>CM066166.1:50954975-51554975 GCA_033629205.1 Lithocarpus polystachyus
GTTTCAACCTCTCCATCAATACGTGCAATCATGGTCCTCTTATTTGGGCATTGTGAAGCTATATGACCTACTCCCAAACAACGAAAACACTAAATATCACAATTACAAGTTTGGGATTCATTTTTACCTTTGTTGACACTGGGACTTTCATCTCTCCTTTTAGGTGGTTCGGTTTTGGACTTGAAAACAGCCCCATCATCTTTCCTCCCATTTGACCTCCATGAAGTAGAGGAGCCTGGATTTTGAAATGACCAAGTTCCTTCCCGTTTAAGCTGTCGTTCCACCTTTATTGCCATATGCACCATGTCCTCCAACTCCACGTAATGCTGCAACTCCACCACGTTGGCAATGTCCCGATTCAGCCCATTCAGAAACCTTGCCATGGTAGCTTCTCTATCCTCTTCTATATTAGCTCGAATCATGGCAATCTCCATCTCCTTGTGGTAGTCTTCCACGCTCCTATAGCCTTAAGTAAGACTCTGTAATTTCTGATGCAAATCCCTATAGTAATGACTAGGGACAAACCGCCTCCTCATGATAGCCTTCATTTCCTCCCACGTTTCAATAAGGCTCTCATGGTTTCTCCTTCTATTCATCACAAGTTGATCCCACCATATAATAGCATAGTCAATAAACTCAATGACATATAGTTTTACCTTTTTTTCTTCGGAGTAGTTGTGGCATTCAAAGATGAACTCCACATTCTTTTCCCACTCCAAGTACACTTCTAGATCATTTTTCCTTTGGAATGATGGTATCTTCATTTTTATGTTTCCTAGGTTTCTGTCAGCCCTATCTTGTCATCTTGGATCTCTTCGGAATCCTCTACCACGCCTTACGCCCCTTTGCGCAAACCTGCCCTCATTGTTCCACGAAATTTGATCCTCTTCATCTTCAAACTCATCCTCATGGTAGTCATCAGAATCATCCACATGCGCATACCTTTCTTGCCTTCTAGCATTAGGGGCTCTTTGGGGACGTTCCTCCCGCAAATTAGCAATAACAGCATCTTGCTTGTCCAACCGATCCCGAATCTCATTAAACACCACGTTCGTGCGTTCAAATTGTTGTTGCATAGCCTGCAACATAACGGATGACTCCTCCCCTCCTTCCTTATTTGATGTTTCACCCCTGCAAGACATACTTTTAAAACTACAGAGAAATGTTAGAAATAATTCCTCACAACACTCCCTCACGTGTTTGCACTCAGATTATGTCACTCCCACTCGTGTTTCACTCTTAAATTGGCTTTTTCTCGATATTAGTCTCACACTCTTTTGCCTTTTTCCACTCGTAGCTTCTTCTTTTCAGTTCTGCAATAAACTAATAAACTTGATCAAGAAATTCAACTTGTAGTATTAAAAAAAATACCAACGGCAAGAAAATATGACAGAAATCAAAGAACATAGGACAAAAGAATACAATATTTTGGTCTGAGAGAACTGAAACTAAATTTTTTTTTTCTTTTTTTTCACGTTTTTTTTTTCTGGGAGCTTGGTGCACGATTTTAACCTAGTGCACGTCACAGAACAAGAACGAGAAACAAAGAACACAAAAGGAACAAGATAAGAAGATAACAGGAAACAAAAGATAAAAGGATAGAAAATTGATTTTAGAACCTGGGCTCTGATGCCAAATGATGCGAACCTCAATCGACTCGCTTTGAGACCCAACAAACAATATTGGAATATTTGCCTAAGAAAGCTAAAATTCAGATTTTTGATAGAACCCTGACCCAACATTTATAAGAGAAACGTGAACTAAAGGTATAAGTAATAGACCTCGACCCAATGATTATAATGGAATCACGAACCGATGGTATAAAGTTTGAACGCCACAAGGATGAATCCCTGATAAGTTCACAGTTCTTAAAGAACCAAAGAGAAGAGCAAAGCCTCACCTTTTTGTGATTTTATTCAATAATGCTCTCTATTACAATGGGTGCATGCTATTTATAAGGCATGACTTTATTGGGATAAGTGCCCTTAAATCCGATTGTAATATGCCATGTATGATATTATGTATGACATTATGTGTTAAATGATGTATGACTTAATATTGTGTTTAATAAAGTTGCTTTATTCTTGTCTAAAATAATGGTAACGTGAATATTTGGACATTATCAAATAGTCCATGAGATGCATAGTATGTGATTTATGTAATTTAGTCACAGAAGATATAGATCACAAGTTCTTTGTAAACTCAGAATTTTGGTTCGTAGTCGGTGATGAAATTGGGCGTTTCATCTGCGAAGACTATAACATATTAACTATGATGATTTGTCTTGATCATGGAAGTGGTGACTTCTAGTTGATATGTTGATATTTTTTAAGAGTTAAGACATATTGAACTGCACCGCTGTGAGATTTATTATTCTCCTAACGACTGTCAATTGAATAATAAATCTCACGATTTGTATTCACATGAACTCTTAATCTTGAGAGAATAATGGACCTGATCATGAAATGTAGGTTGCTTTGATATATCAGGAGTGAGATCTAGAGTAACGGTCAAATCCTCAGTATGTTAGGCAGCCACATTTAGTGTTGATGGAACATATATTCTTAAGATGGAATTCATAGTCTCTTAACGGAGATATAAAATATTCCCTTGAGATAAGTTTAATGGGTTCAGTTATTCAGAGAGTTAGGCCTAACCACTTTAGTAAGACTAAAGTATATATTTATGAAATTGGATTTTATAAATATATGGTAAATAACTTAAAAGGATTAAACCGGGTACTCAAGAATTAAGATGTAGTAATTTACAAAGTGGCAGTCTATATTCATGACTTTGTATTACTACGAATATTTTATGAAGGGGTTGCATGTATAATAGAGTCTTGGGATATAATTTATTAATAAGGCCTAGAGTGCAATTATATTTATATAGTGGTATTAAATATAATTAATGGTAACTTTGGACTTGTCAAGAGTTGACAGAAAAGCCCAAGGCCCATTGGAGCTAGTGTCTTATTTATTCCCTTTTGGTCCCACTCCAAGCCACACACTAAAGCCTAATTGGGAAGGCCCAAAAGGCTAGCCCAATTAGATAATCGGTTATATGGAGAGAAACATACATAATTTTATATTAGAATGAAATGGTTTGTATGTTTATATATGATATATGTGAAAGAAAGTCTTCTTCATATTCTCTCTAGAAACATAGAACTGATTGAGAGATCACACATCTTGGGCATAAAGTGGTATTGGAGTGAAGATTGAAAGTGTTCTCAAGAACTTCTTCTCTTCGGTTTTGAATTTCACCGCACCAAGGTACACTCTCTTGTTCTTATATTCTGAAACTTACATAGTGCATGTTATCTATTGCGATTGAAGTAGATCCGTATATTTTTCCGCTGCGTATGTCTTGTATGCGATTCAAACATGTCATTTTTCATCATTGGTATCAGAGCGGTCTTCATTTCGAATCTGTATAACATGTTTTGTGAGTTTTGGAAGTAGAGATAATATTTTCATCATGTTATAAGATTTTATATGCATTCAATTTTCTGCATGGTTGTTGAAACTATGATTTGATAAAAACTGATATTGATGTTATGATGTTGTTTAAATTTGAATTTAAGTATGTTAAATTGATCTTTAAGGCTATAGCATCAATAGATTTCAGTTTTGATATCAAATTCTACATATCATGTTCATATGGTAATTGTTTGTTCATGAAAAGTCGTAGAAAATTGTTTGCAACTGTTCTGGAAAAACTGAAAACACGGGTTTTTCGCGGGTAAGCTTTACTCGCGAAACAATCGCAAGACAGTAGCGAAAGTCTCTGTCTGATTTTTGTTTTTTCAATTTTTTCCTTAACTTGTTTTCGCGGGAAGTGCTTAGTCGCGGTATTCTCGCGAAAATGCTTATAAAGAGATTTTTGAAGGTTTTGCAAAATGTTTTCACATGTATAAAGTGCAAGGCTGTGTATAATTAGTTTTTGCATGTTTAAAATAAAAACCTTTAATTTAAAATATCTAGTGGGAGAGAGATACAAGGGTTGGATCTCACGGCCTCCATTATCGGTTCATAGTAGTGTGGGGTAAGCACCTCGTCTTGGCGTATATGCCTCGCGATCCCAAAGGAGGGTGTTTACTTTATAGTACTACAAGTTTGAACTTACCCGTTTAAAGTAGTGTAGACAAGCACCTCGTCTTGGCGTATATGCCTCGCGATCCCAAAGGAAGGTATTTTGTTCTATGGTACTACATGTTTAAGCATCACAAAGGGTGATGAAATGTGGCTACACATGATTCTAGATAATGGTGTACACTAGACTAAGTGTAATGTTAACCTCCCAAAGGAGCTATGTCATTATTACTTAGAGGCTAAAGATAATACGGCATATTATTAGTATTTGATAAGAGTTATCATGATGGCACTAATAATGAGAATAGTTCTCAACTGATTGATGTGTTTATAATAAACTTGCTACCAAGGAATTATAGACATGGATTGGGTTGTCGTTGCATATATTATATTATGGTTTTATTAAGGTTCCACATTATATGTTTATATGCTAAATTGATAATGTCCAGTTTACTTATTATATTCATGTTTATTATTTCAGATTTGAACATGGCATCATTTAGCCCACTTGTTACCATCCTTTATCAAAACAAACTGACTGGATCCAATTATGTTGACTGGAAAAGAAACTTGGACATAGTTCTCACAGCTAAAGAGCACAAATATGTGCTTATTCAACTATGTCCTAGCTTTCTTTCATTAGATGCTCCTCCTGAGGAAAAACAATGATATAATCGTTGGCAGAAATCTAATGAAATGGCCAAGTGCTATTTCTTAGCGTCCATCTCAAATGTTCTATAGCATCAAATACAGGATGTAGAACTAGCTTCGGACATTATGCTAAGTTTGAAGGAGATGTTTGGTGAGCAAGGCCGTTCTGCAAGGCAATAAACCATGAGACAAATTTATAATACCAAAATGGCTGAAGGTATTTCAGTGAGAGAGCATTGTCTTACAATGATCTCTAATTTGAATACATTAGAGGTTTTAGGTGCCGATATTGATGGAGAGTCCCAAGTGGATATGATACTCCAGTCACTACCGGAATCATTCAAGGAATTCAGACTTAATTATAACATGAACAAAAAGATTTATTCTTTGTCTGAATTGATGAATGAGTTGGTAGCGGCGGAAGGCATCCTTGGTACTTCTAATGTTAGTCTTGAAGTCAATGTGGTTGAAGCTTCTACTTCTCAACCTAAGTCGAAAGGCAATGGTAAGAAAAAGAAGAAGAAGGACTTCACTAAGCAAGAGGGTAAACAAATTGTCTTAGGGGTTGCCGACAAAGGAAAGAAGCTCAAAGGAAAATGTTTCCATTGTGGTGAGAAAGGACATTGGAAGAGGAATTGTCCAAAGTTCAAGGCTGCCAATAAGGGTATGAATAGCTCATTTCTTCTTGAAATATGTTTGGTACAAAATCCCACAGATTCCTAGTGTGTAGATTCAAGTTGTACTAATCATATCTGCAATTCTTTGCAAGGGTTCCAGGAGACCAGAAAGCTTAAAGAAGGAGAGTTGTTTCTGACCTTGGCTGATGGGAGTAGGATTCCGGTTGAAGCTATTGGAGTGTTTAATTTATGTTTTGAATCAAGAGTTTTAATATTAAATGACTGTTTGTATGTACCTAATGTTCGTAGGAATTTAATTTCTGCAACTTATTTGGGTAAAAGTGGATATTGTGTTATCCTTAAAGACAATGTTGTAATAAAGAAGGGTAAAGCACTTATCTGTTCTGGCAATATTGTGGATGGTCTTTATATTTTAACTCCTGATATGCATGAATTATATAATTCTGAATTAGATAATAACTCTCATGTAAAATCATTAAAGAGAAAGTTTCCTTCTACTAATGATGCATATCTTTGGCACTTGCGTTTGGGTTATATTAATCCAAATAGAATTCAAAGACTGATCAAAGATGGTCTCTTAGAGCCATTGGACTTTGATGAATTTCCAGTTTGTGAATCTTGTTTGGAAGGAAAAATAACCAAACGACCTTTTAATGCAAAAGGTAGAAGAGCCAAAGAGTTGCTTGAATTAGTTCATACAGATATTTGTGGTCCTATGTCAACCCAAGTAAAAGGAGGTTATGAGTACTTCATCACTTTCACCGATGATTACTCTAGATTTGGTTATGTGTACCTAATGAGACGGAAGTCCGAAGCCTTTGAAAAGTTCAAAGAGTTTAGGGCTGAAGTTGAAAATCAATTGGGTAAACGCATAAAGGCCATTCGATCTGATCGTGGTGGCGAATACCTTCTTGAGGATTTCAAGGATTACTTAACTCAAAATGGGATTGTATCCCAATTGACTGCACCTGGAACTCCCCAACAAAATGGTGTAGCAGAAAGAAGGAATAGGACTCTTTAAGAAATGGTTAGGTCCATGATGAGTTACTCAACTTTACCAGTTTCTTTTTGGGGATATGTACTAAAAACTGCAATGCATATTTTGAACTTAGTTCCATCAAAATCTGTTCCCAACACACCTATGGAATTGTGGCGTAGGCGCAAGCTTAGTATGAAATATCTCCACATTTGGAGATGTCCAGCACACGTGTTGAAAGGGAAGCCTGATAAGTTGGAAGCTAAAACGGAAGTATGCATGTTTTTAGGGTATTCAAAGGAAACTAAGGGTTATTTATTCTATAATCATAAGGATAACAAAGTGTTTATTAGCATCCATGCAAAATTTTTGGAAGATGATTATGTGAATAATTTTAATCCTAGAAGTAAAGTTGTCTTGGCTGAAATGAATGAACCTGTAAATGAACAACCAATGGTTGAAACTAGGGATGATGTGGCTGTATTGGATACACCACAAGATACTACTCATGAGATGTCTAGTACACAGGTGCCTCGTCGTAGTGGGAGGAATGTTAGGCCACCTATAAGATTCATAGGTCTTGGAGAGACTTATGAGGCTATCTCAGAGGAGGCTGAAACTGATCCTTACACTTATGAAGAAGCAATGAATGATATAGATGCACATCATTGGGTCCAAGCTATGAAATTTGAATTAGATTCCATGTATTCCAATCAAGTTTGGGATCTTGTAAAGGCGCCTAACGGCATTAAACCTGTTGGTTGCAAATGGGTTTACAAGAGGAAGAGAGGAATAGATGGAAAGGTTGAAACCTTTAAAGCAAGACTAGTGGCGAAAAGGTATACTCAAAAAGAAGGTATTGATTATGAAGAAACCTTTTCACCAGTAGCAATGCTTAAATCTATCAAAATTCTCTTATCCATTGCTGCTCATTATGATTATGAGATTTGACAAATGGATTTCAAGACTGCATTTCTTAATGGCAATCTTGAAGAGGAAATATATATGAAGCAACCAGAAGGTTTCATAACAAAGAACCAAGAGCATATGGTTTGCAAGTTGGATTTGGTCCATTTATGGACTTAAGCAAGCATCTAGGTCATGGAACATCAGATTTGATCAAGAAATCAAGTCATTTGGTTTTGAACAAAATCTTGATGAGCCATGTGTGTACAAAAGACATCAAGACAAAGTAGTAATGTTCCTAGTGCTTTATGTTGATGATATTCTACTCATTGGAAATGATGTAGGTGTAATGTCATCAGTAAAGGTTTGGTTGTCAAGCCAATTTGATATGAAGGACTTGGGTGAGGCTAACTTTATTCTAGGGATCAAGTTTTGGTGAGATCGCAAGAATAAGATGTTAGACTTATCACAAGCTGGATATATAGATAAGTTTCTAGAACGATTTAGCATGCAAAACTCCAAGAAAGGTTTACTTCCTTTCAGACATGGAGTTCCTCTGTCTGATGACCAAAGGCCTAAGACTCAAGAGGAAGCAGATATGATGAGACAAGTTCCTTATGCTTCTACAGTAGGAAGTCTCATGAATGCAATGCTTTGTACTAGACCAGATATCTGTTTTTCAGTTGGCATGGTCAGTCGATATCAATCAAATCCAGGACCACAACATTGGCAAGCTGTAAAGCATGTTCTCAAGTATCTACAGAGAACGAGAGATTATATGCTTGTTTACCATTGCGAGGATTTGATTCCATTGGCTATACATTTTCAGACTTTCAATCAGATCTAGATTTCAGAAAGTCCACGTCAGGATGTGTATTCACCTTGGGAGGTGGAGCCATAGGTTGGAGGAGTGTTAAGCAATCTTGTATTGCGGACTCCACCATGGAAGCTGAATATGTTGCTGCTTGTGAGGCGGCAAAGGAAGCTATTTGGCTCAAGAAATTCCTTTCTGATCTTGGTGTAGTGAGAATGGAGCAAGTTCCTATCAGATTGTTTTGCGACAATAGTGCAGCGGTTGCACAATCCAAAGATCCAAGGAATCACAAGAAAGGAAAGCACATTGAGAGAAAGTACCACATCATTCGAGACATTGTTGCTCGTGGAGATGAGGTGGTAGCAAAGATTAAGAGTGCAAATATTCTAGTAGATCCCTTTACCAAAGCCTTGCCTCAAAGGACCTTCGAGTTACATTTGGAGGGAATGGGAGTTAGATTAGTGCATAATAGTCTTTAGGACAAGTGGGAGATTGTTGGGATAAGTGCCCTTAAATCCTATTGTAATATGCCATGTATGATATTATGTATGACATTATGTGTTAAATGATATATGACTTAATATTGTGTTTAATAAAGTTGCTTTATTCTTGTCTAAAATAATAGTAACGTGAATATTCGGACATTATCAAATAGTCCATGAGATGCATAGTATGTGATTTATGTGATTTAGTCACAAAAGATATAGATCACGAGTTCTTTGTAAACTCAGAATTTTGGTTCGTAGTCGGTGATGAAATTGGGCATTTCATCTGCGAAGACTATAACATATTAACTATGATGATTTGTCTTGATCATGGAAGTGGTGACTTCTAGTTGATATGTTGATATGTTTTAAGAGTTAAGACATATTGAACTGGACTGCTGTAAGATTTATTATTCTCCTAACGACTGTCAATTGAATAATAAATCTCACGACTTGTATTCACATGAACTCTTAATCCTGAGAGAATAATGGACCTGATCATGAAATGTAGGTTGCTTTGATATATCAGGAGTGAGATCTAGAGTAACGGTCAAAACCTCAGAATGTTGGGCAGCCACATTTAGTGTTGATGGAACATATATTCTTAAGATGGAATTCATAGTCTCTTAACGGAGATATAAAATATTCCCTTGAGATAAGTTTAATGGGTTCAGTTATTCAGAGAGTTAGGCCTAACCACTTTAGTAAGACTAAATTATATATTTATGAAATTGGATTTTATAAATATATGGTGAATAACTTAAAAGGATTAAACCGGGTACTCAAGGATTAAGATGTAGTAATTTACAAAGTGGCAGTCTATATTCATGACTTTGTATTACTACGAATATTTTATGAAGGGGTTGCATGTATAATAGAATCTTGGGATATAATTTATTAATAAGGCCTAGAGTGCAATTATATTTATATAGTGGTATTAAATATAATTAATGGTAACTTTGGACTTGTCAAGAGTTGACAGAAAAGCCCAAGGCCCATTGGAGCTAGTGTCTTATTTGTTCCCTTTTGGTCCCACTCCAAGCCACACACTAAAGCCTAATTGGGAAGGCCCAAAAGGCTAGCCTAATTAGATAATCAGTTATATGGAGAGAAACATATAGAATTTTATATTAGAATGAAATGGTTTGTATGTTTATATATGATATATGTGAAAGAGAGTCTCCTTCATATTCTCTCTAGAAACATAGAACTGATTGAGAGACCACACATCTTGGGCATCAAGTGGAATTGGAGTGAAGATCGAAAGTGTTCTCAAGAACTTCTTTTCTTCGATTTTGAATTTCACTGCACCAAGGTACACTCTCTTGTCCTTATATTCTGAAACTTACATAGTGTCTTATTGGTCCCTTTTGGTCCCACTCCAAGCCACACACTAAAGCCCAATTGGAAAGGCCCAATTAGATAATCAGTTAGTTATAAAAGGGAGAAACGTACAGAATTTTTTAGTATAAGAAAAAGCGACATCATTGTGAAGTGGTGTGTATGTGCGAGTGAAGCCACTCAATTATTCTCCCTTAGAAACTGATTGAGAGATCACACTTCTTGGGCGTAAAGTCGAATTGAAGTGAAGATTAAAAGTGTTCCCAAGTATTTCTAATCTTTTGTTTTGAATTTCACTGCACCAAGGTACGTTATCTCGTTCTTAAATTCTGAAATTTACATAGCGCATCTTATGAATCATAAATGAAATAGATCCATCTTTGTTGCTTCTATTGTGCGTTTTGTTTGAGATATAAAACCAGATTTTGCAACAACTTTTCTTGTAGGAAATTAAAAGAGAAAAAATATCCTCCTAGACACTTGATTTTGCACCCATGATTTAATCGAGGAAGATGACTAGAATGACCATTCATGTACCGAAAAATCATAATTGCATTACATGCGTTAAATTTGTTCATTGCATATCATTAAAATGGTCTTGAGATTCTAAAAGTCGCGACAGTATGCTCGGTTTCCAAATTGGACCGTTAGATCGAAAGATAGTTTGCATAGTCATCATGCATTATGTCTAGGTAGAATCAACCACGCATGATTAATTTAAATTAATTC
The DNA here is from genome assembly GCA_033629205.1 of Lithocarpus polystachyus. Taxonomy (NCBI): domain Eukaryota; kingdom Viridiplantae; phylum Streptophyta; class Magnoliopsida; order Fagales; family Fagaceae; genus Lithocarpus; species Lithocarpus polystachyus. The sequence continues at coordinate 50,965,610 of CM066166.1, forward strand.
TGATTGGTTAAACAATTAAAATTAATTAAATAATTTTGAGATTGGTTGTTAGTTAGTGTCAAAAATAGGCTTTTTTGCACGGGAGTAAATGAGATAATCAGGTAATTACAAAATAGAGGATAATCAAGATTTTTTAGAGTATTTATCTACAAGATAATTGTTGCTGAAAAGACCTGAATTATCCAGAAAAGAGTTTGATTTTTTGAATATGGATTAGACACATCTAAGTGCAAGTCCCGGATCAAAGAACTTCAAAAAGGAGTCCAAAACGGACTAAAATTCAAAAAGTGGGTTTGGCACTCGAAAGTGCCATTTGGCACTTTTGGAGTGCCGATTGGCACAAATTTGGGCCCGGCCCGAGGGCACTTGCATTAAGCTGAAACACATCCTTTTTCAACTTTTTAGAGATAAGGACACATCCCAGTTCGTATTTTGATCATCTAGCTATATTTTTGAGCCTCCCAACCTCTATAAATAGAGGCTGGATCTTAGAATTCAGCACACTTTTTCAGGCTCTAAGATTTCCCCTCATTTTGATTCTTTTCTTTTCCCTCTTACGTTAAAGATGTTCTAGAGGCTCTTGCCTTAGGAATTTCTTTATTGTAAGCAAAATATTTTAGGCTTCAAAGATAATTGAGTAAATTTCTTTGAATCCTAAAATATCCATTCACAACAAAGAGCACGCCGCAAGAGGTAGTGAATTTCTTTTCTTTTTTTAATCCTCTTATTAATTTTGATTGGTGATGCATGAATAGATTTATGATTTTTTTTTTTATTTCTGATGTGGATGCAATGTATTTTTAAATTTTTCCATGAGAACATGTTCTTTATTCTTCTACTGTTATGGTTTTTTTTTTTTTTTGAATTTCAAAAATCTGCTCATTAACAAATCTTTTTCAAAACCAAAAAATAAAAAATAAAATAGATTTGTATATTCTTTAAATGCATATCTGAATTTTTTCTAATACAAAAATAGATTTGTATTTTCCTTAGATGCAGATCTAAATTTTTTTTTTGAATACAAAAACTAATTTGCATCTTCCTTAGATGCAAATCTGAATTTTTAAAAATAAAAATTGATTTGTAACTTCCTTAGATGCAGGTCTAAATTTATAACATCAAAAACAGATTTGTATCTTCCTTAGATGCAAATCTGAATTTTTATTATTATTTAGAAACTGATCTATATCTTCTTTAAGATATAGGTCTGAATTTTTTAAACATAGCAGATTTTGGAATAAAAAAGAAAGTCATGAGAAATAATGTCATGTTCATTTTGTTTGATACAAGTAGCGTAGGTTATTTCATGAATGTAGTTCTCTTTTTAAAAAAGAAAAAAATATTTTTATTTTTATTTCACATAAAGAAAATAGATCTCATTTTTTAAAAGCTTTTCTACAAATTAGATTTTTTTTTTATTACAAAAAATATCTGGTTTTTTTTTTCCCATATAAACCAAAAATAATTTTAATTTTGTTCTAAAACAGATCTGATATTTTTTAAGAAAAAGACCTTTTTAAACAAAATAGATCTGATTTTTTAAAAGCTTTCTACAAATCTATATTTTTTTTTAATACCAAAACAGATCTGATGTTTTTTATGAATTAAATCAAATTTTTTTTATTCGCAAAAACAGATTTGGAATTTTAATTAAACAAAGAGAGGATACACTCATAAATAGACTCATGTGACTTAGTTTGGTTAAAGTGTTTCATGTGTACAACATATCCTTCATAGCATGCATAAAGGGGTACATTGGTCATGAGAGTCTAGAAGACCAGACTCTGTCTGGGCAAAATGGGTGCCTAACAACTTCCCATTTCGTAACCTAGCCTCTGAATTTAGTGTCTTTGGATAGGTAGACCTAGGCTTTATCTTTGTTTTTTTTTTTTTTTTTTTTTAGTTTTTTTTAGGTAGATTGTAACTAGGACAAAAAGCCATGTATCTTTGGTAGTTTGTAACTAGGACCCAAAGCCATGTACTACTCAATTTATCAAGTTTGTATTTTTTTTTTCAATCAATGAGAATGGAACAATTCAGTCATGTAAATTTGTACTTAATTTTTTCTTATTTTTAGTATTAAAAATAAGTGGCGACTCCATACCACTTACCCAAAAAGAGAGGTGCCCTTCAAAGCACCAAAATCCCTTCTCTGAGAGCACCCACTCAAGAAGTTGTGATCTTTCATCGTGGCGACTCCACTGGCGACTCCACTCGTATTAGACTTAAGTGACCTGTAAGAAGTTTAGACCCCTTAAACCCAAACAGATTAACCTAGATATTTAGCCAAGTGATTAACTTAGGTAAATTAAACAATTCTAGGTTAACACAAATATATCATATCATGCAAATATGCGGAAAATAAATAACACACGATATGATGACCCAGGAAACCAAATCGGTAAAAACCTGGGGAGGATTTAACCTAGTTATCCTCAAGGTAAAAAGGAATTCACTATGAAAGAATTGAAGTTTACACAATAGCGACTTAGACCACTAACATCTTATTGCTACCTCGAGTAGGAAACTTACTACCACGACCACGTGACAGCTCCGAGTCTACGGACTACTTCTTTCCTTGAATTCTCAGCAAAGCACAAGCACACCTGCTTGTATATCTTGAAGCAGTTGATTCTGCAACTGAAAGATTACCAAGCTCTTGACATCAATCTTGAGATTGGAAACCCTAAGTGTATGTGAAGGTAAAAACCTCTAGATCTTACAAATAAGATTCACAAACACAATATTCAGAACACTAAAAACGTGGCTAGGGTTTTCCCTTTTATACTTAGGGCAAAACATAAAACCCTATACATTAAATAGACTAGGGCTGAGTTGGAAATTCTGCAGAAAAAATATTCTGCACGACTTTCGATCGATCGAGTCTAATTCTCAATCGATCGAGCCAGACAGAAATGCATAGTAAATTCTACAGTAACTCGATTCCAACTTTACATGAAAAAACCCCATACTTTGAGCAAATCTAAACACGACTAAAACCGTTTTGATCATGGTTTGCCAACATTACAAAATGATGTTCTAATACATTAGTTCCTAATTCTTAGAACCTAACATGACCAGATGTGTACCCTTGTTTTTGCATGGTCTTGCATGATATTGTTGTTTATTTGTTTATTTATGTTTGTTGAGATATTGTATGATATTTTATTGTATATATTGTTTGTTAAGAGCTTTCCCTAACTATCACAGTATGTGTCATCAAAACAACAAATATGTATGCACCATTTTCAACAACAATGTGGTGGTAGTAACTATGCATCACCGGTCTTCATTAGATTCGGGTACCCAGTGGCGAACTCACCAACTTATAGCCTAAAGTCACTGGATCATTTCCTACTGACTGTAAAGGACAGACCATGCCATTTGAACCAACGCAATGTTCATTAAATTACAAGTTGGGAGATGTAACGTCCTACCCATGGGAAACAATGAAATAACAAACCCAGCCTACAACGTAATGACTTAGAACTCACCCTAAGGCCGGTCCATGTTAAAATTGCATTGCATGTTATGTGTGTTTGTTTTGCTTGGTTGGTTGATGCAGATGGTGACCTAGCTTTAATTGACCCAAGAAAGCCTGTTCTAGAGAGAGAGAGAGAGACAGAGTGTGTGTGTGTGTGTGTGTGTGTGTGTGTGTAAGCAAGTGAAAGGGAAGAATTTAGTTAAGATCTGAAGGAAGGCTGTAAAGAGAACCCAAGGCTGACACTCAAGCTAGCAATTCCAGCTGCAAGCCCATCACGGTACTGAAGCTTGTAAGCATAGAAGACACTCTGCCGCTATAATATCAAAATTCTGTGTTCGACCTAACAGTTCCAATTCCAAGCCCATCACGGTATTGAAGCTCGTTAGCATAAAAGACACTCCACTGCTACAACATCACAATCCTGTGTTCGACCTAGCAGTTCCAATTTCAAGCCCATCATGGTATTGAAGCTTGTGAGCATAGAATACACTCCATTGCTGCAACATCACAATCCTGTGTTCAACCTACAAGACAACCCAAAGCCAAAGTCCACCGAGATTTCAATCCTTTGGATCACAAGTTCATCAAAAGTCAAGTCCATCAAGCTCAAAGAAGGTTTAACCTTAATGAGTCAAGAAAGAATTGAAGATGTTCTCAACTCCATCTTGGAAGGTCAAGAGAAGATAAATGAAGAGCTAGCCAAAATCTCCCGAATAGCCAACTCTACATTACAAGTCAGCTTAATCAATCAGGCTATGTTGTTTACCTTATGCAAGGATGATTCACCAGAACCCGAAGAGATCCCACACTTCCAATTTCTAAAGAAAAGAGCTAGGGATTTCAATGAATTGTCTTTCCAACTATCCTCTCCAATCAACAAGAACATGTCAATGGACTCAACCCCCAAGGAGGTAGTGCCTTGCCACATCAGTAACAGTGCAGTCAAACCATCAACTAACAATTGTAGGCACCGAAGGAATTTTTCAGAGTTACACATGACTTTGAGCAGAGCCTTGGAAAAATTACAAGCTAAGAGATTACTGAAGCCATTGGATCCCAAGCGAATACCACATCCCATGCCTAGAAGATACAATCCTAATGCTCATTGTAGATATCATTAAGGGAAGGCCATACAACTGATATTATAACTTGAGGCATGACATTCAGGATCTCATCGAGCAACAAGTCGTTACTCCACCATCATCAGCTAGTCATCCTGACTTTGTTTGAATTTCATTTTGGTTCTTTGGTTTTATTGTTTATTTAGGATTTGCTTTCTAGTTGGCTATTTGCTTGATAAAATCCATGATGTGATTGGATGCATTTGGTTTGTCATTATAACCATATGTAAGTCAACCAAAAAAAAAAAAAAATTTGCACTAGGGGCATTGGGCCTTCTTAGTAACCTTTTTCTAAAAACCTTTTTTTTTTTTTTTTTTTTTTGTTCCTTTAAAGACTCTAAATTTTTTCCCAAAGCCTTCTTTTCAAGAGAATACAAGAAAATCCATTTAAGAAAACTTTTTCCAAATCATGATGATTAATTGCTTTGCCAATCAATTTGTTCCAAAGAGGGATTTAACTTCATTCATTCCATGTAAGAACTTTTGCTAAACATTTAGAATATGAGAAGAAAAGTTCCTAAAAGGCAACCAAAGAAATTCATCCATTCATCCAAATTTCTCAAACCACATACACTCAACCCCAATCTTTATAGACTTTTTCACATCATTGGAGCATTTGAACTCTTATTCCAAGAATAATTTATTAAAAGAGTTTAAGTCATTGTGCTTACAAGAAAGAATCACTAGGGATAGGAGGCCGCCTTCGATAATAACATTATTTCTTGACACCTATTACAATAATTATCCATTGCTAGGTAACTTGAGCCTTTAAATAGTTAGTCTGTTTTTCAATGAACCCACTAAAAACTGAAACCTTAGCCCGCTTTAATTTCAAGATGAGGAAGTGTTAACCTTATGGATTCAGCACCACTTCATAAGGTCCTCAATGTAGATAATGGGATAGGTTCAAAAGAAGGAAAAGATGAAGAGTTCATCAAGTTTAGAGAGTTCATGAAAGTTCAATTCATTAAGCTAGGAAGGAAGAAAAAAACCCATCAAGGAGGCATAAGATTTTGAGAAAGTATCAAGCTGTGAGAAAAAAGAGAAGGCCATCAAGCTAGAAAAGACTTCATCAAAAAAAAAAAAAAAAAAAAGGAGAGAGAAGTGAATGCAAGAATTTTTATTAAGTTGTGAGAGAATATTGATTCATTAAAAGACACAAGAGATATGAGATTCCATGAAAGATCATTCAAGTTGAGAAGGATGTGCAAAAATGAAGATTCATCAAGAGAAGAAATTTAATCAAGGTGAGGAAGATAAGGAAAAGAAAAGGTAAGATATATTTTATAAAAAAAATTGTGTTCAATCAAGTCAAGAAAAATGAAAGTGCATTAGAAAGGATAAGAAGGTATCAAGGAGAAATGCAAATTTATCCAGGAAAGATGAAAGTCTGTCAAATTGAAAGAAAAATGTAGTTGAGTGAAAGCCAATAAAATTCCAAAAAAATTCCAAGAAAAAAAAAAAGTCCTCCAAGGCTGAAAACTCGAAAGGGCGGTCTAGGAAAAAATTAGAGCAAAAAAAAAAAAAAACTTTCAAAAAGTGAGAGTGAGTGATCTGACCATAAGATAAGATGCTAAGAAGACCAAAAAGAGGGAATTGTCAAGCTATAAAAATCAAGATCAAATGAAAGGAATCAATGACAAGGATTTCAACACAAGAGTCAGTGATGGAAGATGTGGAAAAATCTTCCAATGCTTGAATCTAAAGTATTGCATACTTGGGAAATATCCTTTCAATAACCTGAACTCAACCTTCATTACAACCTTTGAATAAGGCCCTCCTTGAAGTCCTACTGATTGAAAGCACACATTTATCTCTAATAATATTTTTCTCTTGGATTAAGAAGGAAAATTGCTCAAGATTATCAAGCCCCACTGGCTAATATCTTTAAAAGAAAAATTTCACAAACTCTCAAGTGACCAAATTTTTTTTCTAAGCTCCAAACACTCACTTTGTTTGCTCCCAACAGAAAATAACTCTAAAGAGAACAAATTTCCAAATTCTCAAAAATTTTCAAATCTTCAAATTTAGGATTTTTCCCTTTCTTACTTACTCCCAATATGCGTGATTCCCAAACATTTTATTCCTTTGATTGTCTTTGAAGACTTAATCTAAAAAATTTTCAAAATGAAGAAGCAAATTTGATCACATGTTTTTAATGATTTCAAATCCTTTCTAGCTAATGAGATCGAGTTAACAATTGTGCATTATGATTGGTCAAAGAGGTTGTTCAAAGGATCACCTTTTGTTTATTTGAAAAAGATAAAATTTCAAAAAATCTCATTCTAATTAAATTGTTTTTCTTTTCAAAATAAAAAAAAAAAAGGAAAAAAAGAGACTCATTTCAAAAATTCATTTTTCAAAAGAAATTTCAAAATTTCATTTTTCCAAAACTTTGTTTTCGAACTACGTCTGGACTTGATCCTCTATGAGAGAGGTACATAGGCAACCTTTGCAAAGGCCCGGTCATAATCACCCAAAAAGAAACTTCATTTTAGAAAAGATTTTTCAAAACTTCATTTTTTCAAAACTTTTTTTTTTTTGAACTACGTCTGGACTTGATCCTCTATGAGAGAGGTACGTAGGTAGCCTTTACAAAAGGCCAGCTCACTATCACTCAAAAAAAAAAAAACATTTTTTCAAAGACTCAAAATCAAGACATTTCTTTGTGTGAATTTAGGCTGAGCATCTGTTTTGCATTAAGCATATCATCAATTTTCTGTGCAAGCATGTATAAACTAGGGGAAAATCACCATCAATCTTTAGTTTAGATGTGCCAATCGGCACTCTAATAGAACCCATTGGCCCATCATCCCAGCAGTCCTTGTTTTGCCATGTTTTGTGATTTGATCTTGTTTTACTCAAATTTTGCTTTATTGAGGTCCTTACATTCAAAATTCACATTGATTGTCAAACTAGGGGCATTCGGCTATGCCTCATTCAGGTGAGATCACTAAAGTAAGCTACATTAGTTCTTAATCAGGTTTAGATAAGAATCAAAGAGTTTGTAGTTGAGTAGGAAAGTGTTGCATGGTCACAAACGAAGAAAATATTTTTCAAAAAACTTGAAAGCACAAAACATGCGTCTAAAAAGCATGAGAAGTCGATCCACCATAGCCTAAGTCGGGTGGCATGACAAAGTGCCATTTGGCACTCTAAAATGCTGAACAACACTTCTCAAGTGCTGAACAACCCTTTTCAAGTGCCGAACGACACTCAGCCCCACTAAAGCTGATTCGCACTGTTTTGCATTCTCGTGCACTTTTTAGGTCCATTTTTGACCCTGTTAAACACTCGAAAAGATTTTTTTTTGGTTAAATTGGGGCATTCAGATATACCTAACTCATTTGTTTTCAAAAAAAAAAAAAATCATCACTTGTATCACTACTATCGGAAAAAGAGAAGAAAGAAAAATTGATCAAATCAAGATTTTCCAAAACCATGGATTCATGTCCCAAACTAGGGGCATTTGACCATGCCTCATTCATTTTCAAAAAAAAAAAAAAAAAAAAAAAACCAAGAATTCAAGATTTCCAAAAGTCATGCATTCATTCCTAAACTAGGGCATTCGGCTCTGCCTTATTGAAATAAGTGCAAGTTCCATTAGAGCCAATCAAGATAAGTTCAAATTTGTACTACAAGACCTCATCAAGTGAATTCTAAACTTGTCCTATTTAAAGTTTCCACATGATCAAAGGCAATTCCAAAGACACAGAGCTAAAAATGGCAATTAAGACAAGATTATCTAAGGAACACTTCTTTTTGTTTTGCAAGAAAAATTAAAAATACAAATCAAATATCATTGGGACTCCGGGTCCTCCTGCGTGAAGATCTTCTTGACCCACCTCTAGAGGAGCCACCTTCGGTATATCCCTATTGACTTGCATAGAATCGAGGATCATGCTGACAGTTCTCAAGTTCCTGATCCTTTCCTCCAAAGATCTTCTGGTGGAATCAGTCATCTCGATCCGACTCACTTGAAAAAATAAGAAAAAACAAGTGTTAGATCCATTATCAGGAAAAGTCCAAGCAAAAGATACTCAGAAAGCATCATCTTATACCTAGCTCGCTTCATTGATCACATATCAAGAAGATTGAGTGCGAGCCAATAGTTGCAAGCCTTTGATCATCTGCATACTTTCCTCCACAAGATCAACATCAACCTGAAGCATAAATCTACCAGATCATGAGCCATTCAATAAGCTAAGAAGAAATTAGGACAAAGAACTAAAAATTAAAGAACACCATCGGGCCAAGGGACGTTTGGTGTGTGTTCTGGCCTATCTGACGGCATAGAACCATATGCTCCATCAAGATTCATCACTTCATATTGCCATGTCAAAAAATGGGGATAAGTCTCCATGAAAAAACTAGAAGAGCTAACAACATGGTGAGGAGAAGGACTCTTTTCTTCCTCTTCCTCTTCCTCTTCTTCAAAGGATGAACCCTGAAAGTCCAACATGCAAATATTGTCACAATCCCAAAATATGGAGGATGAACATACAAGCTGAAAATGTGACTTTAGGAGGGAAGGGAAATACCGAGGCAACAGGAATGCTGGCCAAACATCCTTGCAATTGAGTTTGAATAAATTTAGAGTAATGTCCTGGTATCCCTGAAATAACATGGCCAATCCAAGCCCGAGCAATCTCTTCATTAGTCTGCAGATCAGCCAACCTAACGGAGGGACAAGGAGGAGCTGAAATTATTTTAGGAGGGTACACATGTTGAACCTAAGACAACACCCGATCACTAAGATACCAGTATCCCCCATGCCTACACTCAAACAACACCTAGTGACCATTTAGTTCCAGAGCCCGTGCATATTCAACATACTCCGCACATCCAACCCAAGGAATCTGGGATAAATACCATCAACCTCCTCCCGAACTTGAGGACCAACCCTAAAATTCTCATACATCCAAACCTGAAATAAAAAAATTCACAACACCATTACAACCTGCCAAAGTAATTCTCAAAACAAGATTCACATATAGCCAAAAGTTCTAACCCTCACCTACCAGACAAAGGAGCACCGCCCAAGCTCGAGAGACTACGCCTCGAAAGTTGAGTCATGAAGTGCAAAAAGGTAGCATAAGATCATAATTCTTGATCTGTTCAATATTTCTCAGGCTCCACAAATAACGAAAGTTCACAGTACTACCTAAGTTTGGACATAAGAAAGTCCCAATGAAGAGAAGCATGAACATGCGTGTACCCATTGCCACAATTTTACAGCCCTCAATATTCTGATACAGCCACATCAAAGGGACATTTTTACTCTTCATTTTGGAAGGCATTACGCCCAAAAGTTTCTTAATTTCCTTTGGAGTAAGGAAATCATTGACCTAGATTCTTTCACCACCCAATCTCAAGCCAATGATGACAAAGAAATCATAAGGGGTCAACATCACTCCACCAATGCCTGGAAAATGGAAAGTACATGTGGTATCCCGAAAATGCTCTAACAAAGCAAGGAGTAACTGGAGATCCTTGTACTCATAAACTTCCTAATTCAATAAAGCCTCGAAAAAAGTCTGAAAGCCGACCCCATTGATAATGTTCCTGGTATTTGGAGACTGTACTCCCCATATTCCTTTTAGCATTTCAAGGCTACGTAGACTCTTCAGATTCTGGAAAACAAAGTTTAGCCCATCGTCAAGATGTCAAAAATTCCATCCCATACCAAAAAAAAAAAAAAAAAATCACGCCAACAAAAATACAAACCCACAACCAACTAAAATTCACCATGCCAAAATTCACATACCCAACAAAAATATTTCCACAACCAAAATTGTCACCACAAAATTTTCCATGCTCAACAGAAAAAAAAAAAAAAAAAAAAAATTCCACAACCAAAATCACATGTCCAAAAATTTTTCCAAGCTCAAAATCATAAGCAAAAAATTTTCCACAACCAAAATCATCACCAAAAAAATTTCCACGCTTAAAATCACAACAAAAATTTTCCATGATCCAACATTAATACTTCCACAGCCAAAATCTCATACCCATAAATTTTTTCTGTGTTCACAAAATTTTTCCATACCCACAAAATTCTTCAATAGTCATACCCGTAAAATTTTTCCATGTTCATGAAATAAAATTTACACATTTCCAACAAAATTTTCCGCATATATCATGAATGTATTCATCCATACCCACACAACAAATTTTTCACAATTTCAATGCCCCCAAAATCCATTCAACAACATCACAAATTACCAACATTGCCAAAATTCATGAGCCACCAACATTGTCCAAGTTACACCATGACCAAAAAAAATACAACAATTCAAAAATGCTCCAAAGCCAAGTTTACAACATAATCAATCATACAATGCCCTAAATTCCAACAAGAGAACACAATAAAATGATGATATATCAACATCAAACTTTCAATGAAGCATCGAAATAACATTTTTCCAAACAAAGAAAAACTCACCTTGAAGTCCATGTGGGAATGTGCAGCATGGGTCTTGGGGTCTTGAAGGAGCCCTTCCTCCTCATTCCATTCAAGTGATGGATGATATTTCTTTCCATGAAAAGTAAGATAAGAGAGCCCATTGGAGGTGGATGACATTTTTGTGCAAAGAAAAGAGGAGTATGAAAATGGGTTTCACAAAAATGGGTATGAAGAAAAATGGCCAAAAACACAAAAAAAATGAAAAAAAAAAAATTAAGGAAGATGAGTGAAGGAAGGTTGAAAAGCTCCTTGGTCGCCACAGTTTTGGTTCTGAGGTTGAAAAGCCCTTTGGTTACCTTTCATCAAGATCGAGGTTGAAAAGTCCCTTGGTCGCCACAGCTCTGGCTTTGAGGTTGAAAAGCTTCTTGGTCGCCACAACTTTGGTTCTGAGGTTGAAAAGCCCCTTAGTTACCTTTCATCAAGATCGAGGTAAAAAAGTCCCTTGGTTGCTATAGCTTCGGTTCCGAGGTGGAAAAGCCCCTTGGTTACCATTCATCAAGATCGAGGTTGAAAAGTCCCTTAGTCACCACAGCTCCGGTTTCAAGGTTGAAAAGCCCTTTGGTTACCTTTTATCAAGATCGAGTTTGAAAAGCCCCTTGGTCACCACGGTTCCGGTTCTGAGGTTAAAAAACCCCTTGGTTACCTTTCATCAAGATTGACGTTGAAAAGCCTCGGGGTCGCCACAGCTCCAGTTCCAAGGTTGAAAAGCCCCTTGGTTACTGATGTAAAAAATCAGTAGTTGAAGTCCTCGTCGTAGTGGATGGACGAAGCTGTGATTGGGGTCATCTCTGTTGGAGGAAAACCTGTAAAAATGAATTGGGTGGAAAAGTAGCACGCCGGTGTGGCGTTAGCTAAACTGCCTCCGATGCTTAAGTTAGTAAGGGAGAATTGATTGGAAAGTGATTTTCGTAGAGTATTTTTGCGTGTCCCTTTAACTTTTGTTGCCTTTTCTTTTTATAGTTGTGTGCCTCATTAAGGGGCAATGAATTGTTGTATTTGTGCTTAACGAATAGTGCGTTACAAAATCTTTGTCTAAAGTTCACAGCTCACTCTACAACCATTCTCCGTCCATTACTCTTTGTCATCAATGAGCGTAATAAATGCATATTGTCTTCTCTTGGTTAATGACATTCTCAGATTAATGACGATCATAAATTTCTGAGTCATCAGCTGCCCCCTTGTTTGAATTTTTGTCTGTTAGACGAGATGAAAACATAGTCGTCTGACGCTTCGTATTCCATGTATGGCACATTTATGACGAGTTCATGTTTGACCTATTAAGTGCCATGTGTATGGTCAAGATGTGTCTGATGTGCAGACTTTTCTCGGTTTTCCCGCGCACATTTTGGCCATTTATCTTGCATTTTTCCCTCCCATTTCCTTTTCTTCATAATCTTTCCTTGTTTAGTTGGCATTTTAGGGTTTTTCTCTTCTTCGAGCTTTCTCTTTCAGTTCTACATTTCCTGGTAAGTTCTTCATGCTCCTCTCTCTTTTTCTGCTCTTCCATGGTAGACTACTCCTTTGTTAGGGTTGATTGTCCCTCAGTATCCTTTCTTTTTGCTCGCTTAGGTTGTTTTCTTGAGATTATGGAGAGAGAGCATCTTAAAGGGGTTAGTCTCTTCATGGGGGAGGATTGTCCATATAGGTTTGTCCTTTCTTCTTTACTTTCTTTGGTTTCTCGTTTAGCTAGAGTGGCTAGGTTCCTGAAAATGTCTAGGAGGTTAGGTCTAGTGAGTTGGAAATGGGTATATCTTCATCTGATGATCGCGAGGTTCCCGAGGTTACTTCCCCTTTTACTCTCTATAAAGCTTAGAACATCCAATGTGCCTTCTTAGAGAAAGATGAAAAGCGAATTAGGGATAGGTTTCAATTTCCTGACTCAGTTAGAATTAGGATTCTGAGTGACGAGGATAGGGCCTATCACTCATATGTCGATGAAGTCTGTTTCTACAAAGCAGATTTCGCTCGTGGTCTTCATCTTCCCGTTCATCCCTTTGTTAGGGAACTTTTCAAATATCTGCACCTTGCCTCGGTATAATTAGTGCCTAATTCTTGGTGGACCATCATTTCTTATATGGTAGTGTGGATGTCTACCAATGATGGGGACATCATTAAGAAAAATGAATTTCTTCACTTTTATCATTTGAGAAAGTCCAAAGACCCTGGCTACTATGAATTTAAGCCGTGGGATAGGGCTTTTAGGTTAATGCTTGACTCTCCATCGTCCCTCCGAAATGAGAAACCAAACTTCTTCTTTATTTCAGGAAGTGGTTGGGAGCTCGTCCCTAGTGAGGGCTTGGATGAAGTCCCCAAGTTTTTCGTAGTTAAGGAACTCTTGTGTCCGGTGCGTCCTTCTTGTCTATTATTTCGCTTATTTATTTATTCTTTGTGAGTGACGATGATATGTGATATACTTACATTTTGCAGTTCCTCAATGCCCTCGTCCGAAGAAAAGATATCACGTTCGTGTTGAGAAGGTGAAAGAATACTTGGAGACCGTCAAAGACTTTGACAAGCTCGTTTCTCCCTAATTGCTATTCCTTCATTTTCTGGGTCCAAAACCATCTAGTAAGGTTCGGAAAAACCTTGAAGTTGTGAAAAAGAGTGAGTGATCCTTCTTCTCTTTTCTTTTTTTTTTTTTCTTTTTTTTTTTTAATTATAGTTTCTCCTTCCTTTCAAGAATGACAACCAATTCAGTAAACAAAAGCTGGCTGAAGCTCAGGAGAAGAAGGAAAAAGGTGGCCTCGTCAATGGCCTCTTATCGAGGAAAACGATCGAAGGTAGGCGATGTTTCCAGAGACAACCCTGTAGTGACTCTTCCTTCTGCCCATTCACCTGCTAAGCATCCTACCTCCCTTACCTCATCTCTAGAGGTTATTGCTTTCGTAGAGGAGGAAACCAAGAAGAAGAAGAAGGATGCTGGCAAGTCTTTTCTCCCAACTTTCTGGGATGGTGCTGATGCTGCTTCCTTGAAGGCTCACGAGGCGCTCTCTATGGATGACCTAAGTCCTTTGATGGTGAAGTTGTTAAGTGAAGTGATGTCGTCTCATATCTAGAAGCTTGTGTAGGTATATTTTGATAATGTAGGTTCTTTTTTCTTTTTTGTTTTGCTTTTGCTAAGAGATGTTTATATATATATATATATATATATGTAGGCTTTGAGGGAGTCCTTGTTCGTCTCTGGGAAGCTTCTGGATTTGGAGAAGACGGTGGCCACAACTGAGCCTATGATCAAATCCCTCTCTGCTGAGAATGAGACGCTCAAGAAGAAGGTTGCCATCCTTATTGTTGAAGCTAAGAATGACAAAGAATGTGTGGCAGCTTTGAAGAAGTGTCTTCAAGTGGAGAAGGATTTTTCTAAGTTGAAGGACAAGCAAATAGGCGATCTTCAGTTTAAACTAAAAAAAGCTAGTCCTGATGCTGTACAGGAGTTCAAAGATGATGACAGTTTTTTGGATACCTTCATGCTTTAGTTGTGTTAAACAACTTCTTCATGCTCAGTTGTGTTTGGACAACCTTTCATTGAGTCATGTTTGAATGATGATGGAAACGACTTTTTTGCGTTCAGCTGTGTTTGAACAGCTATGTTATGTTTGAATGACAATATTAGTTGTGTTTAAACAACTTCTTTTTTTTTTTTTCCCTTTTTTTTAGCTGTGTTTGAATAGCTTTTTGATTGAGTCATGTTTGAATGATGATGTTAGTTGTGTTTGAACAACTATTTTATGTTTAGCTATGCTTGAATAGCTTTTTTTATTGAGTCACAATAGTTGTGTTTGAATAACTTTTTTTATGTTTAGCTGTGTTTGAACAGCTTTTTTATTGAGTCATGTTTAGATGACAATGTCATGCTATACGCGTGACTTAAAGTCATGCTATTGGAGCGTCTTTAGGTTAACCATTTTTTGTTCATTCATGTTTAAATGACGATCATAATAGTTGTGTTTAAACAACTTTTGATTTAGTTGACTTTGATAGTTACACATTAACAACTTTGATGGCTGTAGTGATGTTGGCTGTGTATGAACAGCTTTTGAATTGAAATTTTAACGACAGAGATGCTTGGGACATCCCCCAAGAATAACTCCTGAGTGTTGTTGATAAATAACTCATGGATAATCATTGATAAATACACATGGATAATGCTTTCGTGTATTATTGATCTATGAATGACGAAAGTAATAACTGACGTACATACTGAGATGAAGATTGGGTAACTTGAAATGTAAAAGATTCCTTAGTGGTAGTACTTCTTCAAATGTTCTATGATCCATGGTCGAGGCAGTTCTTTGCTGTCTAAAGACTTTAGGTAATAGCAGCCTTCTCTGGAGTGACAGATTACTTCGTAGGGACCTTCCTAGGCTGGTCTTAGTTTTCCTTGGGATGGGTCCTTTATTGCCTGTGATACTTCCTAAGGATGAAGTCTCCTATGTTGAACCTTCTTACCTTGACTTTTCTGTTGTAGTATCTGGCCAATTCTTCCTTGTGTTTGGCCATATGCTTCATGGCTTCCTCTCTAACCTCATCAATTAGATCTAAGTTGCTGTTAAGCTCCTACTGGTTCTTCTGACCTTCATAAGTTTTGACTCGAAGGCTTGTCAGTCCCATTTCCATTGGTATGACAACTTTGGTGCCAAATGTTAGTCTGAGTGGCGTTTCTCCTGTTGGAACTCTTGTGGTCGTCCTATATGCCCAAATGACATTCGGTAGTTCTTCAAACCATGCCCCCTTTGCCTCCTCAAGCCGAGTTTTGATAATTTTAAGCAGGCTTCTGTTCGTCACTTCTGTCTGACCATTGGCTTAAGGGTGTCTTGGAGAAGAGTAGTGGTTCTTGACTCCTAAGTCTTGGCAAAATTTTCAATACTTGGGATTGTCAAACTACTTTCCATTGTCTGATATTATGACACTTGGGACTCCAAACCTGCAGATGATGTTCTTCCATACAAAGCTAGTGATTTTAGCCTCTATTATCATTGTTACTAGTTCTACTTCTACCCATTTTGTGAAGTAATCAATTGCAACGATTAGAAATCTGAGTTGCTTCCTCCCTAAAGGGAATGGGCCCGTAATGTCAATCCCCCATTGGGCGAAAGGCCATGGTGAGGATATGGGTGTCATCATCTCTCCTAGTCTCATCTGAACGTTTACGAAGCGTTGACACTTATCGCATGCTCTGATGAGGTCGTGTACATCCTTTTGAAAAGTCGGCCAACAATATCCTGCTCTGAGTGCCTTTCCTGCTAAAGACCTTGCTCTAGCATGATTTCGACGAATTCCCTTGTGTATCTCGTGGAGCACATAATTCGCTTTTTCTGAGTTAGCACATCTTAAGTATGGGAGTGAATAACCTCTTCTGTATAGTACATCGTTAATAATGATGAAGCAGGCTACTCTGATCTGTATCTTCCTTGCTTCTGTTTTATCTTCTGAGAGCCATCCTTCTTTCAAATAACGGACGATAGGAGTCATCCACTCTTCTTGTTCTTTTATCTTTAAAACTAGCTCACCTTCTATACTTGGTTGCCCTTTTATCTCTACACATAGTTCGGAGAGTGCATTGTAGTCGTTTGGCGAGGCCAAACTTGCTAGGAAGTCAGCTATTGCATTAATGGCCCGAGGGATTTGCACAAAGTCTAGGCTGTCAAGATGCTGCGAGATTTGTTGGACGATCTTCACGTACTTCTGCATCCTCTCTTCTTTGACTTCATAATCTCCCTTCACCTGTCCAATTATTAGCTAAGAATCAACTTGAATGATTAGATTCTTTTCTCCGAGAGCTTTTGCTAGACTTAGTCCTGTTAGCAATGCTTCATACTCTGCCTCATTTTTCGTTGCTGAGAATTGCAATCTAATTGCATACTTCAATATTTCTTTCTTTGGAGAAATAAGCACTACACCTGCCCTTCCTACTTTCTTCGTGGTCGACCCATCTATTTGGACCGTCCATGTTTCCATGGGGAGTTCTTCTTCCTTACAGGGGTAGGTGAATTCTGCGATGAAGTCTGCTAGTACTTGGGCTTTGATTGTTACTCAAGGCTGATATTCGATGTCGAATTGGCCTAGTTCAATTGCCCATTGAATGAGTCATCTTGTTGCATCTATCTTGTTCATCGTCTTTCTTTTTGGTTGGTCTGTCATGACAACGATGGAGTGCGCTTGGAGGTAGGGACGAAGTTTCTTGAAAGCAACCACCAATGCGAAAGCTATCTTTTCCATCCTTGGGTAATTTGCCTTTGTTAGGATTAGGACTCTTAAATCCTATTGTATGATGCTATGTATGATATTATGTATGACATTATTTATGACTTTATGTATGACTTAATGTTGTGATTAATAAAGTTTTTTTTTTTATTATTATTATCTAAAATAATGGTAACATGAATATTTGGATATTATCATATAGTTATGAGATGCATAGTGTGTGATTTAGTCACAGAAGATATAAGTCACAAATTCTTTGTAAACTCAGAATTTTAGTTCATAGTCGGTGATAAAATTGGGCATTTAATCTGCGAAGACTATAACTTATCAACTAAGATAATTTGTCTTGATCATGGAAGTGAAGACTTCTAGTCGATATGTTTTAAGAGTTAAGACATATTGAACTAGACCGCTGTGAGATTTATTATTCTTCTAACGACTGTCAAATGAATAATAAATCTCACGACTTCTATTTACATGAACTCTTAATCCTGAGAGAATAATGGACCTGATCATAAAGTGTAGATTGCTTTGATATATCAAGAGTGAGAACTAAAGTCACAGTCAAAACATCAGTATGTTGCGCAGCCACATTTAGTGTTGATGGTGTTGGATAAATAACATGTTTGTATTGCATACAGAACATACGCAGCAGAAAATAAACGGATCTACTTCATTCATAATTGATAATATGTGCAATGTAAATTTCAGAATATAAGACCAAGAGAGTGTACCTTGGCACGGTGAATTTCAAAACAAAGATTAGAAGTACTCGGGAACACTTTTAATCTTCACTCCAATTCCACTTGATGCCCAAGATGTGTCGTCTCTGAATCAGTTCTATGTGTTTTTTCTAGAGAAAATATGAAGGAGTGTCTTACACCAACATACAAACCATTTTCTCTCAATAAAAATTTTGTATGTTTTTCTCCACATAACTGATTATCTAATTGGGCCTTCCCAATTGGGCTTTAGTGTGTGGCTTGGAGTGGGACCAAAAGGGAACAAATAAGACACTAGCTCCAATGGGCCTTGGGCTTTTCTGTCAACTCTTGACAAGTCCAAAATTACTATTAATTATATTTAATACCACTATATAAATATAATTGCACTCTAGGCCTTATTAATAGATTATATCCCAAGACATTATTATACATGCAAACCCCTTCATAAAATATTCGTAGTAATATAAAGTCATGAATATAGACTGCCACTTTATAAATTACTACATCTTAATCCATGAGTACCCGGTTTAATCCTTTTAAAGTTATTCATCATATTTTATGAAATTCAATTTCATAAATATACACTTTAGGAATTTCTTACCAAAGTGGTTAGGCCTAACTCTCTGAATAACTGAACCTATTAAACTTATCTGAAGGGAATATTTTGTATCTCCGTTAAGAGACTATGAATTCCATCTTGAGAATATATGTTCCATCAACACTAAATGTGGCTGCCCAACATACTGAGGTTTTGACCGTTACTTTAGATCTCACTCCTGATATATCAAAGCAACCTACACTTCATGATCTAGTCCAGTATTCTCTCAAGATTAAGAGTTCATGTGAATAGAAGTCGTGAGATTTATTATTCAATTGACAGTCGTTAGGAGAATAATAAATCTCACAGCGGTCCAGTTCAATATGTCTTAACTCTTAAAACATATCAACATATTAACTAGAAGTCTCCACTTCCATGATAAAGACAAATCATCTTAGTTAATATGTTATAGTCTTCACAGATGAAATGCCCAATTTCATCACTGACTACGAACTATAATTCTAAGTTTACAAAGAACTTGTGATTTATATCTTTTGTGACTTTTCACATAAATCACATACTATGCATCTCATGAACTATATGATAATGTCCAAATCTTCATGTTACCATCATTTTAGATAAGAATAAAGTAACCTTATTAATCACAATATTAAGTCATACATCATGTCTCACATAATGTCATACATAATATTATACATAGCATCATACAATAGGATTTAAGGGCACTAATCCCAATAGATGGAACATATATTTTCAAGATGGAATTCATAATCTCTTGGCGGAGAAATTAGTTTAATGAATTCGGTTATTTAGAGTATTAGGCCTAACCACTTTAGTAAATAGTTACTAAAGTATATATTTATGAAATTAAATATGTATTACTATGAATATTTTATTAAGGGGTTGCATGTACAATAAAGTCTTGGGATATAATTTATTAATAAGGTCTAGAGTGCAATTATATTTATATAGTGGTATTAATTATAATTAATGGTAACTTTGGACTTGTCAAGAGTCGACAGAAAAGCCCAAGGCCTAATGGAGCTAGTGTTTTGTTTGTTCCATTTTGGTCTTGTGAGTTCGTTTAGACCCCTTAAATCCAAACAAATTAACCTAGAGAATTAGCCAAGTGATTAACTTAGGTAATTTAAACAGATCTAGGTTAACACAAATATATCGAATCATGTAAAAGTGCGGAATAATAAAGAACACAAGATATGATGACCTAGGAAAACCAAACCGGTAAAAACCTGGGGAGGATTTAACCTAGCTATCCTCAAGGTAAAGCTAATTCACTATGAAAGAATCGAAGTTTACACAATAGCGGCTTAGACCAATAACATCCTATTGCTACCCAATGTAGGAAACTTACTATCACGACCACGTGATAGCTCCGAGATCCACGGACTCCTTCTTTCCTTGAATTCTTCAGCAAAGCACAAGCAACACCTGCTTGTATATCTTGAAGCTCTTTTGATTCTGCAACTGTATGATTTACCAATCTCTTGACATGAATCTTGATTTTGGAAACCCTAAGTGTATGCGAAGGTAAACACCTCTAGATCTAACAAATAGATTCACAAACACAGCATTCAAAACTCTAAAAACGTGGCTAGGGTTTTCCCTTATATACTTAGGGCAAAACATAAAACCCTATACATTAAATGGGCTAGGGCTGAGTTGGAAATTTTTTGCAGAAAAATGTTCTGCACAATTTTCGATTGATCGAGTCAGGCAGAAAGTGCACAGTAATTCTGCAGTCAACTCGATTCCAACTTTACATAAAAAGCCATACTTTGAGCAAGTCTAACACACAACTTAAAGAATGTTTTGATCATGGTTTGCCAACATTACAAATTGAAGTTCTAATATATTAGTTCCTAATTCTTAGAACCTAACAAACTCCCCCTTTGGCAATCCGTGACAAAACACAGACTTAACAAAAAGCTCAAAGTTTACAAATTAAAACAGCCCATTACAACATAAAAAGCCACTAAACAAATTCAACCTAGCTACTATCTAACAGTTGCAAAGTAGAGGGCAGCACGACTGAATCAACCTATATATTCCTGTAATACTTAACAAACACATAAACGCATGTGTGGAAAATACAAGGAATATAGAAAAAACTTCTTGATTTCACATGACACAAAATAAAAACATATATCATAAATAACATCATAAATATAAATCAATAAGCAAAGTAGCATAGTGAAACAAGAAACAAATACATCTCCTAACAAGAGCAAAAAAAAAAAAAAAATGTAAATACAAAGTGAAGCATCTAGATACAATCTAATAACTCCACAAGCTCCTCAGTATCACAGTAAGGTACAAAACTCAACTCCCCCTAAGACAAAAATCTCCTCTACAAGGCATGAACTCCTCAATAGAATGCACTCCCCCTTTTTGTGACGAATTGCCAAAGGGCACTCACTCATCATCAAAAGGAGGTGGCAGAGGAGAACGACAAAAACTCGCCAAATCTGCTCTCAAAGCACGAAGCTCATCAAGGACATCCACCAGAAGCTGACCATGAGCTGCCTGAACGGTCATGACAGTGTCCAGAGTCTGACGAATATCAGAAACATCCGAAGGAGAAGGTGGAGGAGCATCATCAGCAACAGCAGCAGGATCAGCAGACGTCTCAGCTGCAGGAACATCTGTAGAAGAAGAAGGAGGTGGAGTAACACCGGATGGCTCTACCCTAGGACACTTAGAGCTAGCTCGAAGTTGAGCATCCCTTTGCCTCAAAAAGGTAGCACCAATAGGAGCAATAACGTGTACAGGCTCAGAAGCAGGAAAATCACCTAAACCTAGGTGAAGGAGAATTCTATGAATAAAAACAGGAAAGAATAAAGCATGAGCTATAGAACGAGACCTATGTACCTCGTTCAAAGAACGAAGGAACAAATGAGGAAAACTGATAGGGGCATCAGTAACAAGCGCATACAAAAACACACATCGTTCAAGAGGGATGGTGTGGAGATGAGAAATGGGCCACAAGGAATGACACGCTATCCTAAAGAAGAGATAATGAAGCTCGGAAAACTCAGCAGATGTGATCCGAGGATCAGAACCCCACTGGATAGAAGACCCAGTGATGTATGACATAACATCATCAAGAGGCGGAGACTCCTCATAAGGAAAGACGGGATGATCAACAATAGGCACCCCAAGAGCATCAGACACTACCAAAGGGGTAAAACGATACTCTACACCTCGTAACCAAACCTTAACTAAGGTGTTGGTATTATAGATGTGGATAGAGAGGTTCAAGTAGAACTCTCTAATCAAGGTAGCAGGAGGAGCATGCTCAAAATCTAGCAAAGATAATCAACCCCGACGCTCAAAGTTACGTCTCACCTCAGGATCAACCTCATCTAGAATGACCCTACGCTCAGCCCAAATATAACGCCTAAGATTAAGGGTCTCATAGGTCTCTTGGTTCTTTTCACTAGGAAACCGATCACTATCAAATGAAGGTGAAGGGTCAGAAGTCCTATGGGCTCTAGTTTTCCTAGGCATGGTGCTAAGGAAAGAAAAGAGAGACACAGAAAGAGAAGAGCAAAAACAAAAACCAAGGGCAGATTGCAAGTTAGCACATAAAAAAAATGTATAAATATCAATTCTATATGATGCATGAACAAAATATGCAAATGATGCATGAACTAATGCAGTGACAAGTTCAAATATAATCCAAATTAAAAAAATTGACTTGAGCATGAGTTTTAAATTAAAAATACCCAATTTTGAAAAACCCAATTTTGAAAAACACAATTAATTGATCAATTGATCAACACAACAGTTATATAACTCAATATAATGATCAAATTAATCAATCTAACAAGTCAATTTCATCAATTTATATCAATTTGAACAAAATCTCCAAATTCATCAATTTCAAGCCCTAGATTTTCAAATTGTCCACAAAACACCAAAGTAATCAAATTAAACCACTTGTAGTGCTTGTATATAGTGTCCCCATAAAAACCCATGATTAATTTGAGAGAGAAACACACAAAAACAATTCCAAAATCACTAAAACTCTAAATGCCGAAAATAACCCAAAAATGCATGAAAAAATGCATGAAACTTGAAAATAAAAACAAAGGAAAGGGCAAAAGAGTCTTAATCTAATTCTTTTGATCTTTGTAGGACCCTTCATGCATTGGTTGTCATGTCTTCATAATTTTGTGCATCTTGCATTTCCATTATATGCATTTTTTTTCTTTTGATCTTACTTTTATTTTTTTTAGTTTTGTGTGAGTAAAAATCCAAAACCACATAAAAAAAGCGAAAAATTCAAAAAGTTTGATCGTTTATGTTTGAGCACATATCACATAAATGTTTTTCCTTGTACCTTCATACAAATGGCATTGTGCATTTACAAGCTTAGCTTGTTCTTTATGCACTTATATCATTGTGGGAAAAATCTTGACATCTATGTTATTGTTGTAAATAGATCTTCAAACTTGTCATGAATAACTAGCTAATGGTTTTGTTGATCTTGAGACATGCACAGACTTGTGCCTATATATCTTCCCACTCTTTTATGTTTTTGCTTATAGCTTAACAAATGTCAAATCTCAAAAAGAGATAATGAGTTGCAAAAGCCGTCACACATACTAGTATTCAATTAGGAAAAAGGGAAAGCGACTTGTAATGAAAATGTTTGGTGCCCAAAAAGCCAAAGGCTTACTCTCAAATTGAAATATCAAAAATTTCAAGCATCGATCTCAAAATGAGATGTATTGTTCTTAAATGATCAAATGTTATGAATTGTAAGAAGCCAAATGAAAAGTTTCAAAGATATGTAATCATTTTCTTGTGGGAGGTCATATATGTTCATTTTTATAATTGAGATAGACCACTTGACTTTGTACTAGTTGTGTATGACTCGATTGAATTGATCATTGAAGATGCACTATAGACTAAGAACTATTCCACATTTGATATTCACACACAACACACATGCCTAATGTTCAATGAATGTCTTATTCATTTGTTTAATTGTACTTGATTAATTGCGTTGTATGTGTGCTCAACTACATGTTTGATCAAACTAAAAAAAGTTTTGATCATTTTACATGTATTTGGAAGTGATTTTTATCACTCTTTGTGTTCATGTTTAGTGCTTACTTTGTTTTTCATTTTTTTAAACATGTTTTGTGTTGAAAAACAAGTGTCAGAGTTTTTAGTGACTCACTCACGAGTCACGAAACTGGAAAAATGCATTTTCCTCGCATTTTTTTGGTTCTCTGGCAGAGAGGTTTGTGACTCACTCACGAGTGGCACTCAAGTCTCGAAACAGACTTAGTAAATTTCATGAAAATTGTTTTCACGACTCGCCCAGTCGGGAAATGCCCAGAAACAGTTTTTTAAAGTGTAAAAGTGGGAAAATAATACATGTTCGTATCACATACAAAACATACACAGTGGAAAATTAACGGATCTACTTCATTCACAATTGATAACATGCACTATGAAAGTTTCAGAATTTAAGAACAAGAAAGCGTACCTTGGTGCGGTGAAATTCAAAACCAAAGATCAAAAGTTTTTGGGAAGACTTTTAGGTGTTGTTTGGTTTGACTGTTTTCATCATCCAATACTCAGTTTTCATCATCCAATACTCAGTTTCCATCATTCAATATCCAAGATGCATTGTTTGGCTTAGTTTTGAGTTATAGTTTTCATCATCCAATCACTCAAAAAACCGGATCACAGTCATGAAAAATGAAAACAAGTTTCACCTGTTTTCATCACTCAAAATCTGATTTCAGTGGCATGTTCGTAAATAGGAGAAAATTGTGGGCCCCAAAACCAATCACATCCCACCCACCGGTCACTCTCTCTTCTCTTTCTTTTTTCCTTTTTCCTTTCTTCTTCACGTTTCTTTCTCTCTCTCTCTCTCTTCTCCTTCATCTGTTCTTCTTTTTGTTATTCTTTAGAGCGAAAAGCTCATACTCACCGACCACTCACACGCACAGCCGACCCACGCTGTCTTCTCCACCGTTCTTCTTCCTTTTGTTCTTTTTTTTTTCTCCCACCGGTCACTCACACGCCGACCCACGCTGTCTTCTCCACTGTCCTTCTTCTTTTTTTCTCCCACCGATCACTCACATGCCAACCCACGATCTTCTCGGCATCCACAGCAACGATCTGGCCGGAGCGTCGATCGGAACAGATCTTCTCGACCCACGATCTAGCCAGAGCAATGATCTTCTCGACCGGAACAGATCTTCTCAACCCACGATCTGACCGGAGCGTCGACAGCAACGATCTTCTCGGCGTCCACAGCAACGATTCGATTTGGAAGCTCTGTTGTCGTCGCCGGGAATAGCTCCGTTGAAAGCTCGTTTTTGATCTGGAAGTTTTTTTTTTTTTTTGGGTTGATGAATACTGAGTATGAATGGAGTTTTTTGGGTCACCAGGAATAGCTCTTTTTTTTTTTTTTAATTTGGGTTGATAAGCTACTTTGGGTGGTGTTAAATTGTTGAGAGTTTTTGTTGTTTGTACTTCGGTTAAACTGTGAATGGAGTTTTTGTGTTACCCTGACTGTGGTGGTTGCAAAATGAAATGTGCAGTGAAGAAAATGGTGAGAGATGAGGGTTTGGCGGGTAGGCTTCAGTCTCAGAACATTGCTCAGGAATGGGTCCCACAAAAAGAAAAAAAATTTGAGTGATGAAAAGTTGAGTGTATGTGCCAAACGGGTGGAATCAGAAAATTTTGATATTTTGAGTGATGGATGATGGGTGATGAGTAATGAATAATGGGTGATGAAAACTGAGTGATGAGTGATGAGTGACCATTTTGTTTTAACCAAACAAGCTAAAAATCTTCACTCCAATTCCACTTAATGCCCAAGATGTGTGGTCTCTCAATTAGTTTCCAAGGAGAGAACAAGAGAGTGCCCAACACTCATATACAAACCACTTCATTCCTTGTGTAATCTTGATGAAAAACACTTATGAAAAAACCCATTTGAAGAACCTTATGAAATTCTGTATGTTTCTCTCCTTATATATAACTAACTATCTAATTGGGCTAGCCTTTTGGGCATTCCAATTGGGCTCTAGTGTGTGGCTTGGAGTGGGACCAAAAGGGAACAAATAAGACTCTTGCTCCAATGGACCTTGGGCTTTTCTGTCAACTCTTGACAAGTCCAAAGTTACCATTAATTATATTCAATACCACTATATGAATATAATTGCACTCTAGTGTTAGGATATGTGCCCTTAAATCCTATTGTATGATGCTATGTATAATATTATGTATGACATTATGTGAGAAATGATGTATGACTTAATATTATGTTTAATAAAGTTGTTTTATTCTTATCTAAAATAATGGTAACATGAATATTCGGACATTATCAAATAGTCCATGAAATGCATAGTATGTGATTTATGTGATTTAGTCACAGAAGATATAGATCACAAGTTCTTTGTAAACTCAGAATTTTGGTTCGTAGTCGGTGATGAAATTGGGCATTTCATCTGCGAAGACTATAACATATTAACTACGATGATTTGTTTTGATCATGGAAGTGGTGACTTCTAGTTAATATGTTGATATGTTTTAAGAGTTAAGACATATTGAACTGGACCGCTGTGAGATTTATTATTCTCCTAACGACTGTCAATTGAATAATAAATCTCATGACTTGTATTCACATGAACTCTTAATCTTGAGAGAATAATGGACCTGATCATGAAATGTAGGTTGCTTTGATATATCAGGAGTGAGATCTAAAGTAACGGTCAAAACCTCAGTATGTTGGGTAGCCACATTTAGTGTTGATGGAACATATATTCTCAAGATGGAATTCATAGTCTCCTAACGGAGATATAAAATATTCCCTTGAGATAAGTTTAATGGGTACAGTTATTCAGAGAGTTAGGCCTAACCACTTTAGTAAGACTAAAGTATATATTTATGAAATTGGATTTTATAAATATATGGTAAATAACTCAAAAGGATTAAACCGGGTACTCAAGGATTAAGATGTAGTAATTTACAAAGTGGCAGTCTATATATTCATGACTTTGTATTACTACGAATATTTTATGAAGGGGTTGCATGTATAATAAAGTCTTGGGATATAATTTATTAATGATGCCTAGAGTGCAATTATATTTATATAGTGGTATTAAATATAATTAATGGTAACTTTGGACTTGTCAAGAGTTGACAGAAAAGCCCAAGGCCCATTGGAGCTAGTGTCTTATTTGTTCCCTTTTGGTCCCACTCCAAGCCACACACTAAAGCCCAATTGGGAAGGCCCAAAAGGCTGGCCCAAAAGGCTAGCCCAATTTGATAATCAGTTATGTGGAGAGAAACATACAGAATTTTATAAAGAATGAAATGGTTTGTATGTGTAATGTGAAGAATATAAGGAAGAGAGACACTCTTTCATATACTCTCTAGAAAAACATAGAACTGATTGAGAGACCACACATCTTGGGCATCAAGTGGAATTGGAGTGAAGATTGAAAGTGTTCCCGAGTACTTCTTCATTCGGTTTTGAATTTCACCGCATCAAGGTACACTCTCTTGTTCTTATATTCTGAAACCTACATAGTCCAAGTTATCAATTGTGAATGAAGTAGATCCGTTTATTTTTCGCTGCGTATGTTTTGTATGCGATGCAAACATGTACATTTCCCGACATCTAGGCCTTATTAATAAATTATATCCCAAGACTTTATTATACATGCAACCCCTTCATTAAAATATTTGTAGTAATACAAAGTCATGAATATAGACTGCCACTTTGAAGATTACTACATTTTAATGCTTGAGTACCCGGTTTAATCCTTAATGTTATTCATCATATATTTATGAAATCCAATTCCATAAATATATACTTTAGTAACTCCTTACTAAAGTGGTTGGGCCCAACTCTCTGAATAACCAAACCCATTAAACTTATCTCAAGGGAATATTTTATATCTTTGTTAAGAGATTATGAATTCCATCTTAAGAATATATGTTCCATCAACATTAAATACGGCTGCCCAACATACTGAGATTTTGACCGTAACTTATAAATCTCACTCCTGATATATCAAAGCAACCGACATCTCATGATCAAGTCCATTATTCTCTCAGGATTTAGAGTTGATGTAAATAGAAGTCGTGAGATTTATTATTCATTTGACAGTCGTTAGGAGAATAATAAATCTCACAGCGGTCCAGTTCAATATGTCTTAACTCTTAAAACATATCAACATATCAACTAGAAATCTCCATTTCCATGATCAAGACAAATCATCTTAGTTGATATGTATAGTCTTCGTAGATGAAACGCCTAATTTCATCACCTACTATGAACTACATTCTGAGCTTACAAAGAACTTGCAATTTATATCTTTTGTGACTTTTCACGTAAATCGCATACTATGCATCTCATGGACTAAGATAATGTCTCATTAGTTCATTTATAGATAGTCTCATATAATTAAACAATTTAATTATTTATGAAATGCCAATAAATTAGATTTTAGGGCATAAACCCCAACACTTTTCATGGGAAGCCTGTTTTAAACCTCTCTTATCCTCTCTAAAACCCCCCTTTCAATATTTTTACATCAAAACCCAACCAATTTGAATGGTTTTTCATTCCATTAACATCTCTAAGGTAATTTTAAACTCTTTTGACTAATTTGAATCCTTAGATTATGTTTTGGAGAGTTTTGTGCTCTTGGTTGGGATTTTCATCATAAGGGTTGGGAAAACTTAATTTTTGTCAAATTTTTGTATAGGATTGGTATCTTTGGATGTTGGCCCCTTGTGGCAAAAAGAACATGTTTGAAGGGTGGATTTCATAATGTTCATACATTATTTTACATTGTTGTTCATAGTGTGCACGCTAGGTTTTTGCTAAAATGCCTCTTAAGCATTTTCTCACTTGTTTGGAATCTGATGAGTATCAAACGTTGGGGTTTCTCATGTTTCCTCATTAGAACATGTTTGGATCATTGGTTATGTGTTTAACACACATTTCCCCACATGTGCATTTTCAATTCTTTGGTCATGCATTGCACATAATCACCTCTTGCACATACCTTTGCTACCCTTGTCATGCATTGGTTCATGCCTTGTTTCTTTATCCTAGCATGTCATGTTTACCTTATGCTTTGTAGCATTTTATTTTGTCTTTTGTTTGAGCTACATTTCTCATTCATCTTGCACCCCTCATGCATCATTCTTCTTGTTCATACCTTCATCTCCTACTTTCATTTCTCCTTGACCCTTTGTCTATTCATGTCAAAAAGGGGAGAGTATACTCTAGAGTAGTATACCGAAGATTCTTGCCATTTCTATATGATCTCTTGTGGACATTCTTAGGGGTAGAAATTCTATTTCTCGTGCATATTTGTAGGGGGAGAGTTTTTCCATTGGGGAGATGCATATACCAAGAGGGAGAAGACATTGTGTTAATAAGAAAACTCTGTTTTGTTTGTTTTTCTTTATGTTTGTTTTCTTGTTTGCTCTATGGTGCTTTGGGTTATGTTTTGTATCTATGCTTTGTTATTCACATTGCATCATGTTTGTGTGTTCATGCATACATCCTTATGCTATTATGTTTTATTGATTGCATGTTTAGATAATCATTTGCTGTGTTATATGATCATTGTAGTCATTTCTATATGATTGTTTTGGTGTATGATCAAGTTCCTCATATGTTTCACATCATGTTTACTTAATTGCAATTTACTTGTTTCATTATGCTTATCCTTTTTATTAGTTGCTTTACCTTGAGGGTCTAATGTATTTTGTACAAGTGTTTCAGGTTATAGGTATATATGCTCCAAGTTCAATACAACTTCTAGATTTAAGTCTAAAGTCTGTTTTAGGGTGTTTTGCCACGAAATAACCAAAGGGGAGATTGTAAGGTTGAATTTATTCAATTAGGTGTTAGCTTTATTCCGTGCCAAATTTTCTTGTAATTCAACATGTAGAAACCCTATATTTATGTGGGAATAATGTAAGGGTTGTGTGTGAGAGAGTGTGAGGAATTGATCTAATGTGTGCAATCAAGAGGCAACTCGCAACTGGAACTCATGACTGACTCGTGGCTGGCAAGTCGCCAAAATGCCACACGTGTGAAGATTGCAAGAAGCTGAAGGGTCACAATAGCTAGAGCACTAAGGACAAAAAGTACAATCTAGCCTGGCAATTAACTCGCGACTCATTCCAGTCACGAGAATGAGTCGTCAGAATGCCTTGTTTTGTAGAAAAATGACTTTTCACATTCCTCTAATACCCTACTATAAATACCCTTAAACCCACGAAATGTAAGGTTCTGAAAGTGGCGCCTATTAAGAGAAAAACCCTAAGAAAGGTTTCTACAACACACCCACCTTATTAGAGAGAGAGCTACTCATTCTTAGAGAGAAATCTTTGTAGTCTCTTCTCCTTCCCTCTCCCATTGTTATACCCATTAAGAGGAGAATTGTACACAAACACTACCCAGACCCATTCAAATTGTTGAAAGTATTTTTGGAGCTTAGGAAGCATTGGAAGATGCCAAGGACGGCGGATGCACTAAAAAGCTTATTGTGGGATCTGGAAAGCTAGAGAAGACACGGTTAGGCTTAACCTTATTGGAGCAAGAAGCTTGGATGGCTTAGGTGCATTGGGTAGATTAGGCTTGGAGAGTCTATCACTATTCATTTCCCAACTTTATTCTCTAGGGGATCATTTTACTGTTTGGAGGGCAGTGAAGAGGTTTTTCGCCAAGTTCTTCGGTTTCCTCTTCGATAACACGTGCCAGTGTTATCTTTGTGTTTGCATCCCTCTAACCCTTACTCTTACCTTTTAATTGCTGCTATGTTGTGATTAATTATGGTGTAGAGTTGTTTTTTTTTTTTTTTTGGGTTTTTGCTTGTACCTATTATTCCGCACATATATTGTATATGTATAAGCTTTTGTTAGTTTAATTTGAAATTGGGGGTCTAAACATTCATTAGTGTTTTACACACTAATTAAACATTCAGCTAATATTCTTGCTCTATAATTAGGATGGAGTTGCAATTTTCTTTTACCACTTCTTAGGCATCAACATCAATACAAACATTCTGTCTTGTTTGTTAGGGGAGAATAGAGGCAATAGGTCCTGCTGTCATGGAAGAAGGTAGGGGAAAGAATAGAGGGGGAAAAGAGAAAGCAACAAGGTTGAAGGGAACTTTAAGAGTAGGTGTTGAGGAGGAGGGAGAAGCATAAGATTGTTTGGTTTAAGGTTTGGAAGAGGGGTGAGGAAAGATAGGATGAAAAGAGTTAGAGGTATGAATAAGAGGTGTTCTTTCTCTGGGTCTTGTTGTTGAGGAAAAGGAGGGTGAAGAAAAAGATGGGCAAGGGATAGTTCCTAGGGAGGTTAAAGGTTTGTCAAGTAGCTGTGGAAATGGGAGGCAGAGGAGGAGAAGCATAAGACTGTCTTGATCTATGATTAGAGGAAGGCTTTGAAGAACTCATTTTTCCTGTAAAAATTCACGGGTTAAGAAATCAGGAATTGAATTTGTTTCTCCTTTAATATATTCAATATCAAAATCGAAAAAGCTTAAAATCACCTGCCATCTAGAAAAAATCTGTTTGGACATCTTTTTGAACAACTTCTTTAGCACTTTTGCAATCAACTCTTATTAAAAAAATTTGGTTAAAAAGATCATTTTGAAATTTTGAAACACATAATATAATAGATATTTTGTTTTCATAATAGCACAGTAATTCTGCCTGGTAGTGGTCCATGATTCTATATGGAATCTAATAATCTATTGTTTAGTATCATCTTTTCCTAGTTGTTTTAATATTCCACCATATCCTAATTCAGAAGCATCTATCTCTATTATTTTAGAAAATTTTGGTGTAGGAATAACTATGCAAGGAAGTTATTTGACATATTTCTTTATCTGTTCAACTATCATTGTGTGTTTTTTGTCCATGGGGGATGATTCCTTTTAGGCCTTTTGTACAAAGGTTTACATATCTTTCTTAAACCTTCATAAAAATCTGCAATATAATTTAAGCTTCTAAGAAATCTTTGTAATTGATTTCTGTCTTTTATTTCATCAAGGAATTTATCTGCAAATTGTATGGCTCTATCAATAGGGTTTAAGGTTCCCTTATGTTATTATATGGAAAGTAGAACATATTTCTATCTCAATTTGTTGTTTAAATGATTCTATTTTTTGTTGAAGTTGTGGGTGTAGGGGTTTATGCCCTAAAATCCAATTTATTGGCATGTTATAAATATTTAAATTGTTTAATTATATGAGACTATCTACAAATGAACTAATGGGACATTATCTTAGTCCATGAGATGCATAGAATTTGATTTATGTGATTTAGTCACAGAAGATATAAATCACAAGTTCTTTGTAAATTCAGAATTTTAGTTCGTAGTCGGTGATGAAATTGGGCATTTTATCTGCGAAGACTATAACATATCAACTAAGACGATTTGTCTTGATCATGGAAGTGGAGACTTCTAGTTGATATGTTGATATGTTTTAAGAGTTAAGACATATTGAACAGGACCACTGTGAGATTTATTATTCTCTTAACGACTGTCAAATGAATAATAAATCTCACGACTTCTATTTACATCAACTCTAAATCCTGAGAGAATAATGGACTTGATCATGAAGTGTAGGTTGCTTTGATATATCAGGTGTGAAATCTATAAGTCATGATCAAAACCTCAGTATGTTGGGCAGCCGCATTTAGTGTTGATGGAACATATATTCTTAAGATGGAATTCGTAATCTCTTAATGGAGATATAAAATATTCCATTGAGAAAAGTTTAATGGGTTTGGTTATTCAGAGTGTTGGGCCCAACCACTTTAGTATGGAGTTACTAAAGTATATATTTATGGAATTGGATTTCATAAATATATAATGAATAACATAAAGGATTAAACCAGGTACTCAAGGATGAAAATGTAGTAATCTTCAAAGTGGCAGCCTACATTTATGAATTTGTATTACTACAAATATTTTAATGAAGGGGTTGCATGTATAATAAAGTCTTGGGATATAATTTATTGATAACGTCTAGAGTGCAATTATATTCATATAGTGGTATTGAATATAATTAATGGTAACTTTGGACTTGTCAAGAGTTGACAAAAAAAAACTAAGGCCCATTGGAGCTAGAGTCTTATTTGTTCCCTTTTGGTCCCACTCCAAGCCACACACTAGAGCCTAATTGGAATGGCCCAAAAGGCTAGCCCAATTAGATAATCAGTTATATTTAGGAGAGAAACATACAAAATTTCATAAGTGCTTTTTCATATGATAGTTTTCTGAGTGGTTTTCATTATGATCACATGAGAACATGAAATGGATTGTATGTGCGTGTTAGACACACTCTTATTCTCTCCTTGGAAACTGATTGAGAGACCACACTTCTTGGGCATTAAGTGGAATTGGAGTGAAGATTAAAAGTGTTCCCAAGTGCTTCTAATATTTTGTTTTGAATTTCACCACAACAAGGTATGCTTTCTTGTTCTTAAATTCTGAAACTTATATAGTACATGTTGTCAATTGCAAGTGAAGCAGATCCATTAATTTTTCGTTGCGTATGTTTTGTATGTCAAACAAACATGTATTTTTCCAACAGTGGGTATGTTAGTTGACTATCAATTCTTACAAAGTTTATTTCTTTTTGTAAAGATAGTAGGTATTTTTCTTTCTTGTAATTTTTTTTATCAATTTATTTTATAATAGAAATATTATCAAGCAAATGAATTTCATTACAGATATGAGGTAGGATAAATTTAAAAAGAATTTATTTTCCAAGCACATTAGTTTTATTCCTTCATCTGTTGTAAGAAAGGGATAGAGTAAAGCCATAAAGGGGTTTCCTAATATGATTTTAGAGGATAGACCATTTACTAAGGCAAAAGCAATCTTAAAACATATTCCATCATTACAAATGTGGGCATTAGGTCACTTAGAATTAATTTTTAATTTTTGTCCATTAGCTTGAGTTAATCTTTCTATTGATTTTTCATAGTACTTTGATGGTATTAATCCTTCTTGTATACAATTCATGTCTGCCCCTGTGTCTATTAAAGCAATTTCTGTTAAAGAAAATTCTTTATTTATTACCAAAGTTATTTCTGTGTACCATTCTGAAATATAATTCTGTCAATCAGGTTTAAGAAATTATTTCTGTCTATATTCAAGAAATTACCACAATTGATTTCTTTATCATTTTTCTCTAGTACTTATTGTTGGGGTTTATGCCCTAATGTCCAATTTATTGGCATGTCATAAATAATTAAATTGTTTAATTATTTGAGACTATTTGTAAATGAACTAATGGGACATTATCATAGTCCTTGAGATGTATTGTATGTGATTTATGTGATTTAGTCACAGAAGATATAAATCACAAGTTTCTTGTAAACTCAAAATATAATTTGTAGTCGGTGATGAAATTGGGTGTTTCATCTACGAAGACTATAACACATCAACTAAGATGGTTTGTCTTAATGATGGAAGTAGAGACTTTTAGTTAATGTGTTGATGTGTCTTAAGAGTTAAGACATATTGAACTAAACCGCTGTGAGATTATTTATTCAATCAACAACTGTCACCTAAATAATTAATCTCACGACTTCTAATTTCATAGACTCTCAATCCTAAGAGGATAGTGAACCTGATCATGAAATGTAGGTTACTTTAATATATTAGGAGTGAAATCTAATATTCACGATCAAAACCTCAGTATGTTGGGTAACCACACGTAGTGTTGAGGGAACGCATATTTTTAAGATGGAATTCATAATCTCTTTATACAGAGACACGAAATATCCTCTTAAGATAAGTTTAATGGAAACTGGTTATTCAGGGCTCTCACTTTAGTAAGGAGTTACTAAAGCTTATATTTATTGAAATCGGA
Organism: Lithocarpus polystachyus; assembly: GCA_033629205.1. Taxonomy (NCBI): domain Eukaryota; kingdom Viridiplantae; phylum Streptophyta; class Magnoliopsida; order Fagales; family Fagaceae; genus Lithocarpus; species Lithocarpus polystachyus. The sequence goes on from CM066166.1 coordinate 51,000,080, forward strand.
TTTCAATAAATGTGAAAAACTAAAAGATAAAACTGGGTACTCAAGGATAAAATAGTTGTTTACAAAGTTACAGTTCATTATGACTTTATTCACTATAGATATTTCATGAAGGGATCGAATGATATCATTAGAGTCTTGGGATATAATTTATTAATAAGGCCTAAAGTGCAATTATTTTTATATAGTGGTATTAAATATAATTAATGGTAACTTTGGACTTGTCAAGAGTTGGCAGTAAGCCCAAGGCCTATTGGAGCTAGAGTTTTATTTGTTCCCTTTGGTCCCATATCAAGAGACAGACTAAAGCCCAATTGGGCAGGCCCAAAAGGGTAGCCCAATTAGATAATCGATTATGTTTAAGGAGAGAAACATACAAAATTTTTAGAATAAGATCATAGAAGATGAAAATGGTGTGTATGTGAGTGTAAGCCACTCTTTTATTCTCCCTTGAACACATACATGTAAACTGATTGAGAGACCATACTTCTTGGGCACCATGTGGAATTGAGATGATGATTAGAGGTATTCTCAAGTCTTGGTTTTGAATTTCACAACATCAAGGTACGCTTTCTATTCTTTGTTCTAGAATTCAAGGTTACATGTTATCTCTCATGAATGAAGTAGATCCGTGATTGTTGCTTTCGCTGTGTGTTTTGTACGAGATGCAAAACCATATTTTTCAACAATTGGTATTAGAGCAGTCTTCAATATCATTCTTGTATAACATGTGATTGAGTTTTAGAATTAAAGAAAAATCGTTTTCTTGGTGTTTTTATTTTCTGTAGTAAATTTTTTACATAATTCTGTCTTTGAATCCATTTGTTACGTTTTATATATGAGATATATATATATATATATATATATGTTGGATTTAGTTTCTCGAAGTGGACTATGGTATATCTTATAGTTACAGTGCCGACTTTGCTAGTTTTTGTATTAGTGAGATACACCGTTAATGATCATAAGGGATTAATGGTCTGAATTTATTAGGATGAGAATGATCAAACAGTATGTTAATGCCAAAATTAAAGTATTTTGTTTACTAGTTAAAATCTTTTAATTAAATTTATTCCTAATGAGATTAGGATTATTTTTTCAAGGTTTCCAGCATTATTAGGATTCTTGATTATGATCTTGAAAACCCTGATGTTTGATATGTGAATCTTCATTCATAAAATCAAAAGGTTTTTTTAATGGAAAATAGCAAAAACTGTCAAAAATGGTTGCTAGAAAATTCTGAAAAAATTCAATTTTTGCAAGTTTTGATCGATCGAGAATTCCTTTCGATCGATCGAATGTACCTTTTAATTGATCGAAGAGGAATCGAGAATCAATCGAGTCAGGCAGAAACTCTATGATGAAATTCTTCAAAGTCTCGATCGATTGAGAATTCCTTTTGATCGATCGAATAAAAATCGAGAATCAATTGAACGAGGTAGAAGCTTTATGATGAATTTCTTCATTTTTCGATCGATCGAGATACAGGGTCAACCGATCGAAGGCATTGAATTTTGAATTTTCACTTGCTTTTTGATAAAGTGTTAAAACTTTGATAAAAAGCAAGGTAATGTGTGAAAGGATTACACATGGTTCTATATATAGCGATTACTTTTATAGTCCTTAAAAGTTAAGGACATTTATTAATCATTATCTAACTAAAAGATCTAAGGAGATCAAAGATATTAGTTAAATAGAACTCTTAGTCCTAAATAGTTTAGGACTTATCTTTTAAGAAACATTCTGATGAGATTGGAATTGTTGTATGATTAAAAGTCCTTAATTTATTTTAATTAGAGGTTTTTAATGAGATTAAAATTCTAATTAAAGTTATATAGTTTCTAATGAGATTAGAATACTTTATCTAGTAAATTAAGGATAGAGTTCTTTATAACTAATTTTTAATCCATTAGTATATGGAATCCTAAACAGTTTAGGACTTCCATTTTAGTAGTGATTCTAATGAGATTAGAGTCTTCAACAAGTGCAAGGTTATTAATTGTGATGGGATCACAATTATTTAAGAAAAACTCAAATAATCAGTGGGAGTGCTGAAATAATCCTTTTGTTAAGTTTATTGTAATGTGAATAGATACCTTGTCTTGACTTCAAGTCTTGCATTCCATGCAAAGGGTATTTACTTCACAGATTACATGATTAAACTTCTTTATGATTACACGAATGTTTGTTACACTATTGTGACATGACTTAGTCAAATCACATCAAATTTAAACAATTAAACACATTTGATGTGTAGGGTTAAAATTGTGATAAGATCACAATGATTTCAAGACAATCCACTTGTTTTAAAATTTCTAGTGGGAGAGAGATACAAGGATTGGATCTCACAGCCTCCATTATCGATTCATAGTAGTGTGGGTAAGCACCTCGTCTTGGCGTATATGCCTCATGATCCTATAGGAGGGTGTTTACTTCATAGTACTATAAGATTGAACTTACCTATTTAAAGTAGTGTGAACAAGCACCTCGTATTGGCGTATATGCTTCGCGATCCCAAAGGAGGTTGTTTTTTTTTCATGGTACTACAAGTTTAAACACTATAAGGGACATGAAATGTGGCTACACATTATTCTAGATAATGGTGTACACTAGACTAAGTATAATGTTAACCTCCCAAAGGAGCAATGTCATTATTACTTAGAGGCCGAGGGAAAAGCGGCAAATTATTTTTGTTTGGTAAGAGTTACCATGATAGAATTAATAATGAAAATATTTCTCCCCTAATCACAGTGGTCGGTATTCACTCTATGCTGAGGAATATTAATTGCGGGATTTGGTTGTCGTTGCACCTAGTATAGTATGGTTTTCAAGTCCCACATTATAGGGTTATGGATGCAAAATTATAATGTCCTTGTATTTATGTTCTTAGTCTCAAAATAAAGTTGTCATAAATTTTTGTTCTCTAACTACTATTTTAATTGAATCACATTAACTATGAAATAATTTTGGACATGGTGCATAAAGGAGTTGAAGTACATAGATATGTTTCGATTCAGCATTGTCATAATTTCCTATATATGATGCATTTATGGAAGATAGCTTATGATGTGATCATAGTCTCCATTGAAATGCTAAAATGTTACATTGGCTTCTATCTCAATTGTGCTACAACATGAGATGCAAGAGTTAGTACTAGACTTAGACTTTATATTAAGTCTAAATGAGATGTTTGGTATGAATCATGTTGAATGCTAAGAAAGGCTTAAGAAGTTCCAATTCTATATCATTTTATGAAAAATGTTTTATTTTTAAATGAATTGGAATTCTTAGATGTAGAGATTAAATGTTAATCTCATATGGACATGATCCACAAGTCCTTGTTAGAATCAATTAATCAATTCAGATTGTTTTGAAAATAAATTCTTTTTATATTATCTGAATTGATGAATGAGTTTTACACAATGGAAGACAACCTAAAATCTAACGCTGGGATCAATATGATTTAATTCAAATTCTTAGCTTGAACCAAAAGGTAAGGGTGGTAAGAAAAGGAATTATGATACCAAACAGTTGGACAAGCTATTTTCCCTAGTAGTTGCCAAAAGGAAACTAGTGATAGGCCAAGAATGTATTGACCCCTTATAATGAATTAACCAATTAATTAGCCAAGTTGATTAATTAATTAGAATAACATACAATTTGCGTGGCAACACAAACAAATCACCAACTAAGTAAAAATGCAACGAAAAATAAATTGACACGGTAATTTGTTTACGAATGGGGAAAACCTACAGAGCAAAAACTCCACTGAGTGATTTTAAGGTCACCACTCTCGAGAATCCATTATTATCACAACAAGCGGTTACAAGTAAAGGAATCTCAATATCTTATACCAACCTACAGTTGAACCCTTACCCCAATACCCAAATGGACTTGTTCTGTAGTGACAATCTCTCCTTTTAATGCACAACTCCCAGTACGTGACTAACCAATAGATACGCAGATCTCAATACACAACTTAATCACCAACTTGAGAAGGATGTTGGCTACAAAGTTTTTCAGTTCATCACACAATGAAGATCACGAAGCTCCTTGGTCACAAAACCCTATGGTGTACAAACACAGCAGTTTCTTCAAGAGAAAGATGAACTTGGGCAAATTTTGTCTCCGGTCACAATTTGCATAAACAAAACTTTGTTTTACACTCGCGAAACCTTTGATGGCCCTTAAAATAATCCTTATATATGTTTAGGGTTGTGAGAAAAGAAAGCCTAAACACATACTCAAGGATTGGAGTGAAATCAGCTCTGAAAAACTGAATTTCATAAATCTCGATAGATACCCTATCTATCGAGCAGCTGTCGAGCATCGGGCTTCAGCAGCCGTTTAAATCTCGATAGATACCAGCTATCAAGCTAGCTGTTGAGCTTTAAAATCCAGCACTTCTTCACTTGATTCTTGGACAGACTTGCGTGGCTTTAACACTTGAACTTGAAACCTTGTTCCTTAAAGCATTAAACACATCCTAGATCTACTCAATTACAGGTAAAATGCGTTTTGTCAAAGGATTAACCAATTACATAAAATATTGACATATGTTCCTAACATGATTTACATATGTCCTAACAATTAGACTCAAAATTATGACCAAAGGGAAAGTGTTTCCGTTTTGGTAAAGCTAAGCATTGCCCATGATTGTTTTCTAGATGGAAATTTACATATTTTACTTTTAAAAGAGAAAGTTCCCATCCTTTGGTATTGTATGTTATGGAACTTATGTCTAGATCTTATTAATCTAAAAGATATTTAAGATTGGTGAAAGATGGGCTTTTAGAACCATTATTTTGTTATATTCCCAGTCTATAAATTCTATTTAGAGGATAATATGATCTAGAGTTCCTTTTTGTAAAGAAATGTGATGCAAGACAATCAAAATAAAACTAAACAGCTCTAAAATAAAGGGATATAACCTAGGAGTCAGCACCTAGGCCTTACTTGGAGTTAACACCATGCGGGAAAACCACTAGGAGTTAGCACCAAACCAAAGAAAAACCAAACGACCATTTTTTTCATTCATCAAAATAACAACTAACTCCTCAAGGAGTACAATAGGTGTATTATTTATGTTTGCAAGTCAATTGTATTTTTATGTTTTAAGTCCTAGTAGTTTATTAGACTATTAGTATTTTAATTTGAAAGCAAGGTTATTTTTGTAATAAGGAAATTAAGGTTTCCTAGCCAATTAGAACAAGAGTTTAGCAATCCTTTATAAACAACCTATTGTATTGGTTGAGGAGTTAGTTGATATTTTGATAAAAAAAAATGTGTTTCTTTTACACTAGTGCCAACTCCAGTTGATGCATGACAACCAGAACAAAACTAAACAACGGTAAAATAAAAGGATATGACCTAGGAGTCAGGACCTAGGCCTTGCTTGGAGTCAGCACCGAGCGGGGAAACCACTAGGAGTCAGCACCTAAGGTAGACCTGGAGTCAACCCTAATTGCCTTATTACAAAAATAACCTTGCTTCCAAATTAAAATCATAATAGTATAATAAACTACTAGGACTTAAAACACAAAAATACAATTGACTTGCAAATATAAATAATACTAAATAATAATCTTCTTGCGTCTCCCGCATCATTAAATAACCTTGCTTCCAAATTAAAATACTAATAGTCTAATAATCTACTAGGACTTAAAACATAGAAATACAATTGACTTGCAAATTGATGTAGGACAACCAGAACAAAACTAAACAATGGTAAAATAAAGGGATATGACCTAAGAGCTAGCACCTAGGCCTTGCTTAGAGTCAGCACCAAGCTGAGAAACCACTAGGAGTCAGCACCTTGGGTAGACCTAGAGTCAGCACCAGACCAAAGAAAGACCAAACGTTCATTTTTTTCATTCATCAAAATATCAACTAACTCTTCAAGGAGTACAATAGGTTGCTAATAAAGGATTGCTAAACCCTAGTTCTAATTGGCTAGGAAACCTTAATTGTCTTATTACAAAAATAACCTTGCTTCTAAATTAAAATACTAATAGTTTAATAAACTACTAGGACTAATGATGTGGGAGACGCAAGAAGATTATTATTTAGTATTATTTATGTTTGCAACTTAATTGTATTTTTATGTTTTTAAGCCCTAGTAGTTTATTAGACTATTAGTATAATGATGCGGGAAACGCAAGAAGATTATTATTTAGTATTATTTATGTTTACAAGTTAATTGTATTTTTATGTTTTAAGTCCTAGTAGTTTATTAGACTATTAGTATTTTAATTTGGAAGCAAGGTGGGTTTCCTAGCCAATTAGAACTAAGGTTTAGCAATCCTTTATAAGTGTTAGGACATATGTGAATCATGTTAAGAACATATGTCATTTAAAATTGGCTTATCCTTTGACAAAACACACTTTACTTGTAATTGGGTAGATCTAGGATGGTTTAAGTCTTCAAGAAACATGTTGTTCAAGTCAAGAGTTAAAGTCATGCAAATTTGTCTAAGAAACAAGTGAAGAAGTGCTGCATTTTAAAACTCGACAGCTAGCTTAACAGATTAAATCTATCGAGGTTTAAAATACAGTTTTAGCTCGATGCTCGACAACTGCTCGATAGATAACCTATCTATCGAGATTTACGAAAATTAGTTTTTCAAATCTAATTTCATGCATATCCATGTGTATATGTTTAGGCTTTCTTTTCTCACAACCCTAAACATATATAAGGATTATTTTAAGGGCCGTCTCACATGATGCAAGTGAATGCAAAAGTTTTTTGCAAGCATATTGTGACCGAAGACATATGTCCTAATGTTGGGAAATCATCATGTTTGCATCCAATACAAAACATACGCAGCGGAAAAATAAACGGATCTACTTCATTCGAAAATGATAACATGCACTACGTAAGTTTCAAAATATAAGAACAAGAGAGTGTACCTTGATGCGGTGAATTTCAAAACCGAATGAAGAAGTACTCGGGAATACTTTCAATCTTCACTCCAATTCCACTCAATGCCCAAGATGTGTGGTCTCTCAATCAGTTCTATGTTTCTAGAGAGAATATGAAAGAGTGTCTCTCTTCCTTATTTTCATTACCTTAATTATGATAAAACATACAAACCATTTTATTCTATATAAAATTCTGTATGTTTCTCTCTACATAACTGATTATCTAATTGGGCTAGCCTTTTGGGCCTTCCCAATTGGGCTTTAGTGTGTGGCTTGGAGTGGGACCAAAAGGGAACAAATAAGACACTAGCTCCAATGGGCCTTGGGCTTTTCTGTCAACTCTTGACAAGTCCAAAGTTACCATTAATTATATTTAATACCACTATATAAATATAATTGCACTCTAGGCCTCATTAATAAATTATATCCCAAGACTTTATTATACATGCAACCCCTTCATAAAATATTCGTAGTAATACAAAGTCATGAATATAGACTGCCACTTTGTAAATTACTACATCTTAATCCTTGAGTACCCGGTTTAATCCTTTTGAGTTATTCACCATATATTTATGAAATCCAATTTCATAAATATATACTTTAGTCTTACTAAAGTGGTTAGGCCTAACTCTCTGAATAACTGTACCCATTAAACTTATCTCAAGGGAATATTTTATATCTCCGTTAAGAGACTATGAATTCCATCTTGAGAATATATGTTCCATCAACACTAAATGTGGCTGCCCAACATACTGAGGTTTTGACCGTTACTTTAGATCTCACTCTTGATATATCAAAGCAACCTACATTTCATGGTCAGGTCCATTATTCTCTCAGGATTAAGAGTTCATGTGAATACAAGTCGTGAGATTTATTATTCAATTGACAGTCGTTAGGAGAATAATAAATCTCACAGCGGTCCAGTTCAATATGTCTTAACTCTTAAAACATATCAACATATTAACTAGAAATCACCATTTCCATGATCAAGACAAATCATCGTAGTTAATATGTTATAGTCTTCGCAGATGAAATGCCCAATTTCATCACCGACTACGAACCAAAATTCTGAGTTTACAAAGAACTTGTGATCTATATCTTCTGTGACTTTTCACATAAATCACATACTATGCATCTCATGGACTATTTGACAATGTCCGAATATTCATGTTACCATTATTTTAGATAAGAATAAAACAACTTTATTAAACATAATATTAAGTCATACATCATTTCTCAAATAATGTCATACATAATATTATACATAATATTATACATAGCATCATACAATAGGATTTAAGGGCACATATCCTAACACCTAATTCATCTTTCTCTTGAAGAAGCTACTGCATTTGTACGCTGTAAGGTTTTGTAACCAAGGAGCTTCTTGATCTTGATCATCTAGATGAACTGAAGAAATTTGCAGCCAACATTCTTCTCAAGTTGGTGTGTTAGTCACGTACTTGATTCCGTGCATCGATTGGTTAGTCACGTGCTAGGAGTCGTGCATTGAAAATGAGAGATTATCACTACAGAACAAGTCCAATTGGGTATTAGGATAAGGGTTCAACTGTAGGTTGGTATAAGGTACTGGGATTCATTTACTTGTAACCTTTTGTTGTGATAATAGTGGATTCTCGAGAGTGGTAACCTTAATTCACCCGGTGGGGTTCTTGCCTTTGAAGTTTTCTCCATTCGTAAACAAATCACTGTGTCAAATTTAATTTCCACTGCATTTAGTTATTTGGTGACTTGTTTATGCTACCACGCGTTATTGCATGTTAATTGAATTAATTAATTAACTTGACTAATTAATTGGTTAATTTATCACAAAGAGTCAATACATTCTTGGCCCATCAAGTGATATCAAAGTAGGCATACTCTGATTAGCATTAATCTTTGTTGTGTGATCCATTGACCCCTGTTGTCATGGCTGCAACCGACATGAAAAGATATTTAGTTTCAAATACATCTTGTTTTTCTAATCTCTACTTAATTGAGTGTATTAGAAAGTGCAAGTCTAAAAGTTATTTGAAATCTATTATGATGATTATTGGACAAGATATTAGCATGACAAAGAAGAATCTAGACTGTCTCAGAATGAAAATTTGCAGAGGAGTTCATCTGAGAAGAGTGAAAGTTAAAAGCTTTGCTTATAAATGGTAGATGAGAGAAAACACCATTCTTACTAATTTGTCATCAAAGCATGAGGTGTGCTTCATGATGAAGTTCGCATTTAAGGTTATGGACACGTGTTTGCGGTACCTTGATAACGGCTGCCCAAGACACATGACTGAAGACTGATCTCTTTTTAAGGTTTTCGAGTCTAAGAAAGGTGGTAATGTCACTTTCAATGATGGGAGAAAATCACAGATTAAAGGAAAGGGAATCATCTCTCTACCTGGATTGCCAGACATTGCAAATGTGCTATATGTAGAAGGTCTGAGAATGAATCTGTTGAGCATAAGTCAGATAAGTGATCAAGACTTTATGCTGCTATTCTCAAAAGGGAAATGTCTTGTGTTGAATGAGTCTAGAAAGAAACTCATCAGTGGTGTTTGCACTCTAGACAATTGTTATGGTTTGGTCCCTGATGTTGATATTGTGTGTAATAGCATTCGCTTACCAAACAAAGATCTATGGCACCAAAGGATGGGACATGCTAGCTACAAACATCTGTCAATTGTATCTAAGCATGAATCACTTTTAGGGATACCAAAACTCAGTAGAGTGAACAATGTTATGTGTGGACCATGTCAGCTTGGGAAACAGACAAAAGCTAAACATCTGGGCACTCAGACATCCGCTGCATCTAGACCATTGGAGTTACTACATCTGGATCTTATGGGTCCAACTAGAACCGAGTCTCTTGGTGGAAAAAGATACTTCATGGTTGTGATAGATGACTTCACTAGGTACACTTGGGTCATTCTTCTAAGATCTAAGTTAGATGCTCCTGAGCACATTGAAGCCTTATGCACAAGATTGCAAATTGAGAAAAGCTTAAAGATTGATCGAATTCGAAGTGATCACAGTAAAGAATTCAAGAACTCTTACATGGAGTCCTTTTGCACTAGATCAGGTATATCTCAAGAATTCTCTGCTCCAAAAACTACTCAGCAAAATAGTGTAGTAGAAAGAAAGAACAGGGTCATTCAGGAGATGGCTAGAGCCATGTTGCACAACAAGGATGTGGCTAAAAACTTTTGGGGAGAAGCCATCAACATTACAAGTTACACGGTTAACAAGGTGTATTTCAAACACAGTACCAAGAAAACTCCCTATGAGTTATGGAAAGGAAGAAAGCCAAATGTTAAATATTTTAGAATCTTTGGAAGTACTTATTTCATTCTCAAGGATAGAGAGAATGTGGAAAAATTTTACTCTCGAAGCGATGAAGGAATATTCTTGGGATACTCCTCTACAAGCAAGGCTTATCGGGTATACAACAAGAGAACCAAGAAGGTGATGGAAACTGTAAATGTTGTTATTGATGAAGCTTTAGAGTCTGGTTCTGAGAAAATTAGTAAGGAAATCCCCAAAGAAATTCTTCCTCCCGAGCCTAAGGATGTTCAAGAAATTGTTGATTAAGACCCACATCTCCAAGTACTCTTAGCACTCCAAGTGTTGTAGAAGGTTCAGCAGATATACCTACCTCACCTAATTCTGAATCTCATGAAGAGAAAGGACCTTCCTCCAAAATCAAGTTGAATCATCCTCCTGAAGTTATTGTGGGAAACATGAATGAACTTAATCTAAGGAAGCATACAGTTGATAAATGTGTTACTAACTTCATATCATATTCTTGTTATTTGTCACAGGTTGAACCCACCAAGGTTGAGGAAGCTCTTCTGGATGAAAGCTGGGTTGTAGCTATGCATGATGAACTGCTTCAGTTTCAAAGGAATGATGTCTGGACTCTAGTACCTAGACCGAAAAGTGAGCACATCATTGGCACAAAGTGGATATTCTGCAATAAGACTGATAAGGAGGGTAATGTGATCTGCAACAAGGCTCATCTTGTAGCTCAAGGATACTCTCAAATGGAAAGAGTAAACTATAATGAGACATTTGCTCCAGTAGCCTGTATGGAGTCCATCAAGATCCTCCTAGCCCTGGCATGTCACTTGAAGTTCAAGCTTTACCAAATGGATGTAAGACTGCTTTCTTGAATGGGTTCCTTAAAGAAGATGTCTGTGTGGCTCAACCAAAAGGATTCATTAATCCATACTTTCTGAACCATGTGTTGTACATCAAGAAGGCACTCTATGGTTTAAAACAAGACCCTATAGCTTGGTATGATCGACTCACACAATACTTGGTATCACAAGGGTTCACAAGAGGATAAGCTAATCAAACTCTCTTCATCAAAAGGGAAGACAACGAGTTGATAGTTGCTCAAGTCTATGTTGATGATATCATCTTCGGCTCGACAAAAGATGAACTTGATCATAGTTTCTCCAAACTCATGTAGACCGAGTTCGAGATGAGCATGATTGGAAAGTTGAATCACTTCCTTAGGTTGCAGATTCATCAGCAAAAGTCAAGTATATTCATATCTCAATCTAAATATGCTAAAATTTTGTGTAAAAGTTTGGTTTGGAATCTGCTAGTTCTGTTAGAACCCCTATGAGCCCAAATATTAAACTCACTGTTGATTTGTTGGGAAAAAATGTTGATTCATCTCAATATAGAAGCATGATAGGTAGTCTTCTTTACCTTACTACTAGTAGACCTGACATTAGTTACAGTGTGGAAGTATGTGCTAGATATCAAGATAATCCCAAAGAGTCTCATATGATTGCTTTGAAAAGAATCATAAAGTATGTCAAAACCATTGCCAATTTTGGTGTGTGGTATAGCAAGGACACAAATGATGTCTTAGCTAGGTATTCTGACGCAAATTGGCCTGGGAATACTGATGATAGAAAGAGTACTTCGGGAGGGGGAGGTTTATGTGGGTAATAATCTTGTCTCCTAGATGAGCAAAAGTCAGAATTCCATCTCATTATCCACTGCAGAGGCTGAATACATTGTTGCCGGTAGCTGTTGCACCCAACTTCTATGGATGCAAAAACTCCTCCTTAATTAAGGTATTCGTCAAGAACATCTTACCATCTATTGTGACAATACCAGTGCCATCAGCATCTCTAAGAATCCTATTCAACATTCTCGTACTAAACACATAGAGATTCGACATTACTTCATTCAGGAGCTTGTCAAAGATGGTACTCTCACTCTTGAATTTATTCACACTGATGATCAGAAGGCTGATTTGTTCACCAAACCTCTTGATAGCAAATGGTTTGAATTCCTTCGCCAAAACATTGGTGTTATCTCCATGGATTGATCTCATCTTCTCCTCCTCCTTCTTCTTGTATTTGCATCTAGTTTTATACTTTGCTTTGTTTAACATTTTTTTGTTTGTTTGTTTTCAATTTTGAATTTTTTTTAATAAATAAAAAATTAAAAAATTAGAAAAATATAAAAACAGTGTGTGTTTTGTGTACATTGGTACTTGTGTACCATGGATGACCATTAAAACAAACTTTTCTAAACTTTGTATCACTTGTAGCTTAGATGAGCATCTCTATGCACAACTAAACAAGTGAGCTTTGTGGCTCATGTTTGTGATGAGTAAGATTAAGTAATCTCTTATACTTAACACTCGTATCACCCTTTTTAATAGGAAGGACTAGAAAATCTTAAGAGAAATGCATAAATAACCATCTCACCACTATTGTCTGCCAATCATGAATGACATCTGTATGCTCTGACATAGCAAAAGTGCAATGTTAAAAGCTTAACATAATTGGGTATTTCTTTTCTCTCTCTTATATGCCCATGCATGGTGTGCTTAAAAGAAAAATATGCAAAGAAAATAAAAGCAAAAAAAATCAAAATGCTTTATATATGATTGCAAGCGTGTCTTCTAGGAGACGTGGAGTTATAGGATATACCTCAAAAATGATAGTCCCCATCAAGCAGTTATGCATGGTGTGCTTAAAAGAAAAATATGCAAAGAAAATAAAAGCAAAAAGAATCAAAATGCTTTATATATGATTGCAAGCGTGTCTTCTAGGAGACGTGGAGTTATAGGATATACCTCAAAAATGATAGTCCCCATCAAGCAGTTATGATTGTGTGTGAGTTAAATTGAATTTTTTATATCTCAAATCGTCATAACATGTAGACACTTATGCAATCTTGCGATGTTTTTCACACATAACATGGAATATTCTTTGCTACCTTTGATAGATGTGCAAGTACAATGTGATTTGGTCATCACAAGGAATACATGTGTTGATGTATGCTCACTAAATTATCTTCACTTGTTTTTGAAATATAAAATTGGTTAAACTTATTTTGTGTGTGTGTGTGTGTGTGTGTGTGTGTGTGTGTGTGTGTGTGTGTGTGTGTGTGTGTGTTTTGGATCTACATGCTTTGACATTTTTTTGTTGAGAGATGTTTTTAAGAGCTTAAAATGTTGATTGGATCTTTGGTTGAGTAGCATGCTTGATTTCATTCATTTCTATGTTTTTCTCTTCCTTGAAAAACTATTTTTGAACATCTCGACAGCTTCTCGATACCTCTCGACAGCTTCTCGATACCTCTCGACAGCTAAGCTATCTATCGAGCCCTTTGATCTTTTTTCTCGATAGAAGTTAATGCAATCTCGATCCATCGAGAAACATTTTGTCTGCTCGATAGATACTCAATAGTAGTTCGATCCATCAAGGTCACTTTGCTGTGGACAACTCTTAATAGCACCTCGACAGCTTCATCTGTTGAGAATTAGTGCTCGACACCTCTCGATCCATCATGCTTCATGATTTCTATATATAGGCTTCAATGCAATTTTCTCTCACTTCTCTCCGATTTCTCTCAACAGAAAAACCTCTCTCTCTCTTCCAAACACCTTTCATTGAACTCTTCATCTTCCCCACTGAGATTTTGGCCTAATCTTTGTTTTTTCCCTCTGGTATGATCTCTTTTCTCTCATATATCATGCATTCCATTCATTCTAACCTAATTTTTGGGGTTTTTGAAAACTTTTGGGATTTTTCAAGCTTGGTGGAGTTTTTATGAAATTTTCAGGTTAGGTTTTGTTTAAATGATCCTATATGTTCATGCATTGTATCACATTTGCATATCCACAATGTTTCATGCATTGTAGATGTGTATTTACTGAAAGTTCAAATAGCGTATAAAACAACAATGAATGTTTAGACCCCCAATTGCAAAAAATTTCAACACAAGCTTATAATTAAACAGTATATGTATGGAATATGAAATATAAGCTATATCCAAATTGGTAAAACACTCTAAACCATAATTTATTACAAACACAGCAGTAATTAAAAGGTAAAGAGAAAAGAAAGAGAGATGCAAACACAAAGATAATACGCCGATGTGTTATCGAAGAGGAAACTGAAGTACTCGGCAAAAAACCTCTCCGCTGCCCTCCAAGCTGTAAATGATCCAGTAAAGAATATAGTTGGGTACATGAATAGCGGAAGGCCCTCCAAACCTAATCTACCCAGTGCACCTAAGCCCTCTAAGCTTCTTGCTTCAACAAGGTTACGCCAAACCTTGTCTTCTTTAGCTTACCGGATCCCATAATAAGCCCATTGCATCAACCAAACAAATTGGTCCTCTCTAAACTGCTTCCTAACCACCAAAACACCTCCTCACTGATATGGGTATGGTGAGATAAGGATTTGGAAAATGTACCTCTCAAGGATATGTCAATGGAAAGGGTAAGAGTATAGGAATTTGGAGAATCAAATGAGAAAGATTGTGGATGAGTTAATCTTGTTTTTCTCTAGGGTTTCTCTCTCAAAATTCTCTCTGGAAACTCTATACATTTTGTGGGTATAAGGGTATTTATAGTAGTGTGTATGAGGAATGCGAAAAGTTAGTTTTCATCCAAACAAGGCAATCTGGCGACTCAACCTGGCAACTGAAACGAGTCGCAAGTCTAAGTCGCGAGCTAATTGTTTGGCCAGACTAGAATTTTTGTCTTGTAGTGCTCCAGCTATCGTGACCCTTCAGCTTCCTTGCATGCTCCACACGTGTGCCACTTTGGCGACTTGTCAGTCGTAAGTTAGTCGCGAGATCCAGTCACGAGACTCCTTTGATTGTACACGACTTGAGTTTTCTTCACACTCTCTCACACACAACCCTTACATAAATCCCACCTAAATATAGGGTATCTAATTGCTAAATTACAAGCATATTTGGCATGGAATAAATCCAACACATGATTGAATAAATTCAACCTTACATTTACTATGTTATAATCATGTGTGCTGGTAGGATTGGATTGGGCTGAGCCCATGATGTTTCTATTGTTGCATGTCACATGTTCATGCATTTTTCATGCATACGTACTTCTCTTTTCTATCTTTTTGATATTGATCTATTTGG
Source organism: Lithocarpus polystachyus (assembly GCA_033629205.1). NCBI lineage: Eukaryota > Viridiplantae > Streptophyta > Magnoliopsida > Fagales > Fagaceae > Lithocarpus > Lithocarpus polystachyus. The sequence continues at coordinate 51,015,428 of CM066166.1, forward strand.
TACTCTTCTGCTTATCTCTCTCTCTCTCTCTCTCTCTCTCTCTTGGTTAGTCTGCGCATGGCACCTAAGCACAAGTCTACTTTGTCTCAGAACCCTCTTCGTTTCGGGGCAGCATCTTCTTTTGATCCTACTCCTTCTGTCAGGTTCCATGATGATAAAGCCCATCAAGACTTTTCGGATAACTTTTCTCGAAGCGGCATTCGTTCAGAACGCCAAGTCATTCTTTCAAACTTTTCCAATACTGACCTTTCCACTGTCATCTACAATAGAGGTTGGGAGTCTCTTTGTGACATCCTGGTCACTTGTCCCTCCATGATCATATAGGAGTTCTACTCCAATATGCACGGATTTGATTACTCTGTGCCTCATTTCATCACTCACATTAGAGGTATGCGCATTGTAGTCACTCTGGATATGATATCCAAGGTCCTACATGTTCCGAAGGTAGAGTTTTCTAACTACCCCGACTGTCCTCGTCTTCGGACAGTGTCCAATGGCGCACTCATGTCTCTTTTTTGTGAGACACCCTCATCTTGGGGTGAATGTCAAAACACCACTTACTCAGGCTTTACAAAAGGACTGAGGTTCCTAAATATGGTGATGACATTTATTTTTTATCCCTTATCTCACTATAATTCGATTACTGAGCCTCGTGCTCACTTTTTGTTATCCCTCATTGAGAGGCTTACCATAGACTTTCCCTCTCACTTCATACTCTCCCTTATAAATATCTATAAGGATACGATGAACTGTGATAACACACTTTATCCATCATTAAGAAGTTTAATCCCTAGTACCATGAATTAAACACCCTCCGAATGGAGTAAGGCATATACGCCAAAGCGAGGTGCCTAATCACACCACTATAACTAGCAATGGAAGTCGTGAGAATCAACCCTTGAATCTCTCTCTCACTAGAAATTTAAAAACAAGTGGATTGTCCTAAAATCATTGTGATCTAATCACAATTTTAACCCTACGCATCAAATGTGTTTAATTTTTTAAATTCAATGTGATGTTACTAAGTAACGTCACAATAATGTAACAAACATTCGCGCAATCACAAAAAAGTTTAACCTTGTAATCCGTGAATTAAATACCCTTCACATGGAATACAAGACTCGAAATCAAGACAAGGTATCTTTATTCACATTACAATAAACTTAACAAAAGGGTTATTTTAGTACTCCCACTCGTTATTTAGGTTTTTATTAAATAATTGTGATCCCATCACAACTGATAACCTTGCACTTCTTCAAGACTCTAATCTTATTATAATCACTAACTAAAATGGAAGTCCTAAACTATTTAGGATTCCTTAAACATTAACAAATTAAAAATTAGTTATATAGAACTCTATCTTTAACTTATTTAATTAAGAATTCTAATCTCATTAGAAACTATATACCTTTTAATTAAGCTTTAATCTCATTAAAACTTCTAATTAAATTAAATTAAGGACTTTCAATCATACAACAATTCCAATCTCATTAGAATGTTTCTTAAAAAACAAGTCCCAAACTATTTAGGTCTAAGGGTTCTATTTAACTAATATCTTTGATCTCATTAGGTCTTTTAGTTAGAACCATGTGTAATCTAATCACACATAGCCTTAGCCTTGCTCATTATACATTTGAAAAAACTTAGGAAAAATTCAAACCAAACTTCAGTGGTATTTTCGCGAGAAGCTCGCAACTAAGCTCTTCTCGTGAAAATGGGTTAAGGCAAAATAGTGAAAACACAAAATTCAGACAGAAACTTTTATGACTGTCTCGCAACTGTTTTACGAGTAAAGCTTACTCGCGAAAAGTTTTGTGCTTCAGATGCATTTTTCGCGGGTTACCTTCCTGCGAAGTTACTAGCGAAAAACGTGTGTTTTCAATTTTTAAAGGGCAGATGTGGACAGTTTTCAACGGTTTTTCATGAACAAACAACCACCATATGAACATAATAGATATAATTTGATATCAAAACTGAATTTTATTGATGCTATAGTTTTAAAGTTCAATTTTACATACTTAAATTCAAATTCAAACAACATCATAACATCAATATTAGTTTTTATCAAACCATAATTTCAACAACCATGCAGGAAATTAAATATATATATATATATATATATAATCTTCTAACAATATGAAACTATTATCTCTAATTCCAAAACTCACAAAACATGTTATACAGATTCAAAATTGAAGACCACTCTAATACCAATTGTTGGAAAAATACATGTTTGTATTGTATACAAAACATACGCAGTGAAAACTTAACGGATCTACTTTATTCGCAATTGATAACATATTCTATGTAAGTTTCAGAATTCAAGAACAAGAAAGTATACTTTGGTGTGGTGAAATTCTAAACAAAAGATTAGAAGTACTTAGGAACACTTTCAATCTTCATTCCAATTCCACTTAATGACCAGGAAGTGTGGTCTCTCATTTAGTTTCCAAGGAGAGAATAAGAGAATGTCCAACACTCACATACAAACCATTTCATGCTCTTTTGTGATCTTAATGAAAACCTTTATGAAAAGACTTATGAAATTCTGTATGTTTCTCTCCTTATATATAACTGATTATCTAATTGGGCTAACCTTTTGGACCATTCCAATTGGGCTCTAGTATGTGACTTGGAGTGGGACCAAAAGGGAACAAATAAGACTCTAGCTCCAATGGGCCTTGGGCTTTTCTGTCAGCTCTTGACAAGTCCAAAGTTACCATTAATTATATTCAATACCACTATATGAATATAATGGCACTCTAGGCCTTATTAATAAATTATATCCCAATACTTTATTATACATGCAACCCCTTCATTAAAATATTCGTAGTAATACAAAATCATAAATGTTGACTGCCACTTTGAAGATTACATCTTAATCCTTGAGTACCCGATTTAAACCTTTATGTAATTCATCATATATTTATGAAATTCAATTCCATAAATATATACTTTAGTAACTCCTTACTAAAGTGGTTAGGCCCAACACTCTGAATAACCAAACCCATTATACTTATTTCAAGGGAATATTTTATATCTCCGTTAAGATATTATGAATTCCATCTTGAGAATATATGTTCCATCAACACTAAATGTGGCTGCCCAACATACTGAGGTTTTGATCGTAACTTATAGATCTCACTCTTGATATATCAAAGCAACCTATACCTCATGTTCAGGTCCATTATACTTTTTCGATTTCGAGTTAATGTAAACAGAAGTCGTAAGATTTATTATTTATTTGACAGTCATTAGGAGAATAATAAATCTCACAGTGGTCTAGTTCAATATGTCTTAACTCTTAAAAATATCAATATATCAATTAGAAGTCTCCACCTCTATAATCAAGACAAATCATCTTACTTGATACGTTATAGTCTTCGCAGATGAAATGCCAAATTTTATCACCGACTATGAGCTAAAATTATGAGTTTACAGAGAACTTGTGATTTATATCTTCAGTGACTTTTCACATAAATCATATACTATGCATCTCATGGACTAAGATAATGTCTCATTAGTTCATTTATAGATAGTATCATACAATTAAACAATTTAATTATTTATAACATGCCAATAAATTGGATTTTAGGGCATAAATCCCAACAATCTCCCACTTGCCCTCAAAGACAATTTACCATATATCCAACACTCATCTCCCTTTAGAGTAATTCATAGACACTCTAAGGCAAGGTTTGGAAACAAGTTTCAGCTAGATTTATTGCATAAATTATCTTTTCTACTACTACTTCTCACATACTCATGTCTCTCTAATGAGATTATACTTACGCTTAATTTGTATCTTCACCACCTAAGATGAACACATATCTTGAAGCCACAAATCATGAATCACAATCAAACTACAAATCAGAATTTGTACATCTAGTAACCATCAAAATCTCACTTTTGTGGACAAGTATATAACCCTCATTCTCCAAAGATATTTGAGTATATGCTTTATTCCCACTAAATTAATTGATCTTAGATTCAATTGATATTTGCATACCATGCCCAATGCGGAATACATATTTAGCTTAGTATATAGCATAGCATAAAGACTTCCTATTGATATAGTATAAGGAATCGTCTTAATATGCTATTCGTTTTATATGTCTTAGGACTATAGTCCTTTATAAAGGAACTTCAAACTTAAAATGAAAGAATCATTTCTTGAAGTATTGTTTGCTATACTTGGCTAGAATCTAATCTATTTAAGCAGTTTGAGATAGACCCAACATCCTAATTTTTGGATTTTAACAAAGTTTAATTCATAGGATGTGACTAGTCTTTCCCAAGTACTTTATATCAAACTGGATTAGACTACAAAAAACTCTATTGATGATAATAACTCTACATCATTATAAATGATTAGAATATCATCAACATACATTAAGAAATTTATTATTCTATATAGCTTTTACACACATAAGGCCTTTTAATACTTGATCAAAACCAAACAATTTGATTCCTTGATCAAAGATGATATTTTATGATTCAGATGCTTGCTGTAATCTTTAAATGGAATTTAAATAACTTGCATACTAAATACTACTGTTTCTTTGCTATGTACAAGTCTAGTTATACCATATAGATGTCTTCCTCAAGATTGCTACTAAAAGAAGCTTTCTTGATATCCATTGTCATATTTCTTCCAAATGAAATATAATGGATAAGAGAATCTAGATAGAGTCAAACTTGACTATTGGTGAAAAAATCTTTTCATAATCGAACCATTTCTTTTTGAATAAATCTTTCACCACTAGTCTTGACTTTGAAAGTTTGCACCTTCAAATCTATCAATTTCATTTACTCGTAGACCTATTTGAAAACAATAGGCTTAATGCCATTAGACGCTTCTACAAGTTCTAGACTTTAAATAGAATCTAATTCTATTTACGTAACCTTGATCCAGTAATCCATATTCATATCATCTATTGCCTTTGCGTAGGACCGAGGATCAAATTCATATCCTTGTGGAATGACTGCAAAAGTTTATACAAAAAGTATGAATTTATTTAGAAATTGTTAATCCTTCCATTACGATATTGTACCGGTGTAATAATTATTTATAGAATAATGTCTTATGGTGTATCTAACACAACCCTCTCATTTCTAAATGTATTTTATAATTTTCCTACAAAAAGTTCTAACATTTTTCTTTTAGAACAATTATACGTTTTTCCTTAAGATTATTCACATAGTCATCATCAAAAACTTTGTAGTTGTACTTGACAAACATCTTGTCTTCTTTATGACTACCAAAAAAATCTTTTACAATTCCTTTTGGATAGCTATCATAAACACACATTTTTCTACCTTTTGATTTCAATTTGTCAGACTTCCTTCCTAGCACAAGTATTGGACATCTCAAAAAGTGGAAGTATCATATACTAGGTTCACCCAATTTACAGTTTGATAAATGTCCTAGGAAAAAACTTTTAAAATCAATTTTAGAAAATGTATAGTAATACATATAGTATATCTCCAAAATAAAATAAGCAAATGGAAATACTTATCATGTATTTTACTATTTCTAAAAGAGTCTTATTCCTCCTTCATGTATGCACTGACTTAAAGAAGTCATTGAAGCTTTATTACTTTACAATAAAGGAGCACTAGATCATAATATCCTCTAAATAGAATTCATAGGCTGGGAATTTATTAAAATAATGGTTCTAAAAGTCCATCATTGAGGGAACACATATTCTCAAGATGGAATCCATAATCTCTTTTTATAGAGATACGAAATATCTCCTTGAGATAAGTTTAATGAAAATTAGTTATTCAAGGCGCCCACTTTAGTAAGGAGTTACTAAAACTTATATTTATTGAAATTGGATTTCAATAAATGTGAATAACTAAAAGGTTAAACCAGGTACTCAAGGAGAAAATAGTTGTTTACAAAGTGACAGTTCATTATGATTTTGTTCACTATGGATATTTTATGGAGGGGTCAAATGATATCATTAGAGGTTTGGGACATAATTTATTAATGAGGTCTAGAATACAATTATATTTATATAGTGATATTAAATATAATTAATGGTAATTTTGGACTTGTCAAGAGTTGACAGATAAGCCCAATGCCCATTGGTGCTAGAGTCTTATTTGTTCCCTTTGATCCCATTTTAAGCCATAAACTAAAGCCCAAAAGACTAGCCCAATTAGATAATCAGTTATGTATAAGGATAGAAACATACAGAATTTTTAGAATAAAATCATAGAAGATGAAAATGGTGTGTATGTGAGTGTAAGCCACTCTCTTATTCTCTCTTAAACACAAACATGTAAATTGATTGAGAGACTACACTTCTTGGGCACCATGTGGAATTGAGATGATGATTATGACGGAAAATTACATGTTTGTATCACATAAAAAACATACGCAGCGGAAAATTAACGGATCTACTTCATACGCAAATGATAACATGTACTATGTAAGTTTTCAAATATAGAATCAAGAGAGTGTACCTTAGTATGGTGAATTTCAAAACCAAAGATGAAAAGCACTTGGGAAAACTTTTAATCTTCACTCCAATTCCACTTAATGCCCAAGATGTACGGTCTCTCAATCAGTTCTATGTGTTGTCCTAGAGAGAATATGAAGAAGTTTCTTTTTTTTTTTTTTTTTATATGAACATACAAAATCATTTCATTCTCATATAAAATTCTGTATGTTTCTCTCCACATAATTGATTATCTAATTGGGCTAGCCTTTTGGGCCTTCCCAATTGGGCTTTAGTGTGTGGCTTAAAGTGAGATCAAAAGGGAACAAATAAGACACTAGCTCCAATGGGCCTTGGGCTTTTCTGTCAACTCTTGACAAGTCCAAAGTTACCATTAATTATATTTAATACTACTATATAAATATAATTGCACTCTAGGCCTTATTAATAAATTATATCTCAAGACTTTATTATACATGCAATCCCTTTATGAAATACTCGTAGTAATACAAAGTCATGAATATAGACTGCCACTTTGTAAATTACTACATCTTAATCCTTGAGTATCCGGTTTAATCCTTTTAAGTTATTCATTATATATTTATGAAATCTAATTTCATAAATATATACTTTAGTCTTATTAAAGTGGTTAGGCCTAACTCTCTGAATAACTGAACCCATTAAACTTATCTCAAGGGAATATTTTTTATCTCCGTTAAGAGACTATGAATTCCATCTTAAGAATATATGTTCCATTAACACTAAATGTGGCCGCCCAACATACTGAGGTTTTGACCGTCACTTTAGATCTCACTCATGATATATCAAAGTAACCTACATTTCATGATCAGGTCCATTATTCTCTCAGGATTAAAAGTTCATGTGAATAGAAGTCGTGAGATTTATTATTCAATTAACAGTCGTTAGTAGAATAATAAATCTCACAGCGGTCTAGTTCAATATGTCTTAACTCTTAAAACATATTAACATATCAACTAGAAGTCTCCACTTCCATGATCAAGACAAATCATCTTAGTTAATATGTTATAGTCTTCGCAGATCAAATCCCCAATTTCATCACCGACTACGAATCAAAATTCTGAGTTTACAAAGAACTTGTGATCTATATCTTCTGTGACTAAATCACATAAATCACATACTATGCATCTCATGGACTATATGATAATGTCCGAATATTCGTGTTACCATCATTTTAGATAAGAATAAAATAACTTTATTAATCACAATATTAAGTTATACATTATTTCTCACATAATGTCTAACATAATATCATACATAATATCATACAATAGGTTTTAAGGGCACTTATCCCAACAATCTCCCACTTGCCCTAAAGACTATTGTGCACTAATCTAACTCTCATTCCCTCCAAATGTGACTCGAAGGTCCTTTGAGGCAAGGCTTTGGTAAAGGGATCTGCTAGATTATTTGCACTTTCAATCTTTGCTACCACCACATCTCCACGAGTGACAATGTTTCGAATGATATGGTACTTTCTCTCAATGTGCTTTCCTTTCTTGTAATTCCTTGGATCTTTGAATTGTGCAACTGCTCCACTATTGTTGCAAAACAATGTGATAAGAACTTGCTCCATTCTCACTACACCAAGGTCAGAAAGGAATTTCTTAAGCCCTACAGCTTCTTTTGCTGCTTCACAAGCAGCAACATATTCTGCTTCCATGGTGGAGTTGGCAATACAAGATTGCTTAACACTCCTCCAACTTATGGCTCTACCTCCCAAGGTGAATACACATCCTGACATGGACATTTTGAAATCTAGATCTGATTGAAAGTCTGAATCTGTCTAGCCAATGGGAATCAAATCCTCACAACGGTAAACAAGTATATAATCTCTCGTTCTCAGTAGATACTTGAGAATATGCTTTACAGCTTACCAATGTTGTGATCCTTGATTTGATTGATATCAGCTGACCATGCCAATTAAATAACAAATATCTGGTCTAGTACAAAGCATGGCATACATAAGGCTTCCTACTGCAGAAGCATAAGGAACTTGTCTCAGCATATCTACTTCCTCTTGAGTCTTAGGCATTTGGTCATCAGACAGAGGAACTCCATGTCTTAAAGGAAGTAATCCTTTCTTGGAGTAGAATATTATCAACATAAAGCACTAGGAACATTACTACTTTGTCTTGATGTCTTTTGTACACACATGGTTCATCAAGATTTTGTTCAAAACCAAATGATTTGATTGCTTGATCAAATCTGATGTTCCATGACCTAGATGCTTGCTTAAGTTCATAAATGGACTTATTCAACTTGCATACCATATGCTCTTGGTTCTTTGCTATGAAACCTTCTGGTTGCTTCATATAGATTTCCTCTTCAAGATTGCCATTAAGGAATGCAGTCTTGACATCCATTTGCCAAATCTCATAATCATAATGAGTAGCAATGGATAAGAGAATTCTAATAGATTTAAGCATTGCTACTAGTGAAAAAGTTTGTTCATAATCAATACCTTCTTTTTGAGTGTACCCTTTCACCACTAGCCTTACTTTAAAGGTTTCAACCTTTCCATCTATCCCTCTCTTCTTCTTGTAAACTCATTTGTAACCAACAGGTTTAATGCCGTTAAGCGCCTTTACAAGATCCCAAACTTGATTGGAATACATGGAATCTAATTCAACTTGGGCCCAATGATGTGCATCTATATCATTCATTACTTCTTCATAAGTGTAAGGATCAATTTCGACCTCCTCTGAGATAGCTTCACAAGTCTCTCCAAAACCTATGAATCTTATAGGTGACCTAACATTCCTCCCACTACGACGAGGCATCTGTGTATTAGACATCTCATGAGTAGTATCTTGTGGTGTATCCAATACAGCCACATCATCCCTAGTTTCAACCATTGGTTGTTCAACTACAGGTTCATTCATTTCAGCCAAGACAACTCTACTTCTAGGAGTAAAATTATTCATATAGTTATTTCCAAGAATTTAGCATTTGTACTAACAACAATTTTGTTATCTTTATGACTATGGAATAAATAACCTCTAGTTTCTTTTAGATAATCCACAAGCAAACACACTTCTGATTTTGGTTCCAACTTATCAGGCTTCCCTTTTAACACATATGCTAGACAACCCCAAATGTGGAGATATTTCATACTAGGCTTATGCCCACTCCACAATTCCATGGGTGTTTTAGGAACAGATTTTGATGGAACTAAATTCAAAAGATGTATTGCTGTATCTAAGGCATAACCCCAAAAAGAAATAGGTAAAGTTGAGTAACTCATCATGGACCTAACCATTTCTAAAAGAGTCCTATTCCTTCTTTCTGCTACACCATTTTGTTGAGGAGTTCCAAGTGCAGTCAACTGGGATACAATCCCATTTTGAGTTAAGTAATCCTTGAAATCCCCAAGAAGGTATTCGCCACCACGATTAGATCGAATGGCCTTTATGCGTTTACCTAATTGATTCCAAACTTTAGCCCTAAACTCTTTGAACTTTTCAAAGGCTTCAGACTATCGTCTCATTAGGTACACATAAGCATATCTTGAGTGATCATAGGTGAAAATGATGAAATACTCATAACCTCCTTTTGCTTGGGTTGACATAGGACCACAAACATTCGTATGAACTAATTCAAGCAACTCTTGGGCTCTTCTACCTTTTGCATTAAAAGGTTGCTTGGTCATTTTCCCTTCCAAACAAGATTCACAAATTGGAAATTCATCAAAGTCCAATGGCTCTAAGAAACCATCTTTGATCAGTCTTTGAATTCTGTTTGGATTAATATGACCCAAACGCAAGTGCCAAAGATATGCATCATTAGTAGAAGGAAACTTTCTCTTTAATGATTTTACATGAAGTTATTATCTAATTCAGAATTATATAATTCATGCTTATCAGGAGTTAAAATATAAAGACCATCTGCAATATTGCCAGAACAGATAAATACTTTACCCTTCTTTATTACAACATTGTCTTTAAGGATAACACAATATCCATGTTTACCCAAATAAGTTGCAGAAATTAAATTTCTACGAACATTAGATACATACAGACAGTCATCTAATATTAAAACTCTTGACTCAAAACATAAACTATAAACACCAACAGCTACAACTGGAATCTTGCTCCCATTAGCTAAAATAAGAAACAATTCCCCTTCATTAAGCCTTTTGTTCTCCTGAAACCTCTGCAAAGAATTACAGATATGATTAGTACAACCTGAATCCACACACCAGGAATCCGTGGGATTTTGTACTAAACATGTTTCAAGAAGGAATGAAATTTTCATACCCTTATTGGCAGCCTTGAACTTTGGACAATTTCTCTTCCAATGTCCTTTTTCACCACAATGGAAACATTTTCCTTTCAGCTTCTTTACTTTGTCGGCAACTCCTAAAGCAATTTGTTTACCATCTTGCTTAGTGAAGTCCTTCTTCTTCTTCTTCTTACCCTTGCCTTTCGACTTAGGTTGAGAAGTAGAAGCTTCACCCACATTGGCTTCAACACTAGAAGTACCAAGGATGCCTTCCGCCACTACCAACTCATTCATTAATTCAGATAAAGAATAAATCTTTTTGTTCATGTTGTAATTAAGTCTGAATTCCTTGAATGATTCTGATAGTGACTAGAGTATCATATCCACTTGGGATTCTCCATCAATATCGGCACCTAAAACTTATAATGTATTCAGATTAGAGATCATTGTAAGACAATACTCTCTCACCGAACTTCCTTCAGCCATTTTGGTATTATAAATTTGCCTCATGATTTCTTGCCCTGTAGAATGGCCTTGCTCACCAAACATCTCCTTCAGACTTAGCATAATGTCCGAAGCTAGTTCTACATCCTGCATTTGATGATGTAGAACATTTGAGATGGACGCTAGGATATAGCAATTAGCCATTTCATTAGATTTCTACCAACGATCATATCGTTGTTTTTCCTCAAGATGAGCATCTAATGAAGGAAAGCTAGGATATGATTGAGTAAGCACATATTTGTGTTCTTCAGTTGTGAGAACTATGTCCAAGTTTCTTTTCCAGTCAACATAATTGGATCCAGTCAGTTTTTTTTTATTAAGAATGGTAACAAGTGGGCTAAATGACGCCATATTCAAATCTGAAAATAATAAACATGAATATAATAAGTAAACTGAACATTATCAATTTAGCTATAAGCATATAATATGGAACCTTAATAAAACCATAATATAATATATGCAAGGACAACTCAATCCCGCAATTAATATTCCTCGAAAGCGAGGTCATATCAATCACTATGATCAAGCGAGAATTATTCTCATTATTAATGCTATCATGGTAACTCTTACCAAACAAAAATAATTTGCCACTTTACCTTCAGCCTCTAAGTAATAATGACATAGCTCTGAAGGGAGGTTAACATTATACCTTGTCTAGTGTATACCATTGTCTAGAATCAATGTGAGTCACCAAGTAACTCCACGGAAACGTGGTCGTTCTTGATGTAAAAACACACTTCATCTATCTTTAAGAAGTTTAACCTGTAGTACCATGAATTAAACACCCTCCGAAGGGAGCAAGGCATATACACCAAGGCGAGGTGCTTAATCATACTATTATAAACCGACAATGAAAACCGTGAGATGCAACCCTTGTATCTCTCTCCCACTAGATGTTTTAAGATAAAGGTTTTTTAATTATAAAACATGCATAATCTAATTACACATAGTCTTGCACTTTTAAGTTTGAAAACACTTAGAAAAAATTCAAATTTTCTTTCTTTCAATCGATCGAATGTACCCCTCAATCGGTCGAAAAAATTATAAAATTTGAACTTGACCATCTATCTGGTTCGATTGATGCTCGATCGCCTCTCGATTGATCGAAAAGAAAATTCGATCAATCGACTAGCAATCGAATATCAATCGATTCAAAAGGATTGATCACTGTTTTACTCAATCGATTGAAAGTAAATTTCGATCGATCGAAAATCGTAAAACTCAAATTTCCAGAAATTTTCTAAGGCAGTTTTCAACGGTTTTGCATTAATAAACAACCATCATATGAACATGATAGACAGAGATTAATATCAAAACTGAATTCTATTGATGCTATAGCCTTAAAGATCAATTTAACATACTTAAACTCAAATTTAAACAATATCATAAAATCAGTATCAATTTTTATCAAATCATAATTTCAACAACCATGCAGAAAATTAAATGCATATAAAATCTTCTTACATGATGAAACTATTATCTCTAATACCAAAACTCACAAAACATGTTATACAGATTCGAAATGAAAGACCGCTCTGATACCATTTGATGGAAAATTACGTGTTTGTATCGCATACAAAACATATGCAGCGGAAAATTAACGGATCTACTTCATACGCAAATGATAACATGTACTATGTAAGTTTTAGAATATAGAATCAAGAGAGTGTACCTTAGTATGGTGAATTTCAAAACCAAAGATGAAAAGCACTTGGGAAAACTTTTATTCTTCACTCCAATTCCACTTGATGCCCAAGATGTGTGTCTCTCAATTAGTTCTATGTGTTATTCTAGAGAGAATATGAAGAAGTTTTATATATATATATATATATATATATATGAACATACAAAACCATTTCATTCTTATATAAAATTCTGTATGTTTCTCTCCACATAACTGATTATCTAATTGGACTAGCCTTTTGGGCCTTCCCAATTGGGCTTTAATGTGTGGCTTGAAATGGGACCAAAAGGGAACAAATAAGACACTAGCTCCAATGGGCCTTAGGCTTTTCTGTCAACTTTGGACAAGTACAAAGTTACCATTAATTATATTTAATACCATTATATAAATATAATTGCACTATAGGCCTTATTAATAAATTATATCCCAAGACTTTATTATACATGCAACCCCTTCATAAAATACTCGTAGTAATACAAAGTCATGAATATAGACTGCCACTTTGTAAATTACTACATCTTAATCCTTGAGTACCCTGTTTAATCCTTTTAAGTTATTCATCATATATTTATGAAATCTAATTTCATAAATATATACTTTAGTCTTACTAAAGTGATTAGGCATAACTCTCTGAATAACTAAACCCATTAAACTTATCTCAAAGGAATATTTTATATCTCCGTTAAGAGACTATAAATTCCATCTTGAGAATATATGTTCCATCAACACTACATGTAGCTGCCCAACATACTGAGATTTTGACCATTACTTTAGATCTCACTCCTGATATATCAAAGCAGCCTACATTTCATGATCAGGTCCATTATTCTCTCAAGATTAAGAGTTCATGTGAATAGAAGTCGTGAGATTTCTTATTCAATTGACAGTCATTAGGAGAATAATAAATCTCACAGCGGTCCAGTTCAATATGTCATAACTCTTAAAACATATTAACATATCATCTAGAAGTCTCCACTTCCATAATCAAGACAAATCATCTTAGTTAATATGTTATAGTCTTCGCAGATGAAATGCCCAATTTCATCACCGACTACGAACCAAAATTCTGAGTTTACAAAGAACTTGTGATATATTTATTCTGTGACTAAATCACATAAATCACATACTATGCATCTCATGGACTATATGATAATATCTGAATATTCATGTTACCATCATTTTAGATAAGAATAAAGCAACTTTATTAATCACAATATTAAGTCATACATCATTTCTCGGAGATTCTAGCCTTTTGCCCTGACTAGGCAAAATATTTGGCATTATGCCCCTGTTTCGAAACTATATAGGGGCGTGCCCCTGTTTCGAAACTCGGCTTCAGAGTGATTGAGTTACTTTAATAACTCGATGACTCTGTAACTGAGTTCTAGGCAGGTTCTCGCCACACTGGCACTCCAGCGTGGCTTTTGGGCAATAAAATATTCCCGCGTAACTGTTCGGAACTCGGCAATAGGGAAACCGAGTTATATGTAAGATAAATTGGGATTTTGAATGTAACGTCTCCAAAACAGTTTGTCTTCCTCCCTCACAAAAATCCTCAGCGCCCTCAGTCTGTTTTGTCTCCCACCCTCAATCCGTTCTGTCCCTCCCTCAGTCCGTTCAAAGTTGATCCTTTCCTTTGTTCACAGCTTCAACTTCTCTTAGTTCCAAGTTCGTAGGCCGAAGCTCAACACAAACCCACGCCAAAAACTGTCACCATAACCCAATCCATCTTCAGAGGTCAACCCAATCCATCTTCAGAGTTAAAGGATTAGAAGTGTATTAAGGTAATTTGTAAATGCTGAGTTCAATTTTTTTTCCCCTTTGCATTTAATCTGAGTTAAGCGTGGGTTGTGCATGTACTCTGATTTCAGTGTGGGTTTGTCTCTGTTTCTCTATTCATTATTATTGTTGCCGTTTTAGCTTTGATGGGTTTGGTTTTGAACTGGGTTTTGATGCATAACTAGGGCACAAAACCCAGGTGGCAACTCAATGGTGTTCATTATTAGGGAAACTGTAACTATAACTATATTTGGGCGTGACAATGGTTTTGAACTGGGTTTTAATTCATATAGTTTGAAACTGTAATTCATATAGTTTAAAACTGTAACTATAGTTTCGACAGAAGAAAAAAAAATGTAGTCTTTACCTTGGAACTATATTGTATTTGGGCGGGTCTATTTTGCTCTCTTAAAGTATGAGCTTTAAAATATAATTTTTCTAAATACTTATAATAAACTGACTAGTGTTCAAGTACATGTGATTGTATTGATTATTGTAGCAAAAATAGTTTGATCTTTTCCAATAATAATTCAATTCAGTCAAGTTCATGTGACTGATTGGTCGATGCAATCAAATGGTTAAATATAATTTGTGAAATTAAGGTAGAAAAACTTCAGATTTGTATCTAAGTTTATCAACATGATTGCATGCGTGTCAAATATGCAGCAACTGCCAAATATGGATCCTGGACTCGTGGTTGGTACACAGTTGACGCAGTAGCTGGCTCATTGATCCACGGCGTTATGGGAGACGCCTGCTGCCGGTGAGGTACGTAGTTGCAATGAACTTTGGACATGTTGAAATCATTTCTTTTTCTTGCTATATAGTTCTTTGATTACTTGTAAATAGATGTTGGAAATGGTATCATTTCTCTTTTGGTTTAGGCAGAATTTTATTTAATCCAATGAGAAAATGTAATGACGAGAATTTCATTAACAGCATCAAGTGTTATGACGAGGTATATTGAAACTATAATGTTAAAAAAAATATTAAACATCAATAGCGGCTAATGAAAAGGTATATTCAATGCCAATAGATTTCATTTAAAAGTTATATTGGAAATGATTTAGCAATAGCCTATACAAAAGCAAGTATTGGGGTCATTAATGTATCATCAATGATCAATTATATGTAGGTTTCAATTAATTCAACTAGTAAAATCTTTTGTAGTTGAATAAACGATTTGGCGTTTGATCTCTGTCTACACAAAAAATTTGATGTCTTAGTATGATAATAAAGAACAATTATCAGGAACAAACGTTATAGATTGAAATTGTCTCTATTTGACGTAGATCTGAGAGTTTAACTTCTCTATTAAAAAAAAAAAGTTCAATGTGTTTAAGATTTTCTTACGATCAAGTTCAAGTGTGCGAGCATGTTTAAAAAAAAAAAAACATGCTCGCACACTTGAACTTGATCGTGTGTACGCTAATCTTAGTGTCTGTGACTAACTAAATAGACCATTATAGTTTTCATAGTATTGGCCTTGTCTAATTAAAAACTAAAATAGATCAGACTGCGTGGACTAGACAACAGAAATTATTGTACTAGTAATCGATCAGTAGCAGCCAACAAAGTCTCTCGGTGGTCAAAGAATTAGGACTGAGACATTGTTATAAATTGTCTGATTAAGAAACCCAAGTGCAGCTATACTCTACTCTTAAATATAAGTCCACCTTACGATTACCATTTTGGTTTTTAGATAAATAGTTCTAAATTTTGTCACATTTAATTTTTTTTTTTATGGCACTAGTTTATAAACAATTCAACCTCTCTTCTATTCCCACCATTATTGCATTCAGTCTAATGATCCCATGAGCTGCCTTTTGGAGAACCCTAAAAAAGCTTTCTCATTGCAAAATGCCTAAGGCCCCCCTATGACATAAAAAAAATCAAATGCAAAACATATAATACCACATGTCAATAAGCTTATATAATCATTCAACTAATTTAAATTTGGGGTTAATATTTAACAAATGGCATGTGGAATGGGAATAAAGTGAACTAGGAATTTCTATTCACAGAATCATGAGGGGGCTGCTAATATAGGCATAGTGTGCATTGCCAACCAGACAAGGACATTGTCTGGTTCATAAATCAGGGTCTCCAAAATTTGTTTGGTAGTTGTGCCAAGTGTGTCATGTATATGAATATTATCATATATAAGCAATGTCACAGTCTATAAGCTACTTAGAAGGGAGGTCCAAATTAAAGCCATTTTCAATTGTGTGTCATCTTTATTGGAACAAAATTAAAGTTTGTGACTAGTTAAGACCTAGTCACCTTCAATCACAATCTTCCAATTCATCAACCACAATGACAAACTCATAAAGATAAAAAAAATTAAGTTCCAATAATTTGGATACAGATGGATTGCAATGTCATTAATGAACCTTTCCACCGATTGTAAACATGTATTTTAAAACTAGTTAATTAGTAAGAAGCTAGATTTATCATGCTACAAGGTTGTAATAAGGCTTGAGTTATAGCTTCCATCATTGAGTATATCATAGTTTTTTCCAATGATTATTATGTGTACATTTTTGCTTGCTTTTGATTATTGTTACAACAACAAAATAAGAGTTAGCGTTTCCAAATTTTAGAAATGTTTATTTATTTCTTTGTTGGGAGTAATAGGAAAAAAGCTAATCAAAATGTACTAAAAGATGTTGTTTGCTTTTGATTATTGTTACAAATTTTCTTCTTTATCTTTTTGCCTCTTTCTTGCCACAATCTTGTTTACACTTTGGGCACCTCCAACTAAGCAATCATGGTGGAGAAGAACTTTGAAAAGGCATACTAGAGGTTTAGAAGCCCCTTAAACAATCAAAACGAGAGAGCAATGAAAAGAGTGAGTAAAGTTAAGATTCTTTAAATTATTTTAATTTGAATTTTTAGAATATATATCACCGTTTTGAAGTTAAATTATGCAAATTAATTAAGCTTTGGCGATATTGGATCCATTAAATTTTATTGTATTGTGTCGTAGTAACATTGTAAGTGGGCAACTTTAAACTTTTCAATATTACTTTCTAGAGATCCGAAAAAAGTAGAAAAATGTGTTCTGAGAAAAACTCAAACTGCAATTCTTTTCTACCCTCCTTCGATTGGAAATTAAAAGACCAAATTTTAAAAATTTTGATATCAATTAACAAATGTAAAAAAGAAATGACACTTGACCCAATTTTTAATTAAGAAATAATTGTAATTTTATTAATTTTTTTAATGTACTATACTGTCAATATTGTATTAAGCATTATAAGTTAAAAATTGGATCGATAACAAGTTAAATTTTGTGATTTCCTCATTTGATATTGATGAGAAAATTGAGAGGTCAAGGGGTAACAACTTTTAAAGCTCTTTTTACTTTTTAGACATGACTTAGAAAGAGCAACATATTGACAATGGAGAATGAATTATTGTCATTTAAGAATGGAACCCACATTTGAGGCCTAAATTGGGACTTTATGCTACCATGTATAATGGTATAACCTAAACAGCCTGGAAAGTCCCTATGGACGGTGCTTTGCTGTGGGATATGGCTTTGTCACCATTGCCAATGAAAATAATAAGCCACCGATACCACCACCACCCTTGCATACATGCCCTAGCCCTCACACAATTACAAGTCAAACGTGTAATAGTTCTTGGATCTTGCTCCCAAGTTCCTAATCCTATAGCCACTCAGTTGACACACAAATAAGGCCCACTAGAGATGTGATTTTCAAGTATTAAATTCTATCCCATGTGGGATTTCTTTTTTCTCATAAGATAGAGGAGATGGGATGGAGATGAATTGTGCCCATTCTATGTGTCATCTCATCTCGATTCTATCCCTAATATGACATCTTGTTCTGGTATTATGTTAAATTATTGATTCTCTTAAAAGTTCAATATATTGGAATATGATAAATTTAATTATTTAACTACACTGAGATAAAGTTTTAACACTATTGTCCCAATGGATTTTTCCCATCAAAAAAAGGAACGGAACGGAACAAGACAAGACCCCATGGTTCTAAATTGCGTCACCTCATTTTTATCCCTACCTAACATGTGGATCTAGCTATGCAAATTTCATCACAATTCAAATGAGATTTTCGTTTAAAATTTGCTATATCACATGCTAGTTCACACATGCATACAGACATAAGATACACGGTCAACTTTTGTTGTGTAACATTCATAACATAGATATGAGATTGTTTAATAAAATTCTGACAGCTCATTGTAAGTTTTGAGGGTGTGATTTCTTCTCCTATTTAAGTGTGATTGCTTAAGAAAACTTAGGTGTGATATCACAGTGTTTATCTTTCTTTAATTTTGTTCTTTTTACTTTTTTTTTTTTTTGGAGAATCTTCTTCTATTTAATGTCATTGATCTTGAATTGATCCTATTTGCTATTCAGCTAGAGTGAATAACCGTTAATATCATAACTAACATATTGTAAAATGTTTGTAACTAACCAGTTAGCCTACTGTTTATTGCATATTGTTATTATGTAGCATTCTTATAGTTATTTTATGTGCAATATCGTAAGACAACGCTCTTTCGTGTGCAGGTAGTGCCAGGTGTGCTAAAGTGTAGACGTCGATCTTGTCAGTTACCCCAGCATGGGCTAGACCCACGAATTGCCCATTACATAGCTGAGGCGGGTTTCGAAGGGTTATTTAAGGTTCCAAACATGGAAGTTGATCACGCATTGATCACAGCTCTAGTCGAGCGATGGCGTCCAGAGACGCACACGTTTCACTTACCGCATGGAGAGATGGGTATCACCTTACAAGACATTGAGGTGATGCTAGGGGTTTCGATTAATGGGTTGCTGGTGACTGGGAGTGTCAAGTTAGAGTGGCCTGTGTTGTGTCGTGATTTACTGGGTCATCGTCCTCCAGACCCAGTACCTCATCCCCATGAAAACATGTCTATCCTTGCTGGGGCGAGGTTAAGAGTCAGCTGGCTTAAGGAACAGTTTAGAGGTCCCATACCTGCGGATGCAGCTGACGAGGTAGTGCAGCAACATGCGCGCTATCATATACTAGTGTGGTTAGGGTCTATTCTATTTATGGACAAGTCAGCAGACCGGGTGTCGGTCATGCCTCTACAGTTCCTGAACCCAATTAGCGATGCGAAGAGGTACAGTTGGGGCAGTGGAGCAATAGCCTGGCTGTACAGGCACCTATGCAAGGCATCGAAGACGAAGGCGAAGCAAATTGGAGGAGCACTGATGTTGGTGCAGCTGTGGGCGTATTCAAGGTTCCCTGTTATATGCCCTGTTACGAGGCCGCCACAACCACCAGTGGAGGCAGGTCCCCTCGCGAGGAGGTATGTTATTTGATTAATACACTTGGTAGAATTGTCATGCCATTTGTCTTTCACCGTGTATGTGTCTATAAATTACCAAATTAGGATGGAATTTCAAGTTCTAGTCATTTTAGCACTATATGTGTTCTTCGCTCTTAGTATTTCTAATGGCCTTTCGAAAATTAGACTTGCCTTTTGATGAATAAACTTCAAGACACCGTGAAACATGTTGTCAACCAATTGATTAGCAACATT
Source organism: Lithocarpus polystachyus (assembly GCA_033629205.1). Taxonomy (NCBI): domain Eukaryota; kingdom Viridiplantae; phylum Streptophyta; class Magnoliopsida; order Fagales; family Fagaceae; genus Lithocarpus; species Lithocarpus polystachyus. Next base: position 51,035,666 of record CM066166.1, read on the forward strand.
AGGAACAATATAGCCCTTGGATGGCTAGACAAAATTCAAGGCAATATTATTGTAGTAAAACTGTTTTTCAGAACTTTTTACAAATATTGCCTTGAATGCGTTTCTGTTTGTGTGAGAGAGAAAGCCTGCAAGGGCTTTGTTAAGACATATTTGACCTTTATGACAGTGACCTTTATGACATATTGTAGAGTCCACAATACAAAATATAATTCCATTAATTATATGGTTAATATAATTATATTGACAAATACCTTGAAGTATACATTAACAAATACCTAAAAGACTAATGTATACATTAACCGGATCCGAAATCAAATATAAAAATGGTCCTCATTCTTGCTGAGTAATGCACAGGCAACTTTGTGCAAAAAAATAAAAAATTCCAATTTGCCTAACCTCCAGCTCCAAGCAGATACCCTAAGGTGGCAATTAATCCAACAATTCAATTGTTCTCTAAGACAAAGAAAATGTATATTGGAGAGTCAAAAAGACAAATTTCTTGACCTTTTTTAAATAAGAACTTACTATATGTATCATGCACCCAATCCGGATCAGCATCTTAAATTGCATTCGCCAACATTCATACACATGAACCAACCTTTTCTAAAATACAATGCAATTTGGGGGGGGGGGGATATTTAAATATTTGAGATTACAACAAAATTTCACAATAATATCAAAATATTTGAGATTACAAATCTAACACTAACCCATACAGTCTTAGAAATTAAATCTATTTATAGGATAGCTTGTCAATGGCTCTTAGCACTCACTCATCAATCTATTTTACCCAAAATCATACTCTTTGATACTTCGAAAAATACCATATCTTTCTTGATACCCTTTCAAGTTGGACAGTGTCCACCTTTGCCTCAATTTTTGGAACCCTTTATCCATAGTATCTACTGTTTTTAGGTGCCCCTTTCCCATGGCAATTGGATTTCAAACAGAAAAGCTTAACAAACATAATTGTAAGACTTTCACAAATTAACAAACACAAAACATATTGGACAAGTTGTGAAAATTATAAATTGGAAAGCAATTGGTCGAGAATGCAAAGCAATTACAAATTTCAAACACAAAAGCAACATAAAAGTACCAACGTACACTAAGTGTGCATTTGGATTTGGATGAAAATTATAAATTTTTTTACTAAGTCCCCGTCGAGGAGGACCAAGTAGAGTCCACAATAGAAAATGGGTTAATTCAATAGCCATATAGAGGGAGTCAAAATAAAATCTTCGACCCGAATCAAAAAAATAACAACAATCCACAGCGATTCTAGGCTTTTGCCCCTACTGAGCAAAGTAATATATCTATATATATATATATAAGTGAAATGGCTTTTGCGAAGCATTTTACTCTTACAGCAGCATTCTTGTTTGATATTAACTAATGGACATTGTCTGAACTTGTATGTTTGCTAGATGGAAGGGGCCGAAGAGCACGACAGAGCATGCCACACATGTGCTAGCTGCGTATCGTGCGTCACTGTCGAGTATACGGGCACACCAGGTATTCTACCTCTTCATGTCATGATGATATAGTTCTCCCTAGTTTTGTTTTTCACTTGGTAGGGTTGTCAACTACTGCATGTGTATAGTTAATAATGTACAAACAGTTCGACTAGACCACGTATACAGGGAATTATTTACGAACCTTCCACAAGTTCAATACAGTCAATATTTACATTGATGTTTGTGGTTTTGATTCCACACATATTTGGAAGCGAGCCCTTAAAAATTCTCCCTCGCTTTCCATGTCAAATCCAATAAGATGGGGAAATAGGTCAAGAATGTCTTATGATTTTTAGTCAAGTGGTTCTTCAATGGTCTTGTACATATTTTCTTAGATTGAGGATTGACACAAATAAGTACGTGTTTGATTTGTTTTTTGTTGACCATTTATTCAGGTTGTTTGGGAGCCGTATATTGATGTCCTAGACTCGCTACCGCCATATTGCACTGCCGGCCGACACATATGGAGGGCCATTGTGCTGTTGATCTACTTCTGGATAGTAGAGGAGCATCATCCCGAACGTGTCTTTCGTCAGTTTGGGATGAAGCAAGCGCCACTGGAGATTGTGGATACATCGGTTGATCTCCATAGAATATCCCTCCAAGGTAAATTAGAGAGGACTTGGCCGCAAGAATATGCTGGCTACATTGAGCGATGGGCCCATAGAGGGGAACATGTTGCTGAGGCACCGATATTGGATGGGGACACGACGTACCTTGTTGCTTACATGGAGTCGTACCGAAGGATGACCAGACGGTACATTACACGAAAGTCGGCGTATTGGGATATGTTGGTAAGGCAACAATTCCATGCTTCGACCCATGGATCGACAATATATGTGTGTTGCTGCATGCATTATGAAAATTATGTTTTATGGAGCCATTGAATCAATATTTTGACATTCATTGTAGAGAACATTTCATTTATTATCACTAGATATGCATTTGTCGTAACCAATATGTACTGGTGTGCCATTTCAATTGCCATTTCATACAGACTCGCTATATATATATGAATAAGGTGATCATAGTTTTCTGAACATAATGTAAAGTAACCAGAAATTAAAATTTTTAACGTGACGCATTTATTTCACAGTTTGTGTCAAATGTTGCATCACTATTGCAATGCGAACCAGGATCTGAACTGTACAACCAGCTGCTATGTACGCTGGATCTTGTTGGAGAGTTGAGTCGAGTGCAATTGGAGAATGCACGTGCGGCGAGTGAGGCGAGCACACAGGCCACGGGCCGTGGCGGGCGAGGTGGTGGGTCGGGAGGGTGTGGAGGCGCTGGAGGTCGTAAAGGTGGTCGTGGCCCTGTGCCTGCGCCTGTACGCAATTCGGAGGATAAGCATGAGTCAGGTAACTTCCACCTCTAATACCTCCAATTCTTACTGACTTCCAATTCTAGTACTTTCAGTTGTAATTCATTTAGCCGACATATTATAGTAGCAAAGTATATATTGTTTGGTAAGTGGTTTTCAGGGTTAATTTGCACTACGATGGACGTAATTATGGTATAATGAGTTACATGTTCTGCCAAACTTGAAAAATTAAAACTAAGCATATTGTCCGTAACCAGTGGGAATAAGCGCTTTGTCCCAAACTATTAAATTCAATTTTGCCTACAATTGAAAGAGAAATCTTAACTCATAAGATACAAAGTACTTGATTAAGGGTGGACATCCTATAGGGTATGCTCTATACTCTTTTTTAGGATATGGTATGGTATCTATATTTTCTTTTCATACAGTAAAGGGGGCAAAATCTTATTCTTTAGTATCACATTGTATGCAGTAGAGATGAGTCCAGGCCGAGTGTCCAAGAAGAGAGAGGGAGAGCTGTTTATTGTTTTACCCTATACAGGATGTGTATTACGGAATCGCACTTTATACCTAAAGGTTGTGTGTATTGTATTAGTAGTAGTACTTTCAAATTTATAAGGTAAAAAACACCAACAAACAATACAAAAACTTCAAAGTTGTTTATCAGCTACTGTTTTTTTTTTTTTTTTTTTTTTGTGTTGGATACCAATATGTCTGTACTGTCACTTTCTGTTATACGGTAACTAGTAGTGACAGTATGTGTGTACTGTCACTTTGCATTATAAGGTAACAAGTGCGATTATTTAGTGTTCTTTACAATATAGAGAATCTTAATCCCTACAGGCTTATTTGTATTCAATCTCTTTTTATAAATCTTATTGACTCTTTATTTATCATCTTTATTTATTTTGTTTCTCCCAAGCAAAATATATATGTATTGAAATGTAAGACATGCAAACCTGTTTCTTCATCTTCTTTATTTATTCTGACTCAATCCCTTGTTGCCATCTTAATAAATACAACTGTCCAGGTACAGATGATGAGGCGTTCGACGGCGATTGGGACATGTACATGGATGGCGCCGGGTCATCGCGATGCACGTCTGACGCTGCTGCCCAGCCATCCCACCCTGCTGGCCATGACGACAGTGCAAAACTCGGCACCTAAGCTCAAGCTGGCCCTCAATCCCCACTACCCACGCAGCTGTCTCCCCTATTGGTCAGTGGCTCTACCCACGACGGTGGCTGTATATTTGTACCGACACCTGGCCGAACGACTTCACCTATAGTTCAGCCTGAGTCGACCCAAGAACCTTCACTTCCTAACCCTGACGAACCGGCTGCACAGATTGAACTGATAGGGAGTGAAAATATTGAACAGGTACCCGTGTTGCGAAGATCACTCCGCACTGACATACATCCCCCTAGTTGTGGGACTAGTGACGGTAAATACCATGCACTCCCTGTGAACTTAAACTGAAAGAGTTTTTATTATGGAACTTTAATCTGAGAAGCATGCATGCATTCATATATGTGATGTAGAACTTAATCCAAATGTACATGCATATATAGCACAATTGTTGAGATTCTCTTCATTTAGGCTTCCATCCCTAGAATTGTTGCATTAATGTCAACCTAATAGGGGTTTCATTGTAAAAAAAACAAGTCAGACTAAATGCATCTAATACTATCAATAAATGTGAATTAATTGTGAATGACTATGGTTTCGTATATGATAGTTTTTCACAAACACGTGGGTCAGAAACACTGCTTTTAGTCCAAACAATAATAACAGCAAATGATATTAATAGTAATAATAATAATACACATACCCGTACACAGTACAAACCATGGGCTGTCCCTCTTTAAACTCTGCTTTGGCTGTTAGGGAATGTGTGCATGCAAGTAATGTGCTCTGCTTTCAATTTCAGGTAAGACGAGACCGGCCAAGGCAGCTTTGAGGAAACGAAAAGATCGTTGAGCTGTCCCAGTTGTGGAGGATGTGGGGGTAAAACCTTACCCAATATCTGTTGCAATTATTAGATGTGCGGTTGTTGAGGTTTAGTTTTTGATAATTAACATGATGTTTGTAAAAAAACATCATGTTGATAGAGAAGTCGAAAACAATATTAGAAATTTGAGATTTTTATTCGCCACAATTAGTTGATTGTTACTTTTAAGAAATTGAATTCACAACCATTTTCAAAGTGGGTTCGGTTTAGGTTTTCGGGGTTTTGGGTTTGCTTTGGCCGTGTTGGTATGCTTGTGGGCTCGATGGGGTAGCCGCGTGTCTTGCATTCATGTTTTCTCCCCTGTTTGAGTGTTACCTCCCCTGTTTTCTTGGTCATTAGCTATAAAGGAAGAAACCTTTGCCCATGTGTATATAATTCTTTTTTATGAACACATATGCACATCTGTGCCCACATGGCATGAAAGTGCCATGTGTTTGTATAGCATATTTCGAGTAAAAGCAAGAAACTTAGTTTTCTTGAGGAAAAGCTGGTTTGTGTCCTGTTTTCACCATAGACTATTTCGAAGGGATAAATTTGAAACAAATGAGGATGATTGGGGAGTAAATTGATGGTCATTGTAGGCAGGGTAATATGCTATTTACGTCTTTCTCTTGTTAAGAGGTTAAGGATGAACGGGACGATTGCATTTGTGTGTGGCAGAGCCTACTTGAACGTGATCGAAATTAGTCCTCTATTTGTCAATAACTTACAAAAATGAGTTTGGTTTACTTGTTGATTGTATTAATTACAATTGTGGCTCTTGATAGGTAATGAGGTACAGTGTTTGGGAGTTTAGGATAATGATTATTGATTTGTTATGCACAACTGGTTTTCTAAGCTATATTGCTACCTATAGGCGTTAGGAATCTACTTGAGGCTATACACACACACACACACACACATTTTACCTCCTCTTTCTTTACTTACTACCTTTTGCATTAAGACTCAAAACTATATCATTGCATATGAACACATTCCATTGCTACAGTTGCAATCATCAGGTGCATAGACTGCAAAATCTGAAATAATTCTTGATGACAATGTCCATATTGATTATGTAGCCTCTGAGTAAAATTTTGATACTGGGACAATCCAACATATGCGTAGATCATTCCAAAACACAGCCTTAGTTGAAGATGATCATTCCAAAACGCAGCCAACGAAGGTAATTAATAAACTGTGGGTATTTTGCTGGTGGATAATATTTTTTGTTTCTTGTAGTTCATTTTAAAGATATAAACCGTGGCTCTTTTGGTTGCTTGTGGAAAATATTTGCATTTTTTGTTTCTTGAATTGTTACCAATCATGCCTAACAAGTTTAGCCCAAATTCTTGATGTTTATATGTTAAGGATTTCCAACATATTCTGCTGATGCTATGTTGGTTCAAAAGAATGTTTGAAATTTTGGTGATGCTATTTATCTTTTACCAAATAATAATAATTATTTCTAGTTGATCTTTAATTCGTCTTGGGCATTTCTATGTTATATAGATATGGTATTCAATTATTAACTTGTTTTCTACTTGGGCATTTCTATGTTATACAAATATGATACTAATTTAGACAATAAAGCCGAAATTGCAGTTGGATTTGGGCACAACTGAGCTTACGAACAAGGGTTTGTTTATGCACTTTTTAATTCCCCATTTATTTTCGAAAAAGATTATATGGAGTAATAACTTATAACTATGTCCGTATGATATCTTATTAGCAGGATAATATATTAGCCTTTGCTGCAATGAAGTTCAATGTAACTTGCCAGACATATGTTTTGAAGCATTCCATGAAGCATTGAAGCCAAGTATGTTGCTGTTAATATGCTAATTTTCAGTATCAATGAAACACTGAATATATTTCTTAGTTTTGATACTTGGTTAGTTTTCAGAGTTCATTTACAAAAACTACCAAGGAGAATGTAATAAACTATAGTTATTCTTGTTAGGATATGTGCCCTTAAATCCTATTGTATAATGCTATGTATGATATTATGTATGACATTATGTGAGAAATGATGTATGACTTAATATTGTGTTTAATAAAGTTGTTTTATTCTTATCTAAAATAATGGTAACATGAATATTCGGACATTATCAAATAGTCCATGAGATGCATAGTATGTGATTTATGTGAAAAGTCACAGAAGATATAAATCACAAGTTCTTTGTAAAATCAGAATTTTGGTTCGTAGTCGGTGATGAAATTGGGCATTTCATCTGCGAAGACTATAACATATTAACTACGATGATTTGTCTTGATCATGGAAGTGGTGACTTCTAGTTAATATGTTGATATGTTTTAAGAGTTAAGACATATTGAACTGGACCGCTGTGAGATTTATTATTCTCCTAACGACTGTCAATTGAATAATAAATCTCACGACTTGTATTCACATGAACTCTTAATCCTGAGAGAATAATGGACCTGATCATGAAATGTAGGTTGCTTTGATATATCAGGAGTGAGATCTAAAGTAACGGTCAAAACCTCAGTATGTTGGGCAGCCACATTTAGTGTTGATGGAACATATATTCTCAAGATGGAATTCATAGTCTCTTAACGGAGATATAAAATATTCCCTTGAGATAAGTTTAATGGGTATAGTTATTCAGAGAGTTAGGCCTAACCACTTTAGTAAGACTAAAGTATATATTTATGAAATTGGATTTCATAAATATATGATGAATAACACAAAAGGATTACATCGCGTACTCAAGGATTAAGATGTAGTAATTTACAAAGTGGCAGTCTATATTCATGACTTTGTATTACTACGAATATTTTATGAAGGGGTTGCATGTATAATAAAGTCTTGAGATATAATTTATTAATGAGGCCTAGAGTGCAATTATATTTATATAGTGGTATTAAATATAATTAATGGTAACTTTGGACTTGTCAAGATTTGATAGAAAAGCCCAAGGCCCATTGGAGCTAGTGTCTTATTTGTTCCCTTTTGGTCCCACTCCAAGCCACACACTAAAGCCCAATTGGGAAGGCCCAAAAGGCTAGCCCAATTAGATAATCAGTTATGTGGAGAGAAACATACAGAATTTTATATAGAATAAAATGGTTTGCATGTTTAATCTGTGTAATAATATATTCTCTCTAGAAAAACATAGAACTGATTGAGAGACCACACATCTTGGGCATCAAGTGGAATTGGAGTGAAGATTGAAAGTCTTCCTGAGTACTTCTTCATTCGGTTTTGAATTTCACCGCATCAAGGTACACTCTCTTGTTCTTATATTCTGAAACCTACATAGTACATGTTATCAATTGCGAATGAAGTAGATCCGTTTATTTTCCGCTACGTATGTTTTGTATACGATACAAACATGTATATTACCTAACATGGGGTTGTCCAGCACATGTGTTAAAAGGGAAGTCTGATAAGTTGGAACCAAAATCAGAAGTATGTTTGCTTGTGGGTTATCCAAAAGAAACTAGGGGTTATTTATTCTATAGTCATAAAGATAACAAAGTTTTTGTTAGTACAAATGCTAAATTCTTAGAATATGACTATATGAATAATTTTACTCCTAGAAGTAGAGTTGTCTTGGCTGAAATGAATGAACCTGTAATTGAACAACCAATGGTTGAAACTAGGAACGATGTGGCTGTATTGGATATACCACAAGATACTACTCATGAGATGTCTAGTACTCAGTTGCCTCGTCGTAGTGGGAGGAATGTTAGGCCACCTATAAGATTCGTAGGTCTTGGAGAGACTTATGAGGCTATCTCAGAGGAGGCTGAAACTGATCCTTACACTTATGAAGAAGCTATGAATGATATAGATGCACATCATTAGGTCCAAGCTATGAAATCAGAATTAGATTCCATGTATTCCAATCAAGTTTGGGATCTTGTAAAGGCGCCTAACGGCATTAAACCTGTTGGTTGCAAATGGGTTTACAAGAGGAAGAGAGGGATAGATGGAAAGGTTGAAACCTTTAAAGCAAGGCTAGTGGCAAAAGGGTATACTCAAAAAGAAGGTATTGATTATGAGGAAACCTTTTCACCAGTAGCAATGCTTAAATCTATCAGAATTCTCTTATCCATTACTGCTCATTATGATTATGAGATTTGGCAAATGGATGTCAAGACTGCATTTCTTAATGGCAATCTTGAAGAGGAAATCTATATGAAGTAACCAGAAGGTTTCATAGCAAAGAACCAAGAGCATATGGTATACTAATTGAATAGGTCCATTTATGGACTTAAGCAAGCATCTAGGTCATGAAACATCAGATTTGATCAAGCAATCAAATCATTTGGTTTTGAACAAAATCTTGATGAACCATGTGTGTACAAAAGACATCAAAACAAAGTAGTAATGTTCCTAGTGCTTTATGTTGATGATATTCTACTCATTGGAAATGATGTAGGGGTCATGTCATCAGTAAAGGTTTTGTTGTCAAGCCAATTTGATATGAAGGACTTGGGTGAGGCTAATTTTATTCTAGGGATCAAGCTTTGGCGAGATCGTAAGAATAAGATGTTAGGCTTATCACAAGCTGGATATATATATAAGGTTCTAGAACGATTTAGCATGCAAAACTCCAAGAAAGGATTACTTCCTTTCAGACATGGAGTTCCTCTGTCTGATGACCAAAGGCCTAAGACTCAAGAGGAAGTAGATATGATGAGACAAGTTCCTTATGCCTCTGCAATAGGAAGTCTCATGTATGCCATGCTTTGTACTAGACCGGATATCTGTTTTTCAGTTGGCATGGTTAGCCGATATCAATCAAATCCAGGACCACAACATTGGCAAGCTGTAAAGCATATTCTCAAGTATCTACGGAGAACGAGAGATTATATGCTTGTTTACCATTGTGAGGATTTGATTCCCATTGGCTATACAGATTCAGACTTTCAATCAGATCTAGATTTCAGAAAGTCCACGTCAGGATGTGTTTTCACCTTGGGAAGTGGAGCCATAAGTTGGAGGAGTGTTAAGCAATCTTGTATTGCGAACTCCACCATGGAAGCTGAATATGTTGCTGCTTGTGAGGCGGAAAAAGAAGCTGTTTGGCTCATGAAATTCCTTTCTGATCTTGGTGTAGTGAGAATAGAGCAAGTTCCTATCACATTGTTTTGTGACAATAGTGGAGCAGTTGCACAATCCAAAGATCCAAGGAATCACAAGAAAGGAAAGCACATTGAAAGGAAGTACCACATCATTCGAGACATTGTTGCTCGTGAAGATGTGGTGGTGGCAAAGATTGAAAGTGCAAATAATCTAGCAAATCCCTTTACCAAAGCCTTACCTCAAAGGACCTTCGAGTCACATTTGGAGGGAATGGGAGTTAGATTAGTGCACAATAGTCTTTAAGGCAAGTGGGAGATTGTTAGGATATGTGCCCTTAAATCCTATTGTATGATGCTATGTATGATATTATGTATGACATTATGTGAGAAATGATGTATGACTTAATATTGTGTTTAATAAAGTTGTTTTATTCTTATCTAAAATAATGGTAACATGAATATTCGGACATTATCAAATAGTCCATGAGATGCATAGTATGTGATTTATGTGAAAAGTCACAGAAGATATAAATCACAAGTTCTTTGTAAACTCAGAATTTTGGTTCGTAGTTAGTGATGAAATTGGGCATTTCATCTGCGAAGACTATAACATATTAACTACGATGATTTGTCTTGATCATGGAAGTGGTGACTTCTAGTTAATATGTTGATATGTTTTAAGAGTTAAGACATATTGAACTGGACCGCTGTGAGATTTATTATTCTCCTAACGACTGTCAATTGAATAATAAATCTCACGACTTGTATTCACATGAACTCTTAATCCTGAGAGAATAATGGACCTGATCATGAAATGTAGGTTGCTTTGATATATCAGGAGTGAGATCTAAAGTAACGGTCAAAACCTCAGTATGTTGGGCAGCCACATTTAGTGTTGATGGAACATATATTCTCAAGATGGAATTCATAGTCTCTTAACGGAGATATAAAATATTCCCTTGAGATAAGTTTAATGGGTACAGTTATTCAGAGAGTTAGGCCTAACCACTTTAGTAAGACTAAAGTATATATTTATGAAATTGGATTTCATAAATATATGATGAATAACACAAAAGGATTAAACCGCGTACTCAAGGATTAAGATGTAGTAATTTACAAAGTGGCAGTCTATATTCTTGACTTTGTATTACTACGAATATTTTATGAAGGGGTTGCATGTATAATAAAGTCTTGGGATATAATTTATTAATGAGGCCTAGAGTGTAATTATATTTATATAGTGGTATTAAATATAATTAATGGTAACTTTGGACTTGTCAAGAGTTGACAGAAAAGCCCAAGGCCCATTGGAGCTAATGTCTTATTTGTTCCCTTTTGGTCCCACTCCAAGACACACACTATAGCCCAATTGGGAAGGCCCAAAAGGCTAGCCCAATTAGATAATCAGTTATGTGGAGAGAAACGTACAGAATTTTATATAGAATAAAATGGTTTGTATGTTTAATAAGTGTAATAATATATTCTCTCTAGAAAAACATAGAACTGATTGAGAGACCACACATCTTGGGCATCAAGTGGAATTGGAGTGAAGATTGAAAGTATTCCCGAGTACTTCTTCATTCGGTTTTGAAATTCACCGCATCAAGGTACACTCTCTTGTTCTTATATTCTGAAACCTACATAGTGTATGTTATCAATTGCGAATGAAGTAGATCTGTTTATTTTCCGCTGCGTATGTTTTGTATGCGATACAAACATGTATATTTTCCAACAATTCTTTTATTGATATTGGGTTGAGATTGTAATAAAATGTAATTGATTGTGTGCCTTTTATTTATAATTGTAAAACTTTTGTAAAGCTGAACAAGCAATTAATATAAGAACAGAAATTTGCATCTTATTATTTAAGTGATGCTACAATGATAGCAAAAATTTAAAACAATACACAATTAAAGAAGCCTATTCACCAACTTAAACATTTCAAGGTAGATTGAGCATCTTTTGCATGTAACCACAAATTCTGAATAACCGTGAGGATAAGGTTCATTTTGGTTCCAATGTCCCATTCCAACTTAGTGGCATGCTTGAAAGTTCGGAATTTGAAACAGGGTGGTTCCTGCAACTACGTGTCGAACCGTATTTCGGCAATTTCGAAGCCAATGTTTCCCATGTTCATCCTTTAAAACTTCCAAAAGGTTATCAATGCCACCCCGATTTGACTCACAAAGTAGCATGATTCCCTGTATATAAGTTGCAATAAACTTGCCACATGGAAGAGCTTTTTCAATTAAATTTTTCCCTTCCTCAACTTCTTCATTCAAAAAGTATTGCCAGCTTCCCACTATCAGTAGCGCATCGGGATTTTCTGCTTCGTAACACTGGAAAAGTAGGGTTTTTTTTGCTTGCTTCAGTAGAGTTGGGTGATTGAAGAATGGAGTCAGTTGAATTTGTTGAAGGACTAAATTGGTTTCTGTTAACTGGTTGAAGCGTTTGCAACTACGAAAAAAATTTAAATTAATAGAGTAGATAATTTATATAGCGGGGAATAAATAAATACATAAAACTTGAAATAAAGTTTTTGATACCTTAACTTAATGCTCCCCATGAGTGTTGCCAAATCTTTGCCTACTTTTGAAAAGATTTTAACCAATATCTCGTCAGGAAGATTTTTTTCGGTATTCATTTTTTGCTTGGAAGTGAAACGTGAACAATGATTAAGTATTTATACTAAAACAGATTTTAAGGTTCATAGTATTGTATTAATTAACAATACACAATAATAATATGTTTACAAATTTTGAAATGAGTATACATGAATTTGGGGTTGTACCTGGGTTCAGCATGAATTTAATTGTTGATATTTGTGAAAATATTAACTAGTACTCGGTCTTTAGGAAAGCGTGTAATAATTAAAAACTCGATAAACAGGTGGCCGAGTATTTTTGAGAAGTTATGGATCAATCGAACTGGGTTTCCACCCATCGAATTGTATTTTAGGCCAAATGTCTCTGTAAGAATCGTTCGCGTCGCGATTGGTCGAGGAACTTAGTCTTATAGAAATCGAGTACTGTGTATCGCCCCATACCTAGTTAGGACCACCTTGTACTCGGCTTTCTAGGAAGTGAGTTCTTGGTCGTTGTAATCGAGTTTCCTGTTATCGAGTTCCTACTATACTACTCAGGTTTGGGCGTAGCGAGTAAGAATCTTTTATTATTTAGATCAGTCGAAGTCTATCGCGATCCATCGACCGAATGGGTGGAAACAGCCAAACTGCTCTGAAAATCTTGATTAGTTCGCGATTGGTTGGCGATTGGTCAGACAAGATACTCGGCTATACTCCCATCGAGTACTATTTTATATTATGCACTATGTCATTATCTATCGAGGAAGCGAGTTCTTGGTCGAGGTAATCGAGTTTCCTGTTATCGAGTTCCTACTATACTACTCAGGTTTGGGCGTAGCGAGTTCTACTCTTTTATTATTTAGATCAGTCGAAGTCTATTGCGATCCATCGACGGAATGCATGAGTGCAGCCAAACTTCTCTGTAAATCGCGATTGGTTGGCGATCGGTCAAACAAAATACTCGGCTATACTTCGATCGAGTACTATTTTATATTACCACCTATGTACTCGGTTTTCTTCGAAGCGAGTAATTGGAACTCGCCTAGCCTGTAGTCGAGTATTTCTTGAACAAATGCAAATCTCAAAATTTTTAGAGTGCTTCCTATTCTCAATTATCCTCAAACCTCTTGAACAAATACAAACTTCTCAATTATCCTCAGAACTCGTCAACCCTCTCAATGAATTTATGAACTTGTGTCTCTTCGTTACTCACCGTCAGCCTTTACTCGGTCTGTGACTCTTCTTCTTCTTCCCAAAACCCCAACTGCCTCTCTATCAAAACCCTAGCCTTCCCATGTCTCAGAACATTCTACTCTCTCACCCCCTCAAGTCCCTAGCCGACCCCTCTAATTTATCTTCTTCTCAAAACCATGGCTACGCTCTGTTCTTTTTCTTCAGCTTTCAACCACCGAATCCAGTAGCAAGGTATATATGTTATATATACTTGTTTTGTTTTCTAACAAATGAAATTAATCTATACTTGTAGATTTTGTTTACTATATAACTCATTATCATGTTCATTGTTTAAATGTAATAGTAGACTTGTTTGTTTGTATTTTAGGCGAGTTTAAAATAATTGGGTCTTGCTCGAAGATTTTGTTTCAAGTTTCTTTGTTTCTGTCATCTTAAAACAAAATAATTTTTCTTCCGTTTGTTTATTCTGTTAAATGATATATGATGTTTGTGGGTTTTTTCTTTGGCAATTTATTTTTTATTTATTTTTGTTTGTAGATAAAGGATTTAACCACATATTACGTATTTGTGACAAGCATGTTTCATTGAAAGGAGAAATAAGATAACGTTTGAAATAAGATAGTTAGAGGGGAATTCTTCTTATTTTTGCTTTAATCCAAACTTTAAAAGCTCGTATAAAAAAAAAAGAAAAAAAAAGAAGGGAAATTGTATTTTCTCAGTTAATTATTTTTTTCTTTCTTACAAATTTTTTATTGTATTTGTTTTTTATCTTACTTTGTTAGTTATGAATATGTTGTTATTTGTTATGTATTCAGAAGGGTTACATATGAAAATACTCTCGTAACACTGAAAGAAGGTCAAAAACTGTGGAACTGTATCACCCACATACAAATTATAATTGCATAGTCAGATTTTGAAGAAAAAATACCAGAAAGAATTTTCTAACCTGACAACCCTTTACAATGGTGGATATGAATGTTGTGTATAATGACATTACTTATAAACTGTAGAGTAATGCACCCACCACCCATAATGTGCACATTAGCCCCTTGACCATCAAGAGTCTTATAGCTATTAAAGATGAGCTCCTGAGACAGCTTAATGAGCATGTTGCTGGGAAACACAATCCATAGAAGCTCAGTCTGAATCACTGCATATCTTAGCATTCCTGGCTTAGGATTCACAGCATCATCGTCTTTTTTATATAAAGGATTTAACCACATGTTACATAAAGTATACTAAACACCACTGTGCTTTCATCACCTGTTTTCCCTGGGTCCGCATTACTGAATTTATCAATGCCACCATGTTTTGGTCTATGATTTCGTAATGCTTCTCAAGTTTTTCCTGTTTCCACCATCTTCAAATGAAATAATTGAAGATGGTGGGTACCCAAGTTTTTCCTGTTGGGGTTACAGAAGGATTTCCATGACATCTCCATTGTATTTCGGGCTCCTCAGCAATTGGTGGGTACCCAAGTTTTCTACAATTCAATTCAGTTACAGTACGATGATGATGTGTCAATCAAGTGGGGAGTGATAAAGCGGGCACCGCAATTCATCGGTTCTAACTTGTATGTAACTGTTGACACTATTGGGTTTAATGTTAACGAGGCTTCGCAGTGTGCCAATAGAGCTGGAGAGCAAGAATCGGTTCCTGTAACCATTGTGTACCCTTCAGTTACAGCTGAGATGTCTTTGCCCTACAACATTCGACCAAGCAATGCGGTTGCTATAGACAGTCTTGAAGACCCTGAAGTGTTAGGGTCTATCCATCCCAGTGAGGGTCGCGGGAATACTAATGGAAATGAACATAACCAAACCTACTTGGACGAGGCAATCGAAATGGATGACACTTGAGATGTGTACGAGGAGTTCATTGATAACGATGGAGCGGAGGACAATCCGGACTTTGCAGATGGAGTTGAAGTTAAAAACAATGTGGAAGCTTCCCCCAATCCGAACCCTAACCCCGAATGGTTCACATCAAACACATGGGATAATATTCATGACCCATCACCTTCCCTAGAATCAGGTCTGATGTGTTGGCGACCAGGGGACGAACCGAGCAAGGGGATGCTATTCAAGAACAAAGCTACAGTTCAGCATGCGTTAACCATGTTCTCTGTGGGGCTCAATAAGAAATTTAAGTACACGAAGTCAGACCCCAGGAGACTGGTTGTAAAGTGTGTACACGATGCATGTCCGTGGTTAGTTCGAGCTATTTGTAGCAAAAGGCACAAGATGTGGATGATGACAACATGTAACGGTCCCCACAGTTGCTCATCACTCCAGGTGGATCATGACGGAAGGATGATGGATTCAAAGTTCATTGCCATCACACTTGAGTCGTATGTTCGAGAAGGCATTTCAAGAACAATACCAACCCTGCGCAGTCTTCTGCATGCGAAGCATGACCATTGGGCGTCTCACTATAAGGTTTGGGATGCAAAGCAGAAGGCGGTTGTAGCCATCTACGGGGATTTCGATGAGTCATACGTAGAATTGCCTCAGTTTCTGGCAGCGTTAAAAGATGCAGATCCGACCACAGTGACACAGTTAAAGTGCGACAGCCGTGGTGTGCTGGGAACTTGCACATTTAACTGTGCCTTTTAGGCTTTTGGTCCGTGTATTGAAGGGTTCAAGCATTGTAGGCCAGTGATAAGTATCGATGCAACGCACCTCTATGGCAAGTACAAGGGGAAGTTGTTGATAGCAATGGCAACGGACGCTAACAATGAGGTTTATCCGCTCGTGTTTGCCGTTGTTGAGAGTGAGAGCAAGGAGACATGGGGATGGTTCTTGGCATGCTTGACACGATTTGTTACGGACCGGACCAATCTTTGCATCATCTCTATCCGACATTTAGGGATAAAAGCATGCTTTGATGACACAAGTATGACTTGGTTGTAGCCCCCAAGGCCCATCACCGGTATTGCCTCCGCCATGTAGCCAGCAATGTTAACACAAAATGGAAAATTTCGAAGTTGAAGAACTTGGTATGGAGGGCAGCAAGTGCGAATCAAGTCAGAAAGTTTGAAGCCACCCTAGAATTAATTCACAATGTCAAGCTGGCTGAACACAGGTACCTCGAAGCTGAAAACAAACAAAAGTGGACACTTGCACACGACGGCGGGCGTCGATACGGAGCAATGACAACCAACCTATCAGAGTGCTTTAATGGAGTATTGAAAGGTGCACGCAGCTTGCCAATAACAGCAATGGTCAGGTTCACCTTCTTCAAAGTGAACTCGTACTTTGACGCCCGTCGTAATCTCACTCTAGATCAGTTGGAAGCGGGTCAAGAATGGTGCAAGTATGCCATGGACAAGTTCGAAAAAAATCAAGCGAAAGTAAAGGACCATATGGTGACACGGATGTGCGCACAAGCGCGGTTATATCAGGTTGACACACCGGGTAATCCTCTGAGTAATGGGGGTGGACAACACACGCATAAGGTTGATCTTCGGGGTATGACCTGCACATGAGGGAAATGGCAAGCGTACAAGATCCCGTGTTCACACGTAATAGCAATTTGTGCTAAGTATAAGCATGATGCGCAACAGTTTATTGATCCTTGCTATAGTGTGACTCGTAGGTACTACAGCTACGACCTAGTATTCCAACCGTTGAAAGACAGATTAGCATGGCCGGAACCGGAAGAGACTAGAGTAGTGATGCCCAACCCGCGATTGATCCGGAACAAAGGTCGGCCAAAGTCGACACGAATCCGCAATGAGATGGACGAGGATGATAGGGAGTTACTGAGCTCCCTCTGGATCGAGAATGGACCAAAGTCAAGATATGGGTTGTGTCGCCAAGAGGGGTACAACCGTAGAACATGTCCTACTCGAAATGCGGAGTCAACGAGCAGTGGAGTTGCATCATAGGTAAAGCTTCCAATTTCTTAACAACTATTGTCATATAAATTGTTACGTGGCTGTTAACACCTTAGTAGTAGTAAATTGTTCTCTATTGAAATAGTAAGTAGTTCAGTCATGAAACAAATGTTGGTGTGAATGCATGGGTATTTAAATATGATGGTCATTGGAGGATCGTGAAATGAGGTTGTTCAATAGTTCTGTTACATCATTCATTGTAAGTGGTGATCAGGCTGAGCATTGTTGTGTCTATTTTGCTGGTTAATAACTTAGATAGGGTCCAATGTACATAACATATTTGAACTCGTTTACAGTAGGTACGGCAGCCAAGGTGGATGGGTGATAGTGGCCGTACGTTGCGCAGCCAGAGGATGATCCCTACCGCCTGATAAAGCACCCAAACGACAGCAGTTGAACAAGCACGTGACACATGGAAAACTGGAGAGTGGTCATTTTTTTCTTGGAAGTTGATACTAATAGGGCACTTTGTTATGTACTTATGTGGGCATGCACTGTGTTAATGGCATTACTATTATGTACTAGATGGGGTAAGACTATAAGCTGGTCAAGAGAACAATTCAGTTACTTGTATAATATTATTACTACCACTGCCTCTTATGTGACAATGGTGATTTTCAGCTTCCAAAACGTGATGTATGATTTATTTAGAGTAGGGCCAATCTGAAAAGCAACAACCTTATTTATTGCAATATGCACAAGTGTGCACCCCCAGTGTAATATTAAAAATGAGCTGCAGCTGACAACAATTTCATGTAAAGTCTGATTACTATATAACTCGAATATATGGTTATCGAGTAATGTACAAACAGTACTCGGACTCAGAGTAAGCGAGTAGGTAACTCGAAAACAAAGTACTCGAGTTATCTAGTTCGTCAATCGACTTAACCATCGACCCATCGAAAATACAACTGTCCAACCAAATTTCTCTGTAAAAATCGATAGGTCTGTTGATCGGTAATCGATCGGTCAGATTTATAAAACTCGGGTTTATATATAGCGAGTACTATACTGCCGGTAATTAAATATTGAGTTAGTACTCGGTTTTAAAGGAAGCGAGTTATAATTAAATAACTTGATTCCGTCCTAGTCGAGTACTGTGCCTCATTCAACGCTCCAGCCAAACTTCTCTGTAAAAATCGATAGGTTTGTGAGCGGAATTCGATCGGTCTAATTTAAAACTCGGGTTTACTAATAGCGAGTACTAAGTACTCGGTTTTAGAGAGAACGAGTTATAATTAAATAACTCGATTTCTTATTAGTCGAGTACTGTGGCTCGTTGCCCTCCTTTGATTGGTATTTGGTCGATCATTCACTAAAACTCGGTACTTCTGAGGGCGAGTATTTTCGTACTCGACTTTCGTTGAAGAAAGTTATGTACATTCTTCACCTTTAAGTTCTGTTCTTCTCTATTGTTTAACTGCTGCACTCGAGACCCCACTGAAGCACCCCGTCGATTGCCTTCGATTGCTCACGCTCAAATCGACTTCCCGCGCTCCAAAGATCAATCATCAACTGTAGTAAGACTCTTTTACCTTGTTTCCAATTCAAATTTCTTAGAAAATTCTGCAGTAATCTCCCTCTAAATTCTGCACCCGATAGGTCTTTGGGGATTTTCATGATTTTGGGTGTTGTGGTCTGCAATGGTTGATGGGTTTTTACATGTGAAGCATGTTTCATATGATTTTGTATATAGTTAACTGCATAAACAGTAGCTGATTTGTCAAGTCTGCATTAATTTCGGGTTCATGTGTTCATATGAAATTTGGGGATTTTATTAATGAGTAGTTTTGATGTGAGATATGTAATGAGTTGATTTTGTACATTTGTTGCTAATAGGTTGTCAACACTTTAATGCTTTGAAGTTTAATGGTTCTGAAAAACATGGAAATTAGAGTTCATGTCTTGGTTTGAGAATTTGGGAATTTTGATGAGTATGAGTAGTTTTGATTTGAATTGGTTTATGGGTTATTTTGTATGCATGTTGGTGACACGTTCTCTATTGTTTATATTCAAATGTTTCGCATCTGGGTGGTGTGCATCTTGGTTCACTAGTCACAGGTTGTTGTTCATGGAATATGGGTTTGTGTTGAATTTGGTATAATTACCTGAAATTGACTGCAGTCAAGTTATAAGTTTGATAGATTGTTAGTCACTGGTTTGACACCCGCTGCACAATGTGCAGTGTGGATTCACACAGGTATTCTTATAATGTGAGAAGCATGCGTCAGTGTTCGTATATTTCGAAGAAATTGATGAGTGTAAATGAATTCATTTGTGTTGAATCGGTATTGTATCCATGCATCATGTAATATTTTTCTCATGTCTCATGCATATGTACACTGTTTTTATGTGTCTCTAACGCAGTTCTAAATATTGGTTTTGTTGTTCTGCTTTCGTTCTTTGTCTATAGATCCTAGTTATGGCTCCGAAAAAGTCGAAAACCATTAAACCCAAATCCAAAAGAGTGTCTGCCTCCTCATCTGAGCCTGCAATTGCGTTTGATGAAACAAGGTTTGAAACAATTACAAATGAGCAAAGGTTTGAGAACGTAATTCAGTATAGGAATATTTGGCCGGAACGACAAATCAATCTAGATGAATTACCTCTTTCTGTCCATAGGAATCTACAGTGTAGGAACTGGTTGTCTCTGGCTAAAGATTTACAAGCCTCTTCAATTGCCCTGATTAGGGAGTTCTATTCCAATCTCCATATTCGTTCTAATGATAATCTGAGTACTTGGATTCGAGGTCAAAGTTTTGTCATAACTAAGAATGTTGTATCCGATGCTCTTAATGTACCTCGTGTGTGTAGACCTACCTTCCCATACTCAGAGCGTCCTCCTATATCAGATGTTATGACTCTTCTTTGCGGAAGATCAGTGACATGGGGATCTGACCCTAGAATTAACTCGAGTGAGTTAACAGAACTTAATTATATATTCTTTAGGATAGCTTTTCACAACATCTTCCCTATCTCCCATGTCCATACTATTCCTACAGAGAGGTGTTTCTTTTTGTACGCCCTCATGACTGATGCCACCATTTGTTTTCCTTCCCTTTTCATTCAAACGCTTACTGAGGCACATAAGAGCAAGTGTAAGAAGCAAGCTCTATTCTTTCCAGTTCTCATATATAGGGTTTTAAACTTTTTACAATTACAAAACTATCCTTCCCTAGAGTTGATCCACATCACAACCCCTATAGGAGCCACCTTTCTCAAACAGCGGAGTGCACAAAAGAAGAATGTTGGACCAAGTGTTGGTTCATCAAAAAGACCTCGAGTACATGGGGATGGAGATGTTCATGCAGAGGAAAGTCCTGTTGAGCCCACGACTTTTGTTGCTGAAGATGGTGATGATGAGGTACACGTTGACAGCGCTACTGCGGACCCCACCGATGCTCCTCCTTTCTCTCTTCGTGCTATGATGGAGACCTTTGTGACAACTCAAGCATTCATGGACAGCTTTTAGATGGGCTCATTGCTGAAGTTGCTGCTTTGAGAGCGGATTTCTCAGAGTATAGGAATGCTTTTCCACCTCCTCCACCCTTCGACTCTTAATTTTTGTGTAGTTTATTCAAAACATTCTAACTTTCTATTTATTTCTAGATAATTTTTATTTGCAGCGTCAAACTTATTTTTAACAATTAATAAAGCATCTAGCGTGCATGTTATACGAATTTCAGATAAACTTTAGTGAAAAGATAATGTATTCTCCAAACTACCAAGAACGTGAGTCCCACACTACGTGTTTATGTTAAAAGACTATTTGATTGGGTCATTTTGTTGAGTTATAAATTATATTAATGTAATTTTTGAGATACAATTAATAGCTTTAACGTGACTTGAGGCGGTTAGTACTTCAACATTTACGGAAGAAATTGGATATGTTATGCACCTTTGTTTGTTATTATTAACAAGGATGAAATTACAAAAAATTCATATCATGTACTTAATCAATCAAATTGTTCTAGACTCAATTTAACTCAGGCATGCTTAAAACAAACAATGATATGAATGTTGGGGAACATTAGAATGAAGTGAACAAATTGGACTAAACTAGACCAAATGGACGGAGTTGAACCAAATGGTTTTTTAAATTTCTATACATGCATTTTTATAAAATAATAATAATTAAAATAAATGTGCAAAAGTTATAATATGTGCATACTCAATCAATAATTTGATATAAAAATGCATATATACTAATATTACAGAGAAGTTTGATATAAAAATGCATATGCTGCCCCATTACCATATATACTAATATTAACTAATTTGATATAAAAATAGACAGAGTTAAACTGAAAAAGTTTTGGACCATGGAAAGACGAAAACCGAAATCTTATTTAAAAAGAGCATCAATATTTTCTATCACGGGTTTTATTTAAATGTAACCAGTCCAGAACAAAATGAAGCTATAGTTACATTTAGACAGATGGAGGAAAAGTAGACACCAATTTCATATTTAAACTTGTGTGGTCCTGACATTCAGCTAGACACGTGACATTGGTAACAAGACGTATCCTGTGTGAATAGTGCTTTTCCAGCCTGTATTTGTTAAGAAATATATATGTATGCATCGCATACAAAACATACGCAGCGGAAAATAAACGGATCTACTTCATTCGCAATTGATAACGTGCACTATGTAGGTTTCAGAATATAAGAACAAGAGAGTGTACCTTGATGAGGTGAAATTCAAAACCGAATGAAGAAGTACTCGGGAAGACTTTCAATCTTCACTCCAATTCCACTTGATGCCCAAGATGTGTGGTCTCTCAATCAGTTCTATGTTTTCTAGAGAGAATATGAAAGAGTGTCTCTCTTCCTTATATATTATCTTAGTCATTTTTTTTTTAAACATACAAACCATTTTATTTTATATAAAATTCTGTATGTTTCTCTCCACATAACTGATTATCTAATTGGGCTAGCCTTTTGGGCCTTCCCAATTGGGCTTTAGTGTGTGGCTTGGAGTGGGACCAAAAGGGAACAAATAAGACACTAGCTCCAATGGACCTTGGGCTTGTCTGTCAACTCTTGACAAGTCCAAAGTTACCATTAATTATATTTAATACCACTATATAAATATAATTGCACTCTAGGCCTCATTAATAAATTATATCCCAAGACTTTATTATACATGCAACCCCTTCATAAAATATTCGTAGTAATACAAAGTAATGAATATAGACTGCCACTTTGTAAATTACTACATCTTAATCCTTGAGTACCCAGTTTAATCCTTTTGAGTTATTCACCATATATTTATAAAATCCAATTTCATAAATATATACTATAGTCTTACTAAAGTGGTTAGGCCTAACTCTCTGAATAACTGAACCCATTAAACTTATCTCAAGGGAATATTTTATATCTCCGTTAAGAGACTATGAATTCCATCTTAAGAATATATGTTCCATCAACACCAAATGTCACTGCCCAACATAATGAGGTTTTGACCGTTACTTTAGATCTCACTCCTGATATATCAAAGCAACCTACATTTCATGATCAGGTCCATTATTCTCTCAGGATTAAGAGTTCATATGAATACAAGTTGTGAGATTTATTATTCAATTGACAGTCGTTAGAAGAATAATAAATCTCACAGCGGTCCAGTTCAATATGTCTTAACTCTTAAAACATATCAACATATTAACTAGAAGTCACCACTTCCATGATCAAGACAAATCATCGCAGTTAATATCTTATAGTCTTCGCAGATGAAATGCCCAATTTCATCACCGATTACGAACCAAAATTCTGAGTTTACAAAGAACTTGTGATCTATATCTTCTGTGACTAAATCACATAAATCACATACTATGCATCTCATGGACTATTTGATAATGTCCGAATATTCATGTTACCATTATTTTAGATAAGAATAAAACAACTTTATTAAACACAATATTAAGTCATACATCATTTCTCACATAATGTCATACATAATATCATACATAGCATCATACAATAGGATTTAAGGGCACATATCCTAACAATCTCCCACTTGCCCTAAAGACTATTGTGCACTAATCTAACTCCCATTCCCTCCAAATGTGACTCGAAGGTCCTTTGACGCAAGACTTTGGTAAAGGGATCTGCTAGATTATTTGCACTTTCAATCTTTGCTACCACCACATCTCTACGAGCAACAACGTCTCGAATGATGTGGTACTTTCTCTCAATGTGCTTTCCTTTCTTGTGATTCCTTGGATCTTTGGATTGTGCAACCGCTCCACTATTGTCAAAAAACAATGTGATAGGAACTTGCTCCATTCTCACTACACCAAGATCAGAAAGGAATTTCTTGAGCCAAACAGCTTCCTTTGTCGCCTCACAAGTAGCAACATATTCAGCTTCCATGGTGGAGTCCGCAATACAAGATTGCTTAACACTCCTCCAACTTATGGCTCCACCTCCCAAGGTGAAAACACATCCTGACATGGACTTTCTGAAATCTAGATCCGATTGAAAATCTGAATCTGTATAGCCAACGGGAATCAAATCCTCACAACGGTAAACAAGCATATAATCTTTCGTTCTCTGTAAATACTTAAGAATATGCTTTACAGCTTGCCAATGTTGTGGTCCTGGATTTGATTGATATCGGCTGACCATGCCAACTGAAAAACAGATATCCGGTCTAGTACAAAGCATGGCATACATGAGACTTCCTACTGCAGAAGCATAAGAAACTTGTCTCATCATATCTACTTCCTCTTGAGTCTTAGGCCTTTGGTCATCAGACAGAGGAACTCCATGTCTGAAAGGAAGTAATCCTTTCTTGGAGTTTTGCATGCTAAACCGTTCTAGAACCTTATCTATATATCCAGCTTGTGATAAGCCTAACATCTTATTCTTACGATCTCGCCAAAGCTTGATCCCTAGAATAAAGTTAGCCTCACCCAAGTCCTTCATATCAAATTAACTTGACAACCAAACCTTTACTGATGACATGACCCCTACATCATTTCCAATGAGTAGAATATCATCAACATAAAACACTAGGAACATTACTGCTTTGTCTTGATGTCTTTTGTATACACATGGCTCATCAAGATTTTGATCAAAACCAAATGACTTGATTGCTTGATCAAATCTGATGCTCCATGACCTAGATGTTTGCTTAAGTCCATAAATGGACTTATTCAACTTGCAAACCATATGTTCTTGGTTCTTTGCTATGAAACCTTCTGGTTGCATCATATAGATTTCCTCTTCAAGATTGCGATTGAGAAATGCAGTCTTGACATCCATTTGCCAAATCTCATAATCATAATGACCAGCAATGGATAAGAGAATTCTGATAGATTTAAGCATTGCTACTGGTGAAAAGGTTTCCTCATAATCAATACCTTCTTTTTGAGTATACCCTTTTGCCACTAGCCTTGCTTTAAAGGTTTCAACCTTTCCATCTATCCCTCTCTTCCTCTTGTAAACCCATTTGCAACCAACAGGTTTAATGTCGTTAAGCGCCTTTACAAGATCCCAAACTTGATTGGAATACATGGAATCTAATTCTGATTTCATAGCTTGGACCCAATGATGTGCATCTATATCATTCATTGCTTCTTCATAAGTGTAAGGATCAGTTTCGGCCTCCTCTGAGATAGCCTCATAAGTCTCTCCAAGACCTATGAATCTTATAGGTGGCCTAACATTCCTCCCACTACGACGAGGCAACTGTGTACTAGACATCTCATGAGTAGTATCTTGTGGTGTATCCAATACAGCCACATCATCTCTAGTTTCAACCATTGGTTGTTCAATTATAGGTTCATTCATTTCAGCCAAGACAACTCTACTTCTAGGAGTAAAATTATTCATATAGTCATTTTCCAAGAATTTAGCATTTGTACTAACAAAAACTTTGTTATCTTTATGACTATAGAATAAATAACCCTTAGTTTCTTTTGGATAACCCACAAGCAAACATACTTCTGATTTTGGTTCCAACTTATCAGACTTCCCTTTTAACACATGTGTTAGACAACCCCAAATGTGGAGATATTTCATACTAGGCTTACGCCCACTCCACAATTCCAAGGGTGTTTTGGGAACAGATTTTGATGGAACTAAATTCAAAAGATGTATTGCTGTATCTAAGGCATAACCCCAAAAAGAAATAGGTAAAGTTGAGTAACTCATCATGGACCTAACCATTTCTAAAAGAGTCCTATTCCTTCTTTCTGCAACACCATTTTGTTGGAGGGTTCCAGGTGCAGTCAATTGGGATACAATCCCATTTTGAGTTAAGTAATCCTTGAAATCCCCAAGAAGGTATTCGCCACCACGATCAGATCGAATGGCCTTTATGTGTTTACCCAATTGATTCTCAACTTCAGCCCTAAACTCTTTGAATTTTTCAAAGGCTTCGGACTTCCGTCTCATTAGGTACACATAACCAAATCTAGAGTAATCATCGGTGAAAGTGATGATGTACTCATAACCTCCTTTTGCTTAGGTTGACATAGGACCACAAACATCCGTATGAACTCATTCTAGCAACTCTTGGGCTCTTCTACCTTTTGCATTAAAAGGTCGTTTGGTCATTTTGCCTTCCAAACAAGATTCACAAACTGGAAATTCATCAAAGTCCAATGGCTCTAAAAGACCATCTTTGATCAGTCTTTGAATTCTGTTTGGATTAATATGACCCAAACGCAAGTGCCAAAGATATGCATCATTAGTAGAAGGAAACTTTCTCTTTAATGATTTTACATGAGAGTTATTATCTAATTCAGAATTATGTAATTCATGCTTATCAGGAGTTAAAATATAAAGACCATCCACAATATTGCCAGAACAGATAAACATTTTATCCTTCTTTATTACAACATTGTCTTTAAGGATAACACAATATCCATTTTTACCTAAATAAGTTGCAGAAATTAAATTCCTACGAACATTAGGTACAAATAAACAGTCTTTCAATATTAAAACCCTAGTTTCAAAGCATAAATTAAACACTCCAATAGCTACAACAGGAATCCTACTCCCATCAGCCAAGGTCAGAAACAACTCTCCTTCTTTAAGTCTTCTGGTCTCCTGGAACCCCTGCAAAGAATTGCAGATATGATTAGTACAACCTGAATCCACACACCAGGAATCCGTGGGATTTTGTACCAAACATATTTCAAGAAGGAACGAAATTTTCATACCCTTATTGGCAGCCTTGAACTTTGGACAATTCCTCTTCCAATGTCCTTTCTCACCACAATGGAAATATTTTTCTTTCAGCTTCTTTCCTTTGTCGGCAACCCCTAAGACAATTTGTTTACCCTCCTACTTAGTGAAGTCCTTCTTCTTCTTCTTCTTACCCTTGCCTTTCGACTTAGGTTGAGAAGTAGAAGCTTCACCCACATTGGTTTCAACATTCGAAGTACCAAGGATGCCTTCCACCGCTACCAACTCATTCATTAATTCAGACAAAGAATAAATCTTTTTGTTCATGTTATAATTAAGTCTGAATTCCTTGAATGATTCCGGTAGTGACTGGAGTATCATATCCACTTGGGATTCTCCATCAATGTCGGCACCCAAAACTTCCAATGTATTCAGATTAGAGATCATTGTAAGACAATGTTCTCTCACTGAACTACTTTCAGCCATTTTGGTATTATAAATTTGTCTCATGATGTCTTGCCTTGCAGAACGACCTTGCTCACCAAACATCTCCTTTAGACTTAGCATAATGTCCGAAGCAAGTTCTACATCCTGCATTTGATGCTGTAGAACATTTGAGATGGACGCTAGGATGTAGCACTTGGCCATTTCATTAGATTTCTGCCAACGATCATATCGTTGTTTTTCCTCAGGAGGAGCATCTAATGAAGGAAAGCTAGGACATGGTTGAGTAAGCACATATTTATGCTCTTCAGCTGTGAGAACTATGTCCAAGTTTCTTTTCCAGTCAACATAATTGGTTCCAGTCAGTTTGTTTTGATTAAGAATGCTAACAAGTGGGCTAAATGATGCCATGTTAAAATCTGAAATAATAAACATGAATATAATAAGTAAACTGGACATTATCAATTTAGCATATAAACATATAATATGGAACCTTAATAAAACCATAATATAATATATGCAACGACAACCCAATCCCGCAATCAATATTCCTCGGTAGCGAGGTCATACCAATCACTATGATTAAGCAAGGATTATCCTAATTATTAATGCTATCGTGGTAACTCTTACCAAACAAAAATAATGTGTCGCTTATCCTTTAGCCTCTAAGTGATAATGAAATAGCTCCGTAGGGAGGTTAACATCATACTTAGTCTAGTGTACACCATTATCTAGAATCAATGTGAGTCACCAAGTAACTCCACGGTAGCGTGGTCGCTCTTAATGTAAAAACACACTTCATCTATCATTAAGAAGTTTAACCTGTAGTACCATGAATTAAACGCCCTCCGTAGGGAGCAAGGCATATACGCCAAGGCGAGGTGACTAATCACACTACTATAAACCGATAATGGAGGCCGTGAGATCCAACCCTTGAATCTCTCTCGCACTAGATGTTTTAAATTAAAGGTTTTTATCTTTTAAACATGCAAAAACTAATTATACACAGCCTTGCACTTTATACTAAGCACTTTTTCTTACGAAAAGGGTGTAAGAAAAAATAGTGAAAACACAAAATTTAATCACACACTTTTAAGTTTGAAAACACTTAGAAAAAATTCAGATTTTCCTTCTTTCGATCGATCGAATGTGCCCCTCGATCGATCGAAAAAATTAAACAATTCGAACTTGACCTTCTGTCTTGTTCGATTGATACTCGATCGCCTTTCGATTGATACTCGATCGCCTTTCGATCGATCGAAAAGAAAATTCGATCGATCAACTAGCAATCGAATATCAATCGTTCCAAAAAGATTGGTCACTGTTTTACTCGATCGATCGAAAGTAAATTTCGATCAATCGAAACTCGTAAAACTCGAATTTCCAGAAATTCTTCTAAGGCAGTTTTCAACAGTTTTGCATGAATTAACAACCATCATATGAACATGATAGACAGAGATTGATATCAAAACTAAAATCTATTGATGCTATAGCCTTAAAGATCAATTTAACATTCTTAAATTCATATTTAAACAACATCAAAACATCAATATCAGTTTTTATCAAATCATAGTTTCAACAACCATGCAGAAAATTAAATGTATAATCCTCTATCAACTTGAAACTATTATCTCTAATTCCAAAACGCACAAAACATGTTATACAGATTCGAAATGAAGACTGCTCTGATACCAATGTTAGGAAATATATATGTATGCATCGCATACAAAACATACGCAGCGGAAAATAAACGGATCTACTTCATTCGCAATTGATAACATGCACTATGTAGGTTTCAGAATATAAGAACAAGAGAGTGTACCTTGATGCGGTGAAATTCAAAACCGAATGAAGAAGTACTCGGGAAGACTTTCATTCTTCATTCCAATTCCACTTGATGCCCAAGATGTGTGGTCTCTCAATCAGTTCTATGTTTTCTAGAGAGAATATGAAAGAGTGTCTCTCTTCCTTATATATTATCTTACTCATGTTAGGAAATATATATGTATGCATCGCATACAAAACATACGCAGCGGAAAATAAACGGATCTACTTCATTCGCAATTGATAACATGCACTATGTAGGTTTCAGAATATAAGAACAAGAGAGTGCACCTTGATGTGGTGAAATTCAAAACCGAATGAAGAAGTACTCAGGAAGACTTTCAATCTTCACTCCAATTCCACTTGATACCCAAGATGTGTGGTCTCTCAATCAGTTCTATGTTTTCTAGAGAGAATATGAAAGAGTATCTCTCTTCTTTATATATTATCTTAGTCATTTTTTTTAAACATACAAACCATTTTATTTTATATAAAATTCTGTATGTTTCTCTCCACATAACTGATTATCTAATTGGGCTAGCCTTTTGGGCCTTCCCAATTGGGCTTTAGTGTGTGGCTTGGAGTGGGACCAAAAGGGAACAAATAAAACACTAGCTCCAATAGGCCTTGGGCTTTTCTGTCAACTCTTGACAAGTCCAAAGTTACCATTAATTATATTTAATACCACTATATAAATATAATTGCACTCTAGGCCTCATTAATAAATTATATCCTAAGACTTTATTATACATGCAACCCCTTTATAAAATATCCGTAGTAATACAAAGTCATGAATATAGACTGCCACTTTGTAAATTACTACATCTTAATCCTTGAGTACCCAGTTTAATCCTTTTGAGTTATTCACCATATATTTATAAAATCCAATTTCATAAATATATACTTCAGTCTTACTAAAGTGGTTAGGCCTAACTCTCTGAATAACTGAACCCATTAAACTTATCTCAAGGGAATATTTTATATCTCCGTTAAGAGACTATAAATTCCATCTTGAGAATATATGTTCCATCAACACCAAATGTCACTGCCCAACATACTGAGGTTTTAACCGTTACTTTAGATCTCACTCCTGATATATCAAAGCAACCTACATTTCATGATCAGGTCCATTATTCTCTCAGGATTAAGAGTTCATGTGAATGCAAGTTGTGAAATTTATTATTCAATTGACAGTCGTTAGGAGAATAATAAATCTCACAGCGGTCCAGTTCAATATGTCTTAACTCTTAAAACATATCAACATATTAATTAGAAGTCACCACTTCCATGATCAAGACAAATCATCGTAGTTAATATGTTATAGTCTTCGTAGATGAAATGCCCAATTTCATCACCGACTACGAACCAAAATTCTGAGTTTACAAAGAACTTGTCATCTATATCTTCTGTGACTAAATCACATAAATCACATACTATGCATCTCATAGACTATTTAATAATGTCCAAATATTCATGTTACCATTATTTTAGATAAGAATAAAACAACTTTATTAAACACAATATTAAGTCATACATCATTTCTCACATAATGTCATACATAATATCATACATAGCATCATACAATAGGATTTAAGGGCACATATCCTAACAGTATTAACATGACAAGCCCTGATAACTTTGGATTGTAATGCTGGGACCATGGAATGAGGTTATATATGCACCACAATTCCAAATCTTCTCTCTACTCCAGTAACTTCGTAGATTGTCTAAGCTATGAGTCGCAACGCCTCATCGTCAAATCGTAAAATGCGAAACAAGTTTGGGTCTACTTCAACATGTGGATCATCACAACTTCCAGCAGATCAACAACTACAGACATACACAGACCACTATGGAGGGAAATGGGTTGGACAGAAGAGAGATTTCGTTAATATGCCAATATACACGTATGAGAGTCTTGGAAGCGTCGGGCACATCATGATCGGCAAACCTACAAAACTAAGTACATATACCACCACCGCAACAGAGTTCACCGTAGCAGAACCACCATGGTCAACTCTATACGAGAAGAGGTGTGAGTTGGAGGTGTATTGTCGATGGCACGGGTTACGAGTTCCGAAGGCACGCTCAGTTGAGTTACCTAGAGATGAACCTGCTAACATACTTGCTCATCTTGAAAAAGAGAACAATCAAATGCAAAGGCGATTAAACCGTTTTCACGCAATCCAAAAAGCTAAGAAGCATCTAAAGGGGAAGGCGCAAGAGCGAGCCATGAAGTCTATTAATGAAATTAATGCAGTAGATGATGAAAGAGATCTTTCGGACTTCTCAGATTCAAGCAATGATGATTTTCAAAAATTTCTACCTACGAACATTAGACGTTGTTGTTAATACAAAATGTTGTTGTTAATGTCTGACTTACCATGATTATGTACGTTGAACTTTTGCAAATCTAAAGATTAACTGTTCATTACTTTTGGCTAAGTTTATATGAAATCAGTTTCTTATTTTTTCCCTTCTGTTCTTTGTTGGTACATATGAAAATTTCATATGAAAACTTCTTAGATTCAATACATACAGACTCATCCAAACCACACAAAACAACCACTCTTTGATAGAAAAACCATATGGCTCCTAAAGCGAGGACACGCCGAAGTAGAGTGTGGCCCAACTGGGACCATCACAATCGAGGTGTAGACACTCACATTTGTTCAAGATAATACTCCCTTCCACCATGCGTGACATGAAAATGGTAATGTATTACATTGCTATGTCAATAAGTTGCAATGTTTTTCAATGGATTGGTTAAGTGTATATGAAGTCACGTGCTCATTTTTTCCCTACTGTTCTTTTGTTGCTACATATCATTATTGTGCTTTGGTTGGACAATATCCTCTGCTTTGTAAACATGTATTTTAATTACCTTAGATATGTTTATGTTTCCAATATTCTGTCTGTGTTATACATTATGTTACCCACATAATGTCATCACCCAAGTTAGATTTATTGCGCATTACTTGTATGAAAATTTAATAGATTCAATACATACAGACTCATCCAAACCACACATACCATGGGCTCATATGATGCAATAATACAAATAATTCATATCTGTGACACCATGAGCCACTGTATCATATACCCGTATCCGTGTAAGTTAAGAATGCTACTGTACTACTTTATATAGATATTTTACATACAGACTCATTCAAACTATACTAACCACTCATTCTTTCTTCCTCTTTATGTAGAAGAAACTTTTTTCATAACAAATTTTTCTTTGACTTCATGTTTTATGGGCAAATCATCTTCGGGATATGTTTGTATCATCTTCAGCTAAGTCTATTATATTCTACCTGATGATATTCCAATTTACATTTCTTGCTAGGTGGATGTTGAATCTCAATGGCAGTCTTATCAAATATAAGAACATGGAAGCTTGAATTTGCTTCATATCTGAAGACTAAAGAATAACCATAACAGATAGAATGGTATTCAAAGAAATCCTACCAACCATTACAAAACCCCAGCATGTTGTTATCAGCTTTTTACAATCCCACTTGCCAAATACCAATATAGGGAGTAGTGAGTGTAGCTATAGTGGATAGCTCAACACTGTTCAACCCTGACCACAACTACCCATCCACACTCACATAAAAACACAGAGCATCCCTTCAAAGTTTATGCCTTAGTTTTCATGTCGAATTGTATGGTACACTGATGTTTGCAGTGTTGCATATGCTGCTCAACAGGTTCGCACTGTTGAACCCTGTCTAGTCATATCACCTACACGCATGTTAATGCACAAATATGCATCATTTTGCAATGCACCGTTTTCAAGGATGCAGAGCATCACTGAAAAGTTGTTTATGATATATTTAACACAGCTCAGCATTGTCTCGTCAACGCATGTCAGATGAACCACAGGAATACTGAATAGTCTTCACGTGAATAAATACGTAACCTGCTTTGCAGTCTACATCACCAGCCCGCTACTGTAGCACTAGTTAGATAGCCATATCAAACAACTGCCTCAGTGAACCACATGCACCAACAAACGCCACTGTACAGCCAAGTCAAGTTCGCAATTTTGCATGTGATCATTAACACCTCACTGATCAATGCACTATCGAGTCATATCATCTTTATTCACGTGAAAACTTACCGTTACATGTAGTCACATCCACGTGAATAAAGATGATATGACTCGACAGTGCATTGATCAGTGAGGTGTTAAGGAGCATGAGGCCTAAACTGCGAACTTCACGTGAATACTTACCCTTACATATAGTATACTTGCCCTTGCGAAACTCCTATATAAACTTCCATTTACAACTACCCTTGCAAAACATCTACACACACCGAAGTCCCATTTACATCTACTCTTGCAAAACATCTACACATACGGATTTGAAGTCACGTTTTCCAATGTCAATGCGCAATTGGATGCTACCTCATTTTCCAAATAACTATAGGAGGGAGAGAAATTCTGGCGAGAGGGAATACTATGCCGGACTGCGGTGGGAGTGGGACTTTCGTGTGAACGAGTCCAATGCTCTGCACGATGATCTTGTGAGAGTCGGAGCGCCTTTTGTCGATCGTATCTCGCTCACACTACCACGCCGAAGCATGCACCAATATGAGCGTGCAGTGACTACAATACAGAAAGAGAACAATCTTATGATACTTCGTAGGTCCAGGTATCACATGCTACAACTGGCAGAAGAGCTGGCCGCCGCAACGAACAGGCAACTCATTTCGGCCGAACGTAACAATGTCCTCAACTACGAGGACTACCTATCAGAATGAATGCCTATGTGGTGTGTGTCTTATGTCTATGGATTAAGTTAATAATGTTAGTAGCGTTAGTGTTCGATATGCAATGCATGCATATTGGTTGCATCGTGTAAGAATATTTAAGTTTTCTATATTATGTCGTAGGTGCAGCAGCCGCAGCCAACAGAAAACACACTCCGACAGAACGTAATAATTTCCTCAACTACGGGGATTACTTGTCTGAGTGAATGCCTATATGGTGCTTCTGTGTTATGTCTGCAGTTAAGTTAATAATGTTAGTAGCGTTACTGTTCAATATGCAATGCATGCATATTGGTGGCATCGTGTAAGTTATTTTAAGTTTTCTCTGTTATGTTGTACGTGCTTATTGAAAAATATTATGTGTGGGAATATTAAACTTTTTTGCGTTATGTGAGAATAATCTAGATTACGAATAACGTGCATGCTCCTCACAACCAATAATAATGTTTACATAGTTCAGATGCAACAACAGTGACACACATACATATAAAACATAGTTATGCAAAGGGATAATTACAGTAAACCCACCTGTGCTATGGCCCGTTTTCACTTTGCCTACCCGTGGTTTAAAACTTTACACTTTGCCCACCTGAGGTGCCTTCCGTTAGGGATCTGTTACCCACCTCTCTCTTTGCCATTAGAAAAACACATTTTTACGAAAAAACAAACATAACAAAGATCAAAAAGTTAAAATTTTTTATTGCTTAAGAACTTAACAAAACACAAATCAACAGTATTTGTGTTTAAAAAATACTGTTGATTTTAACGATCAGCGTGAAGAGCGTGATTCCTTTCAAGAAACTGAAGATGTAGAACAACACGTCCCAACCGTGAGCGCTACCGGTGCGCTTGATGTACGATTTGTCTTCGGCTTCACAGAGAAGATTCAGCGCTTTGAGAATCAAAACCGCGAGCATGAAGAAATGGATACAGAACACAGTCAATAGCTTCTTGTACAAAACAGAGATCCAGAGTCCAGCGAGGAAGAAATAGCCCAAGGATAACAAGAAGTAAACCCTAGGTAAAATCGTTTTTCCGGCGGAGAGATAGTCTCGCCGTTGACTCTTCCCGTCGAGATTGTACATCGCCGATCTCACATCCATCAAAACCTTGGGCTGGTTCCCGACACAGTTGGCGAAAACTAG
The DNA here is from genome assembly GCA_033629205.1 of Lithocarpus polystachyus. Taxonomy (NCBI): domain Eukaryota; kingdom Viridiplantae; phylum Streptophyta; class Magnoliopsida; order Fagales; family Fagaceae; genus Lithocarpus; species Lithocarpus polystachyus. Next base: position 51,070,555 of record CM066166.1, read on the forward strand.
TGCGAACTAATCGGCGTCGGTCTCGATAAAAACCGTACTGAAGCTGTCGCCGTTTTTCTTCAGGTTTGAGAAAGTGAAACCGGCTTGACCAAATCAGAGAGGAGAGCGCACGTGACTTCTCCGTCTTCGAGTTGCTGGAGCACGTGCATCCATGCGTCTCGGGTACAGAGAAAGAACCCGACTTTTGATAGGTCCGCATTCAGGTCGGATACATCGATCCCGGACACGTTGAGTTCGAGGCGACCCGTGTGGGTGAACCCGAACTCGTCGAAAGGGATTATGGTACGGACGTCGGATCTGGGTGTTGCGGATCTCAGCGAAGGAGAGGGAAACAGAGAGGAGGAGAAGGAAGGAAAGGAAAACGGAGCGGGAGGAGAGAGAAAGAGCCATTGGATTTGGGGGCTGAGGTGAGAGACAGAAAGATAGAGAAAGAGAACTCTCAGATCTAAAAGTAGTTCAAAAGATTCATAAATCAACAGTATTTGGGTCAATATCGGGGAACTTCTCAGGCCTTCTGCAACAACATAGTTCAAAAGATTCAAGAGATTTCAACTCGAGCGTACTTGGAAGAATTTGAAGTTGTGGACAGCCATCGAGATTCCATTCATTCAAGCTTCTCAAGAGATCCAATGGACTTGTCTACCTCAATTAAATTTTTAATTTTTTAAACACAAAACTGTTGATTTGTGTTTTGTTCTCAAAAAGTTCTTAAGCAATAAAAAATTTTAACTTTTTGATCTTTGTTATGTTTGTTTTTTCGTAAAAATATGTTTTTCTAACGGCAAAGGGAGAGGTGGGTAATAGATCCCTAACGGAAGGCACCTCAGGTGGGCAAAGTGTAAAGTTTTAAACCACAGGTAGGCAAAGTGAAAACGGGCCATAGCACAGGTGGGTTTACTGTAATTATCCCAAAGCAAAATAGTTCTCTAACAAAGTCTAATTACAGCACGACAAAATTACTCTTCATCTGACATCTCCACATCTGACTGATAAATGGGATCAGCAAGAAGTGATTGCATGAATTGTGCGTGCTCGTACCACCCTCCCTCCACTGACTCTCGAATCTCAACTTAGGTCCGATATCGATTAAGACGTATCTTCATTCGATTATTTTCTTCTCTTATGCGGTTCAATGCTTTACGGAGTTCCTTGATCGTGTCTCTGGGCATCTGCGATGCGAGTCGCCGAGGCACTGGCAACTTATAACCAACCAACTCATCATAAAACATTTCTTGTTCATGAAATAACCAAGCCCACTCTTGTCTCATGGTATTGTAAACGTAAGCACTATTTCGCAAATTCGGATTGATTGGATAGCTAAACTCATCTTCCAATACCCAACAACGACCCATAGCAGTGAACACATCATGAGGCCTATAGAGTTGTGGGTTGCCAGAACCAAACATTAACGCTGAATACAATAACATCAAATGATCAAATTAACAGTGTCCATCAACTATTGGTGAATAATGTAATGCTACATCAGATGGTGCACAACAAACACATTCATAAATTTGAGTACTATTACATGCTCAAAATGAAATACTAACACTCACATTTAACCATAAACATTAGACGTTGTTAATGTCTACACGTTGTGTACAATAAAAAATGTTGTTGTTAATGTCTGACCAATAATGACTATGTACATTCAACTTTTGCAAATCTAAAGATTGACTATTCATTACTTATAGATTATTGTACTTCTCTTATAGCATCAAACAACACCAAACAACTAATATAACCCTAATCTACTCACATAACACTCATTCCAGACAATGCCTAAGTAACACAATAAAATTCTCTAAGTATTTCAAAGAAGAAAATAAGTTTCTCACCTGAAATGATAGAGAGATAACACCAACTTCCAGCAAAAAAATTCAGAAAAGGAGGAGAAGTTGATCTGAAAATGAAAAGGATAGTATAAAGTAATGTTGCATGAGAAGCTGATCTGTGGGGGTGGAAGTAAATAGCAGAACAACTCGATTATAAGAGATTCGAGTTACATTAATAACTCGATTTCCAACTCATCGGTTTCAGCTTCACGTGCAAACAGGGAATTTAACATCTTGCATATAACTCGGTTTCCCTATTGCCGAGTTCCGAACAGTTACGCGAGAATATTTTATTGCCCAAAAGCCACGCTGGAGTGCCAGTGTGGCGAGAACCTACCTAGAACTCGGTCATAGAGTAATCGAGTTATTAAAGTAACTCGATCACTCTGAAGCCGAGTTTCGAAACAGGGGCACGCCCCTATATAGTTTCGAAACAAGGGCATAATGCCAAATATTTTGCACAGTCAGGGCAAAAGGCTAGAATCCCCATCATTTCTCACATAATGTCTCACATAATGTCTAACATAATATCATACATAATATCATGCAATAGGTTTTAAGGGCACTTATCCCAACAGATTAGAAGTATTCTCAAGTCTTAGTTTCGAATTTCACAGCATCAAGGTACGCTTTCTATTCTTTGTTCTAGAATTCAAGGTTACATGTTGTCTCACATGAATGAAGTAGATCCGTGATTGTTTCTTCCGCTGTGTATTTTGTATGAGATGCAAAACCAAATTTTCTTATATTTGATGAAATAAGGTTTTGTCAAAGAGGGGTTACTCTTTTCTATAATATCTTTTAGTTTTATAATTTCTGTTATTGTTTGTTCATTCATATCTGTGCAATTTTCTGTCTTTAAGTTTCTTATTTCTTGCTCTACTATACTTCAAGCTTCTGTTTGTAAATTTTCTATAGTTATCTATTTTTTTGGTTTAATAATATTTACTAGTATGTCCTGATTTTTTACATTTACAACAAGTGACTTGTCTTTCGGTTTCTGATAAAACAACAAGTTCTTTACCTTTTCTTTTAGTTGGTGAAGTAGATTCCTTTTGAGATTCAGTCTTTAAAGAGTTTTACTTCTTATCTATCTCTTTTTTTATGTTTGTTTTAGTCTCTCTTCTTTTTTTTTTTAATGTTTACTAGTATGTCCTGATATTTTACATTTATAACTAGTTCTTTACCATTTTTGACAGATTCTTTTTTAGATTCCATCTTTATAGAGTCCAACTTTGTAGCTAAGCTTTCCGTTTTATTAAGGAATATGACTACGCCTGAGACCGCCGTTAGGTCGAGAGAGGAAGACGATGAACTTCAGCGCAGTACAAAAAAAGTAAAAGAAAACCACGGCAATGCTTGTACGTCAGACAACACCTCTCCGCGGGTTGGAGAAAGAAGAGACTCTTACAAAGAGAGACTCACTGGAGAGATTCCTGGGGCTTATGAACAAGCCTTCAGGTTTGAGCACGATATGGAGACGGAGGTTGAGTCTGATGACGAAAGCTCTGATATTGCAGCGGGGATAGCGGCAGTTAATCTCTCTGGCGCTAGGAAAGCCAACATCAGAGCTGTATGGTCTAATGCACTCATTATCAAAGTGATAGGTAAGACTGTTGGCTACTAGTTTCTCTCCTCACGAATTAGCAATCTGTGGAAACCAAGTGGTAGGTTGGATTGTGTTGACCTTGGAAAAGACTTTTTCTTAGATCGTTTCTCGCTGAAAGTGGACTACGAACGAGTTTTGAGGGAAGGTCCTTGGTTTGTAGGAGGGCACTATCTCTCCATCAGAAAATGGGAGCCAAATTTCAAGCCAGCTACGGCCAGTGTATCTTCGGTGGCTGTCTGGGTGCGGCTTCCGCAACTGCCCATTGAACACTATGAGCCATCAGTGCTTCGAGACCTTGGCCAAGCCATAGGGCCAGTACTAAGGATTGATACTCACACAGCTTCAGAAACTAGAGGAAGATTTGCCAGGATTTGTGTTCAAGTCAACCTAGAAAATCCTCTCATTAAGCTTATCAGGATCGGAGGTATTGAATAGCCGGTTCAATATGAGGGGATTAACGCCCTTTGTTTCTCCTGTGGTCGGGTGGGACACAAGGTTGATGCTTGTCCGTACGTGGCTAAAGCACCATGCAAAGATGGTGAAGACAAAGTGGAGGAGAAGGGTTCAACGGTAAAAGACCTTTCTGCCCCTACTGAAGAGGTCTATGGGCCATGGGTGCTTGTTTCACGGAAAAAGCAAGTGGCTAGGAAGGGCTTGAAAGACCCAGCCCATCCTTCCCAATTTGGTGTATCTCACTAACCAAAGGTAAGGGCCCAAAATCCTTTTGTCAGCCCACCTAACCCCAGGATTGATACACCACGATTTTCGGTTAGTGATGGGAAGCAACAGTCCAGTCAACATGCAGAGGTTAGTGCGATTGTTGCAGATCGCACTACCAAAAAGGTAGATAAAGTAAAGAAAAGCTGGGTTCCAGCTCACCCTTCGGCCAAACACCGAACCCGTGCATCTAGAGCCATTCAAAAGCAGCCTGTGTCAGTAGAGATGAAGGAAAGCCGTTTGGATCATTCATTAGAGAGGAAAGATACAAGTCCGGATTCGGTTTTCAAAATCTTAGCCGCGAACCCTCTGGTGTTTACAGCAGGTTGTTCCAATGGTACGATGTCTTACACACCAAAGGAAAAGGAAGCCATTACATGCAATGACCAAGCTCTCAAGGAAGGAGACGAAGATATGTGCTCCGAGGGGAATGTTGAGGATGTGGTGGCCACAGCTTCCTTGAAGATCTCCAATGTTGTCCTAAAAAAAATTGATCCTAAGCTTAGAGCATCTAATTCTACAGCTCAGGGAAATTCCGAAGCAAGCGGTGACCAAGTTGTGGCGTTGGTGAATCACAAGGATGTCTCTGATGTATCCCCAAATTCATGTCAGCATGAGGAATCCTTTGGTATGCAGGTGGATGGAAGAGGTGAGTTCCCTCCCTCTATCTGATTTTTTTATATCCCCTCCCTCTTATTTAGTAATGAATATTGTAATATGGAATTGTCGGGGTGCTTTAAGCCCCTCCTTTCAAAGTTTTGTCCATAATTTAGTTCAGATGCATTCCCCTGCTATTATGATCATCACGGAAACAAAGATTAGTGGCCAGAGGGCTAAAGATATCACTGATCGGCTTCATTTTGATGGGGCTATTCATGCTAATAACATTGGATTCACTGGTGGGCTGTGGGTTTTGTGGGACTCAACTCAAGTGGAAATCTCTGAGCTTTCCTCATCTGAGCAAGAGATTCATACCTTGGTGCGAGATCTTTCTTCAAAGTCTTCTTGGTTGATGTCTGCTATTTATGCCAGTCCCAGATACGCAGAAAGAAGATTACTGTGGGACAATCTGACTCAGGTTGCTGAGCTTCATGCCTTGCCTTGGATTATTGCTGGGGACTTCAATGAGGTGCTTACTGGAGAGGATAAATTTGGGGGTCGACCGATTAACATCTCTAGAGCAATCAAGTTTCAAGAATGCCTGAATAATTGTCGGATGGTTGATATGGGTTTTTCTGGTCCTCGTTTCACTTGGTCAAATCGTCAGCCCCTGACTCATCTCATCCAAGAAAGAATCGATAGGGTATTTGTAAACACTGACTGGAATGTGCTTTATCTAGAAGCCAGTGTTAGAGATTTGGAACGTTCTCACTCAGATCATTGCCCCATTATCCTCTCTCTCCATCACGATCAGGGGAATTTCCTCCCTAGGCCTTTCAGGTTCCAACCTATGTGGTTATCGCATCCCTCCTTCCCGGACTTGGTTAGGGAGGCTTGGACAGGGCCCTCTAACCTTCCCAGTGCAGTCAATTCCTTTACTGCTCGTGCCAAAATCTGGAATAGGGATCACTTTGGCAACATCTTCCATAGAAAGCGTTGAATTTGTGCTAGACTTAGGGGAGTGCAATCGGCATTAGGAAATAATCCTAATAACTTTCTCATTGATCTAGAAAAGTCCCTGTTAGATGAATTATCTGTTGTTGCTTCATTGGAAGCCGATTTTTGGAGTATGAAGTCAAGAATTTCTTGGGTTGTCGAAGGAGATAGAAATACTGCCTTCTTCCACAACTCCACTCTAATTCGTCGCAGGAGGAATCGTATTACTAGCTTGAAAGACCGCATGGGCAATTGGCTGAATGGGGACAGTGTGATTGCAAACTTTATCAGGCAAGGTTTTCTTGAGCATTTTACTACCTCTCAATGCTCTACTCATAGATAGGTTTGGCAGCCCCCATTTTGGAGGTGTGCTTTACAAGCTGATGACATTCTTAAATTGGACATTCCAGTCACAGATGCTGAAATTCTTACTGCTCTTCAATCTCTCAAACCATATAAGGCTCCTGGCCCTGATGGTCTTCATGCGGGTTTTTTCCAACATTTTTGGATGGTGATGGGTAATTCAGTTAAGGAGGAAATCAAGAATGTGTTCACCACGAGAAAAATTCCTGAGTACCTTAATAGAACCTTGATTACTCTTATCCCCAAATGTAATTGCGCAGAATCTCTGAATAATTATCGCCCTATTGGGCTGTGTAATATGGTGTATAAGGTCATAACCAAGCTTATTGTGGGCCGTATCCGTCCGTTGTTGGACAACCTAGTCTCTCCGCTCCAAATGGCTTTTGTTCCAAAGAGGAAGGGGGTTGATAATGCTATTATAGTGCAGGAGTTGGTTCATACCATGTCTAAAAAGAAAGGTAGAGATGGATTAATGGCAATAAAAATTGATTTGGAGAAAGCCTACGATCGCCTCGAGTGGAGCTTTATTCGAGACACGCTGGCTCTCTTCAAGTTTCCCAGTCATCTTATATCTCTTATTATGAGCTGCGTCTCTTCCTCATCCATTTCAATTCTCTTCAATGGTGGGGCGTTGGACCCTTTCCTTCCTTCAAGGGGGATAAGGCAAGGGGACCCTCTCTCTCCTTACCTTTTCATATTGTGTATGGAGGTGTTAGGAGCCCTTATTTTAGAGAAATGTGAGGAAAAGCTTTGGGATCCAGTTCAGGCTTCTAGAGGTGGATTGGCCTTTTCTCACTTATTTTTTGCGGACGACCTTGTTCTATTTGCGAAGGCTGATGTTAAAAACTGTTGAGCTGTGAGGGAAGTTTTAGACTCTTTTTGTGAGCTCTCTGGCCAAAAGGTTAGTGCTGAAAAATCACGTGTGTACTTCTCCCCTAATCTGTCTCAGCATCTTAGGGAGGAGTTGTGCCACATTTTAGATTTTCGGTCCACCCCTTCCTTAGGAAAATACCTTGGCTTTCCCATAAAGCACACGGCGATTCCTCAAGATTTTGGTTCTGTCATTGAACGTGTTCAAAGTCACCTAGCGGGGTGGAAGACCCATCTTCTTTCCTTTTCCGGGAGACTTGTGCTAACCCTAATCTGTCTCAGCATCTTAGGGAGGAGTTGTGCCACATTTTAGATTTTCGGTCCACCCCTTCCTTAGGAAAATACCTTGGCTTTCCCATAAAGCACACGGCGATTCCTCAAGATTTTGGTTCTGTCATTGAACGTGTTCAAAGTCACCTAGCGGGGTGGAAGACCCATCTTCTTTCCTTTTCCGGGAGACTTGTGCTAACCCAAGCTACATTATCGACTATCCCAAATTATGTCATGCAATGTAATGCCCTCCCTACAAGGGTAACCTAGACAGTGGATAGACTTTGTCGCAATTTTATTTGGGGCTCTACGGAAACTAAGAAGAAACTCCACCTAATCAGTTGGAAAAAGATAACCAAACCCAAAGCCAATGGTGGTCTCGGCCTTCAATCAGCCAAGGAAAGGAATTCAGCTCTTCTTGCCAAGCTAAATTGGCGTTTTCACCAAGAAAAGGGCTCCCCTTGGGCTAGAGTGCTATCCCACAAATACATTACTCGTAGGAGGTGGCCTCCACATAAATGCAGATCTCGTTCTCCCACTTGGGCAGCAATTAAGAGGGGTAAGCCTATATTTAACAAGGGTATTAAATGGATAGCGGGGAAAGATAGCAATTTATCCTTTTGGCATGATAAGTGGTTGAGCGATGGTACCATTAGAAGCCTCATTGAAGGTCCTTTGTAGAGGGATGGGGAGACCTTACTTATTAGGGATGTTATGCAACATAACTCTTGGAACTGGGGACATATTTCCTTTTTCTTTCCACATTCACTAAGGCAGAGAATCAAAGCAACTCCTTTTCCTATGGCAGCAGCAAGTGTAGACCATATTTCATGGTGTTCTTCGCCGGATGGGAAGTTTGATCTAAAGGAGGCTTATAATCTAGCTTGTGTAGTTCAGGATTCCCATTTGCATGAATCTTTTTTGGGTAGTTGGGTGTGGAAAACTATTACTCTTCCCAAGATCAAGTGCTTCCTTTGGCAGTGCATTCATAATAGTATTCCCACTAGAGAAGTGCTTGCTGCGAGGGGGATAGCTGTTCCCATATCTTGTCCTTTATGCAACACGGAGGTTGAATCAATTATCCACACTTTGCGTGACTGCCCTCTTGCTAAAGAATTCTGGGACTCCTTTCCTATACCAATCCACTCTAACTCTTTCTATGGTACTAATCTATTGGACTGGCTCCGAATAAATTGTACCAATTATCAGGTAGTATTATCTGGTATATCTTGGAGCATTCTCTTTCCTTTTGATGTGTGGTGCCTCTGGCTCAGATGCAACAGAGTAATTTTTAGAGATGCAGCATGCCAAAAATCTCTAAAGGAGGAAACTCTAGCCAAAGCTTTTGAATATGCATTCCTTGGCTTGAATGAGAAGCTCCAACGCATGTTAACTGTCATTCAGGTGCAGTGGTATCCCCCCCCCCCCCCAGATGATTGGTTTAAACTGAATTCTGATGGGTCTTCGTTGGGCAATCCTGGTAGGGCTGGTGGAGGTGGTATTATTCGCAACTCCCGTGGAGAATGGGTTAGTGGCTATGCCCATGCTATTGGTCATACCTCTAGCGTAGCTGCTGAATTATGGGCGCTTCGGGATGGAATTAACTTTTGCATTGCTTTAAATTTGACCAATGTCATTTTTGAATTAGATGCTCAGCTTGTGGTGAATCTGGTGCAAAAAGGTAGTGATAGACCATCGGGTAATGATGTCATTATTGCAGACTGTATTGAAGGCTTGCAAAAAATTCCAAGGACTAGAGTTCAACACTGCTTCAGAGAGGCGAATAAGTGTGCTGACGCTCTTGCTAGAAGAGGCGCCTTGCTGCCTCAAGATTTTGTTATTTTTCATTCCCCTCCTGCTGATGTAGATCTTTTGATTAATCTTGAGCTTCTGGGACTGTGTATGAGCGTCGTCGCTCTTCTTTTGTTGTTTGCTAGTTAATGATACTGCCTAGTTTACCAAAATAAAAAAAAAATAAAAAAAACTTTGTAGCTAGCTCTGCAAGTAAATTATCTGTCTTATCTGTTATAAATTTCTTTAAAGGTGATCTAAGGTGGGAGGGGATTTCATGAGGAATGAATAAAGGGGCTTTAGAATCATTTTCTTTCTTAAGAGAGGTAGAAGAGGGGGTGATTCTGTCTTTTACTTCTTGTAGTTTTTCACAATTATTTTTAAATAAACATTATTATAATTATTCTGTTGAATTATATTATCTAAATTCTTATAGCCATCACTTAAACCAGTCTTTTTAATATGGGTAGCCAAAACTTGCGCTCCTCCTTGGCCAAGAATTATTGGCTCAAAAAGTGGAAAAGTTTAGTACACATTTTCTTGATTCTCTACTTTAGTCCATGATATAGTCTTTTCTATTACACTAATCTTTACCGTGTAATAATCTAGCCAATCAAAGAAATTAAGGTGGATTTTTAGATCTGTCATTATCTTATAATCTCGTCTCTTAGATAATCTCTTTCTAATTCATTATACTGTTTAAATATTGATTTCTTCTGTCAGCATCTTCAAGTTTTAAGTAATCATTTTTTATTAATTCTTTATCTAAAACAAACTCATGTGATTCTAAGTTATCAAAATCTGTCAAATTTATTTTTTCTTCTTCAAATGATCCATCATAATATGGCTCAGTTTTTTCTAAGTCATCAACTTCTTTACCGTTTTCATAAACCACACCATCTTAGATTATTGCAGTTACTATTTTCTCAAAAAAAAAAAATATTATTGTAGTTACTAACGTGAAATTTATTATTAAAGTGAAGAATAAAATGTACTATTTAAAGTTAGCCAAAAACACATTTGCAATGTTACCAATCCCCTATCATGCATTTTCCAAAAACCTTAGTCCTTCTTCGTCCACTTTAGATTTCCGTGGAATCCAGCCATTAAAGCATAACACCTTAAAATCAAGAAGCCCTCACATTGTTGTTGGTATCAGATTAGGTCTTGGATGTCGTTGAGAGAAAGAGAGTCTTGGATGCCGTTGGGAGAAAGACAGCATCAAATTTATATAAGTACTACTTACAAGTACTGAATTAGTTAATATTTTTGTTAAAATGCAACTGCCTTAGAGCATTTACATCAACCTCCGCAAATGTTTAACTAAACTTACTTAAAAATCTCTACTTTTTCTAATTATTTAATATTCTATTTTTTTACCTCATTTAATTATTTATTTTTTCTCTCTCCTCCCTCCTTTCTCTCCTCTCACCGTCCCAACCACCACAATGTTGTTGCTACAATCTCAACCCTCAAAACTATGGAAAATAATAATAATAATAATAATAATAATAATAATAATAATAAATGAAGTTTAGTGGCCTTGCAAAGAATCACGCTCAATGAACCTACGACGATGAATAGAAGGATGATGTGATCTTGATCGTTCTTCTTCCATAGCAAGGCGTATAATTATCTCAAACTCATCATAATCCGACGATGAGGACTCATTTGCAATCACAATGAATACAGTTTCCATTCCGGCATATAAACAAGCTCATAGAATCAAATATAAGTTTCTCAATTCAGGTAACATAAATTAAATGTTTCAATTATTAATACCAAGCCATGCCAACCCAAAGCTCTAGAAAGTTAAATGACTAGACTGCTAGAATTCACTTAACAAGGATCTGGCCTACAAATTTTCAGCCTTGGAGCTTGAGAGATAACATGGTTTAACTGTATTAAATATAAGCCATTGACAACATAGTTTAACAGTATTACACAGGGGATTTTAGCATTTTACCCTTATTTAAAAAAAAAATTTAGCAATATGCTCTTGTTTTAAATCTATATAGGCATATGTTCCTGTTTCGATACTCGATTACCTTAAAATCGAGTTTCAATGAAATACTCAATTTATACAAAATCGAGTTATGCCTGGTCAAATTTAAAAAATAAAAATGCATGAAACTCGAGTACTATTGAAAACGCCACTATAGAACAACAAAAATGTAGTTATAGGTTATGCCCGATCAAACTAAAAAAAAAAAAGTTTTGCATGGAACTCGAGTTCCATTAAAAACACCACTATAGGAAATCAAAAACGTAGTTATAGGTTATGCCCGAGTTCCATGCAAATTTTTTTTTTTTTTGGTTTGATCAGTTATAGCAGTGTTCTGTAACACCTATAATGGCATTTTGGAACTCGAGTTCCATGCAATTTTTTTTTTTTTCTTTTTTAAGTTTGATCGCGTATAACTCGATTTTGTACAAATCGAGTATTTCGTTGAAATTCAATTTTAAGGTAATCGAGCATCGAAACAGGAGCATAAACCTATATAGTTTAGAAACCAGAGCATATTATCAAATATTTTAAAAAATAGGGGTAAAAGGCTAGAATCCCCGTATTCCATATGAGTAGATGTGTTCACAGTACGGTGCAATTTTGGGCCATTTTTAGCACCGTACTTTGCAGTGCGATTTAACTAAAATCATAACTGCATCGCACCTTATTTTTGCGATAACATATGCAGTATGGTTTAAAGTTTACTCAAAAGCATAACTGCACTGCACCTCACCTCATTTTTGCGGTCACATATACAGTGCCATGTATAAGATTCGGTTTGAAGTTAGTATATTTTTCAAATTTTGGACTTTTCCTACCTAACCCAAAACTAATTTTTCCCTTTTTCCTTACCAGGTTTTTATATTATTGCGCTAATTTTTCTTTATTTTGGGTTGATTTTTCTAATCAACACTTGCTAGGGTTATCAAACTTTTTTTTTTTTTTTGAAAATTAGGGTTATACAACTACTAATAATATATTTAATATTAAAAATAAATATATTAATATATAGAAAGGTTGCGATGCGGTGCGATTATGCCATTTTAAAAACAATTTTTGTACGGTTTATGCAGTTTGATGAACACCCCTACATATGAGCCTTGGAACTGAGAGACAACATAGTTTAACTATGCAAAATCTCAACATTTAAATAGAGAGAAATGAAATATAAGCGAAAATACACTTTTGGTTCTTACATTTTGGGCCGATTCCATTTTGGTCCCTAAATTAATTTTGCTAATAATGTAGTCTCTTAAAAAAGAAAATCAATTCTATTTTGATTCCTACCATTAACCTACTAATAGAAAAGTTCTACGTAGCAGGCAGAGTACATAAGTGGCATGTTAGATGCTAACATATTATTTTTAATAAAATAATAAAATAATAATAAAAGTATCATGTCAACATCCATGTCAGCATTTCAATAACCAAATAAACAACCACCTCTAAAAATTAAAAAAATAAATAATGAAATAATTTTTTTTAAAAACCTTAAATCTAATTTCATTTTTTTTTTTTTTTTTTTTTTGCTTTTCATTATTTTTTCGGAAGAACATTGTCCTTCTTCCCCAAAACTTCATGCCGATGGAAAATAAATATTTGTATAGCATACAAAACATAAGCAAAGAAAAATTAACGGATCTACTTCATTCTCAATTGATAACATGTACTAAATAAATTTCAGAATATAAGAACAAGAGAGTGTACCTTGGTGTAATGAATTTCAAAACAAAGATTAAAAACACTTAAAAACACTTTTAATCTTCACTCCAATTCCACTAACGCCCAAGAAGTTTGGTCTCTCAATCAGTTAAATAAATTTTTTCAAAAGAGAATGAAAGAGTATCCAACAATCACATACAAACTATTTTATGTCATTGTTATTTCAAAATTTTGTATGTTTCTCTCCTTATAACTGATTATCTAATTGGCTAGCCTTTGGGCCTTTCCAATTAAGTTTTAGTATGTGACTTGAAGTGAGACCAAAAAGAAACAAATAAGACACTAGCTCCAATGGGCCTTGGGCTTTTCTGTCAACCCTTGACAAGTCCAAAGTTATCATTAATTATATTTAATACCACTATATAAATATAAGTGCACTTTAGGCCTTATTAATAAATTATATCTCAAGACTTTATTGTACATGCAAATCCTTCATAAAATATTCGTAGTAATACAAAGTCATTAAAGTAAACTGTCACTTTGTTGATTACTACACTTAATCCTTGAGGACCCTGTTTAATCCTTAATTTATTCATCATATATTTATAAAATCCAATTTCATAAATATATACTTTAGTAACTATCTACTAAAGTAGTTAGGCTTAAAATTCTAAATAACAAACCTATTAAACTTATCTCAAGAGAATATTTTGTATCTCCATTGAGAGACTATGAATTCCATTTTGAGAATATATGTTCCATCAACACTAAATGTGACTTTCCAACATTTTAAAGTTTTGACCGTAACTTTAAAACTCACTCTTGATATATCAAAATAACCTACACTTCATGATCATCTCCATTATTCTCTTAGGATTAAGAGTTTATATAAATAGAAATCGTGAGATTTATTATTTATTTGACAGCCGTTAAGAGAATAATAAATCTCACAATGATTCAGTTCAATATGCCCTAACTCTTAAGGAATTTTAACACATCAACTAGAAGACTCTATTTCCATGATTAAGACAAATCATCTTAGTTGATATGTTATAGTTTTCGCAGATGAAATACCCAATTTCAACACCAATTACGAACTAAAATTCTGAATTTATAAAGAACTTGTGATTTATATTTTCTGTAACTTTTTACATAAATCACATACTATATATCTTATAGACTATGTGATAATGTTTAAATATTCATATTACCATCATTTTAGATAATAATAAAATAACTTTATTAATTACAACCTTAAGTCATACATAATGTCATACATAATATCATACAATAGGATTAAAGGCCATTAATCACAATGCATGCTTCATGTTCTTCACCAAATCAAGGTTTTTTTTTTTTAAATAACAATAAGAACTTAACTATATAGTTAGTAAACAAAGGTTTGAAACAATTTTGGTGTATAACAATTCGAGTTCTTTGGACTCGATTTCACTGTAGCAAATCGAGTCCAAGACACTCGATTTCAGTATGGTATCTGCTGACACGGGAAAATAATTCACGTGGAAATCGAGTCCTTAAGACTCGATTTCACTGTTCATCATCTCCTACCTGCCTTTTTTTTTTTTTTTTTTTTCCTCCATCTCCCGTAGCTGCAGTGAATCTTTTTTTTTTTTTTTCCTCCATCCACCGTAGCTGCAGTGAATCTTCCCAGACCCAAACTTCTTCCATCTGCAGTGAATCTTCCCAGACCCAAACCTTCCTCCATCTGCAATGAAACCCAATCCTTCGTGGGTGATGATAGCATATTGTTTAAAAGGGGTTTACAGATGTCTTATGTCTTTTGGTGTTTATTCTGGGTTTCACTGCAGCTACGGGAGGAAGGTTTGGGTTTGGGAAGAAGTTGGGACGGACGGCAAATGGAGGCAGGACGGCAGATGGAGGGGGGAAAAAAAAAAAAGGAAGGTTGGAGGTGATGAACAGTGAAATCGAGTGTCTTGAACTCGATTTGCTACAGTAAAATCGAGTTCAAAAGACTCGAATTGTTATAAACCAATATTGTTTCAAACCTTAGTTTACTAACGAATTAGTTGGGGTTTTATTGTTATTTTGAAAAAAAATCCCCAAATCAAGACAAACCTAACCGCCAACACTCGTTATCAATCTCAGCATAGAAAATTCTAACACATTCAACATTGAAACCTCTAGTAAATCAAACCTCTAAATCCAATAAATAAACCCATTGACCCGTAAATCACAGAAATCAATCCCATAAATTCAAGAAATAAACACAGTAGAAGCCTAGAAAAACATACAAATCAACATTAAAAAATAAAAATAAAAATAAAAAATAAAAACCCAACGAACCCCAGAACATCAAGGCAAAATCTCCAAAATTATTACAATTTATCAACATACCTGAATAAAAAATTTGCCATAACCAAATACTCTTTCACATTCATTCATACAAGGCTCATAAATCCAAGACCCACAACCTATAAACACGAAACCAAACTCACCATCCTTGGCCCAAATCGCCATCAACAACACCACCCCGCCGATCAAACCAATTTCCCAAAGCGAAAAACGCCATCACCATCGCCAATCAAACCCACTACCACCAATGCAGGAAAAACCCAGCCCCACGGAAACCCAGAAAAAAAAAATTGATCAAATCCACATCACCATCGCCGATCATACCCACACCACCATCGCGGGAAAAACCCAGCCCCACAGAAACCCAGAAAAAACCGATCAAATCCACTTAGAAAACACTAAGGTCAAAAAACATAAAAAGAAAGAATGAGTAAAGGAAGCTCACAAATGAATCTTGTTCTTGAGAGTTCCTTGAGGAGCCATTTCTAAACCAATCCAAGCGCCATTCATCTTTTTGAAAAGAACCCAAAAGAGAAAAGGTGAGAATTATTGAGATTAGTGATGAATCTAAAAAAGAGAAAAGTGAAAAAGGAGGGACCTTGGGAGAGACGAAATTGACAAGGAGTTCTGCATTGGCGTTGAAGGGTTTGGAATTGGAGGAGATGTTGCGCCAATGTTCTCTGAGCGTGGAAGGTGTTTGAGAATGACCTGAGCCGAAAGTAGTAGCAAAATCAATTTAGGTTTTATTTTTAATTTAAATTTTAATATTGAAAAGCAAAAAAAAAAAATATATATATATATATATATAAATTTAAGGTTTATTTAAAAAGTTTATTTCATTACTTGTTTTTTAATTTTCTGAGGTTTCTTTTTTTATTTATTAAAATGTTAACATGGATGTTAACATGGTATTTTTATTATTATTTTATTAGTCACATTAACATCTAATATGTTACTTATATACTCCATTTGTCACGTAGAACTTTTTTAGAACCAAAATAAAATTGATTTTTTTTTTTTTAGAGATTACGCTAGTAGCAAAATCAATTAAAAAACCAAAATGGGAATCAACCCAAAATATAGAGATCAAAAAAGTATTTTTGCCTAATATATATATAGACACACACACACAAACAAAATATATTTGCTAAGGATTCTTGCCTTAACTTTGATAGTTGTACAAATTCTATTATACAAGTTCTGGTTTGCATTGTTCATCCTCAAATAGATGTGGCAAAACGAGCAGGTCGGGTCGGGTCAAACGGGTTTGCGGATCAAATGGGTCACGGGTCAAAACGGGTCATTTTTAAACGGGTCAATCGGGTTGCGGGTCAAACGGGTCGTGTCAGAAAATTCTGATCCGTTTTGCCATGTCTATCCTCAAACGAAGGAAAACAATGCCTTTGTTTGTTAAGACACAAAAATTGAAAGAAGTCACTAATTTCCTATTTTGTATAAAACATAATGACTCGTTATGACAGCAAGAGATCAATATATGTCTAACTCAAGATCTTCCATTTTTCTTTCCCAGTAAATTGTAGCTAGAACTCATCATTCACTTGGACATATCTCTCAATAACAGCCTTGGAGTAGTATATGCAACAAAAATCATAATTTAATTTCAATCTGTTTGGTTCATTTAAGTTAGAGGCATTAGTAGACGTGGCAAAACGGGCAGGTCGAGTCGGGTTAAACGGGTTTACGAGTCAAACAGGTCACGGGTCAAAATGAGTCATTTTTAAACGGGTCAATCGAGTCACGAGTCAAGTCGGGTCATGTGTCGGGTCGAGTTGACCCGTATTTTTCAAACAAGTTTTTTTTTTTTTTTTTTGAAATAGATACAATCTGTCAATTGTTTATGAGTTCCTTAACTATGATTAAATTCTCACTGGTGATACTGTTACCATTCATGAATTACCACTAAACATTTGATGCCCAAATTTGGTGCAACTCTTGTTCCAGCTTTCTAGAAGCTAATCTTGGTATAATCTTCGATCTATTTAAAGTAGGAAGAGAAAATAAAGGTGACAAGTAAAGAATGACAAAGTATAATGGAGTACATAAAATATTAAGTAAAGAAGAATAAGTAAATATTTTGTAAGAATTACACCTCAATCTCAATCTACTCAACGTTGGTAGGCATGGCAAAACGAGCGGGTCGGGTCGGGTCAGGTCGGGTCAATTGGGTCACGGGTCAAAACCGGTCATTTTTAAACGGGTCAATCGAGTTGTGAGTTAAACGGGTCGTGTTAAGAAATTCTGACTCGTTTTGCCATGTCTAGGCATTAGAGCTAGAGTTTGCCACTACCACAGAAAACCAAGACCTAATTCCTTAATGGCTCATCACTGTAAATATAAGCCGACACATCTATATATATATATATATATATATAAAACTGAAGCCTTTGTAACTCTCACAATTTTCCACGTCAGCACAATATTTAAAAAATAAATCATTATCATTTTTTTAAAATAAAATTATTTTTGTTTAGTCCAAACTTAATAAGAAGTGAAACTCTAACAAGTCCAACTTAATCTCAAACTCAAACAAACCCTAAGTACCCTTCGACAACCCGACCATATAAACCAGATGGAGAAAACAAACCCTCAGTCCAAACTCCAAACTGAACATGTCCAGGGGACCTCCATGGCCAGAGATAAATCAAAAACTGCTCTGTACCAAGCTCTATTGGATTGGTTCCAGATTTTGGATGCGAATCACGAGAGGCTGAGAGGGCAGTTTGATGAGCTGGTTCAAGAAAATAATAAGATAATAAAGAACAAGGAGGTGGATGACAATATGGTGGGCTTAGACTCAGATTCAAGGTGGGTTTGCTTCCTTGGGTTCTTTGGGGCTGGGGGTCCGTACAGAAGTATGTTGGAGAACATGGGTCATGCTGTTCAAGTGTGCAGAGCTTCTTCTAGGGAGATCATATACTGGTATATATATATATATATATATATGAGTTTTTGTATGCAAAGAGATTCCATGAAAGTTTGTCTATTCGTGAACTTTATTTATTGGTTGACCATGTTTGGTTGAGTTATACTGTGAGTGTACTGTTTTGGTTTCGATGGAACAGTTATGGAGAAAACAAACCCTCATGCCACTACAGCCCCTCAACCTGCTGCCAAGCCAAGTCTACCACCGTGGGTATGTGTTTCTAATTTGTGGCTTCAATTTTTTGGGCCTTTTAATTTTCAAGCTTTTACACACTTTTGGGCCCACTAAAATTAGGAGCTATTCATTGATAAATAATATTTAATAGGAAAAGAAACACATGCCATAGCTTTATGGTTGTTTGCAATGTGAGATGGATATCCTTCACTGAATTGGTCTTCTATTTGATTTAAGAACCGTGCTGATATATCTGCAATGTGGAGTTGTAAAGGTTAAGGGGCCATTTGGTCCTAATTAGAAAGCACCGATACATCTGCTACCCAAACTCCAACAGAATTGCGATAGTATGAGCAAGCCAGGAGTTTTCCATTGTTAATGCATTGGTCACCAAGTGTTGACCATCCCATATCAACAGTATCATGACAAATTAACAACTTCTATGAGTAAACATACAATTTCCAAGCATGTATGTATGTGATGTTTAGGTACCATCTTCATATAATTTCATTAAACTACATGACAGTGACATTCCAAATCTTCAAACTATCTTCCAACCAACAAATAGGGTCCTTCCATCGGGATGAAAGGTGATTGCTTCTTTGATTAATGAATTTTATGTCGAATTTGTTTATATTGTTATTATTAATGAATTTCAAGTCAACATACGTGGATATTTGTTTATATTGTTATTAATAAATTTTATCTTTTATGTCAAATTTTTATTTGCTTTCGTATGTGCTTGAGTTTTTCTTTCTATCTTATTCTTTTGTTATATTTAGAATTGATTTTCTTTTGACTATTTGGGTTAATCTTCATATTTATATTGACATTATTTTTGTGGGTTTGGTTTTTGGGTTGAAATTTCTATGAATTATTTTATTTGTATATCGCATATGAAGCATCTCTATTTTTTTGGAGAAAAATCAAAGCTACAACCTAGGTCTTTCAGCCCAGGGTTAAATTTTTATTTGGTATGTTATATATAAATTTGTTGAATTGGAAGGGTTTTATTTGGTTTTGAAGTAGAATTTGAGGATTCTATAAATTTGGAAATTTTAAGTCTTGGGGTTTTTGGGTATTTGTGTCTCAGTAAGTTGACCTTAATTCTTTACCTTAAATGTTTTTTATCTGGGTTTATGTGATTTTTTGTTTTCTTAATTAAAGCTATGATTTTTGGTTGATTGATTATTTGTTTGGATTCAACATAAAAGATATGGAATTAGGTATTATAATTTTAATATTATTTCATATTTTGTATTGTCTATATTGTTATTACTACGACTAAGTAGGATTGAGATAAGTATAAAAGTTAAATATTTCTTCATTTTTTTAAATATTAACTAGCAAAATGTCTATAATATGCATATTATTAACCCAATTTTCTATTTCTAAATTTCTTAGATTTTATTATAAATAATTTTTAGTGCATAAACAACATTCTACCACTGTTACGTCAAAGTTGTGGCAAAAAGTTATAAAATAATATGGTTCAAAAACTACTCTTATGACTATAATGAGATAAATTTAAATTCTTTACTTATTCTTGGATTTCTTTTTTCATAGTCAATAACTTTATTCTAATATCTGTTCCCTTATGGTGGCATTGCAGAAAAACTTTTGCATCCTATGAAACTTTTACAATGATAGTTGCACATTAGGAACGTCATGCTCATGCTTTGTCTCTTACCTAACAAAATCCTTTACACTTGAAAATTAAATATTCAGTCAATTGTGAGAGAAACAGTTAGTTATCACAATTACATGCAAGGTATATATGGAGGAAAATTGTTCCTGGTCAAGTACACGATGGGAATTATCACAGAAAAATAAAAAGAGGGAGCTGAAAGCTTGAAACTACCCACCAAAGTTTCCTTACAAACCACGCTTCTTTCTCTCCAAAAACCAGTATATATAGGGTTTGGCAGCTCAGAACGCATTTCTTTATTTTTAATAAAAACTTCTTTCAATCTCTAAGTTAAAAGACTTTTGTAGGTCCTAACAGCCAAAATGGCCATATATCATAGTTTGGCAAAATATTTAGTAATTTACCATTGTTTGTGAAATATTTAGCAATTTACTACTTTTTTTAAACTTGAGTTTGCCATGGAACTTAAGTTCTAGAAATTCAGAGAGCAAAATAGCCTTCAAATTTGGCCAAGTAAAACAATCTCTCAAATAGCCTTTAAATTTGCCGTGATATTTTTTACGAAACTCAAGTTCCATAAAAAATTTTCCAAAGAACTCGATCTTTTAACTTCAATCTTTACTTCACCCACTCCAAAGTCTCAAAATACAGAACACCCCAAAAGCCCCAAGGAAAAACCAACAAAATAAAAGTTACTGTTTATGCATTTGGCACTATTCATAAGCCTAAAATTACTGTTCATGGACAATAAACAGTGCCAGAAGCGCGTCCAGGGGAAAAAAAAAACAAACAAACACAAAAAACGCAACGCACCAAACGCCGAATCCAAACGAAGACAAAATATTGAGACTGATGACTGAATTTTTTTTAGCTGTATATTTGTTGAAATATTAAATATCCAAACCGATGTGAATGCTTTTAAGTCTTCAAGTTTGGAATTAAAAAAAAAAAATCTTAAAGTTAAAGGATACTAAGGTGTGTTTGGATACTGCTTATTTGCTAAAAACTGAAAACTTATTGCTAAAAATACTGTAGCAAAATACTCCTTCCGTCCCTTTTTTTTTTTTTTTTTTTTGTCCTCTATTCCAATTTGAGATGTCCCAAAATATTGCCTTGATTCTAAAAATAAAAATCATTAATTTACTAATGTTCCTATTATACCCCTATTAATTTACTAATTAATTTTTTAATAAATTTTTTTAAAGGTAGTTTTGGAAACTTATACATTTTTAAAAAGTAGACAAGATAATAAATGATGTTCCCTTAAAAAATTTGACTTTTCAAACGAGACAAAAAAAGTGGGACGGAGGTAGTAATTTTTAAAGGTGTAAATAGTGCTGTGGGACCCAAATTTACCTAGAAATCTGTGCTTTGCTGAGTTTGGTGATCCGTGAATAGTACCCATGAGACCCACTAAAAAAGCAAGACGCAAGGATTGAGCAAAACACTCAATCCAAACGCACGCTAGTGTGCGTTTGGATTGAGATGGAAAATTAAAATTATTTTACTAATTAGCTTATTTTTGCTACTATTTATGGGTTTCACTGCACTTTTTGGTACTATTCATGAGTCTCACTGTACTATTTCAACTAACTTTTACATTTATCTACAGTATTTTCAGCAATAAATTTTCAGTTTCAGCAAAATAAGTGATATCCAAACACCATTGTAACCTATTAATTCTGAGCTCACAAACCAAAGGAAAATTTTAGATAGAATACTTTATGTGTTATGTCTTAGATTATTTAAATAAGTTTTAGTCATATGGCAAACTAGTCGTTAACTTGTGCTATGCACAGGAATCTACCTATTTGTGATGTAGGCTAAAATAATTTTATAAAAAATTTAAAAAACTACACCATTGCATGATATGCTCCTGTATGACTTTAATTTGTGTTACAATTTGTTGAAGAAATCATTGCTTGAATGTGCAATGGCTTATAAAAAATTTATGACAGTTTCAGATACGACAAAAAATAATTCAAAATTTCAGATTTCATAACTCAATACTCAGTTTTCCATCCCAACCAATACTCATTTGGTTTGACCATGATTCAGTTTTCATAACTCAATACTCATAACTCATAACTCAAACTCAAAACCCATAACTCATAACCCAAATCTCACTTTATCTCAAAAACTCCAAAATTATTGTTTGGTCACATAACTCGGTCACATAACTCACCTTTTGCCACTATAACTTATACTTCAAAAACTGAAAACACCAAAATTTTGTTTTCAGTTTCCATCATCCATCACTCAAAAACCAAGCCAAACAAGATTTTTTCGATGGGACCCACGCGTTTTGGAAACTCAATGATGAAAACTGAGTGATATCACTTAAAATCATGGTGATCCAAACAAGTCCAAACTTCTGAAAAACCAAAAAATATTTAAAAATCAAATGATTCACTGCTTAGAAATTATTGAAACAAAATAAAATATATATGACTAAACAATAGAAAAATATAAGAGAAAGATAGGTTACATTCGAAAGAATAATTTCAATTATTGCAAGCTTTTTTATCCTGTAAAAAAACGGCTAAAAAGAGTTTGGTAGTTCATGTACGAAAATTACTTTTTAAAAAATACATGAAAAATCATAAAATAATTTTTTTTAACAAAATATAGGAGAAGAAAATAACATAAGAAAAGCTTATACCTCTACTCGGCTTTAAAAAAAAATTACTGGGGTTTGCTTTCCTTTTAAAATGTTCATGATTAACCTTGCAAATTTAAAGATAAATTATCAATGTTTGAGTTTGAATTTAAGTTGTACTTGTTAGAGAGATAGAGTTTCACTCCTTGTTAAGTTTGGATTAATCAAAAATAATTTTGTTTAAAAAAAATGATTATGATGAGTTTGAGTTTAAGTTGGACTTATTAGAGAGATAGAGTTTCATTCCTTGTTGAGTTTGGACTAAACAAAAATAATTTTATTTAAATAAAATGAAAATTTTATTTAAGTATTGTGCTGATATGGAAAATTGTGAGAGTTTAAAAAGTTTCGGTTTTATACATACATATATATATATATATATAAATTAACCATGTTAACAAAAAAGATTGGATGAGAAAAACACTAGTAAGGGCACCCACCCTTTTGTGTTAAATTATAATTAAATAAGTGTATATGTGTATGAAGTTTTCTCCTAGAGACTTGAACCCTAGTCCTAACCCCTCACATCCTACACCCCACAAGCACTTATACTTGTAGAGTGACCATCGAACTATTTGGCATTTGATTCTCCACAAATATTAAAAAAAAAAAAAATTCTAGTCAGCATTTATTGGTGTTTTCAATAGAGACATTAAGAGTTAAAATTCCCATCACCCCAATTATTGACTTATATAATTAAAAAAAAAATCAAATAATCTTGAATTCATGAATTTATTTTTTATTTTTTATTTTTTTATGGCAACATGTAATCCAATTTTCAGGAATATAACATGACTTTACTCTTGAATTCTTGATATAGTGTTTGAAGAGGATAAAAGATAAGGTCGACGGATCCATTCAAATAAACCTACCATAGGTGATGGTACTAAGTTAATAAATGATCAAAACCAAGTTGACGGATTAAGGTACTAAACGGAGAGATCACATGACGGATGGTCCCCCTTAATGGACGGATGATCCTCCATGATGGACGAATTCTAGGTGCATGGGTTCAAGGTCGACAAATATCAAGGCCACGTGGAACCCATATGACTTAAGTAAACTCCAAGGAATCCTAAATGGAAATATCTTGCACCCTACGATTGACCCTGGTCAATGGAATCCTTATATGGGAAGAATTCTGCAAAATAAGTACATTTATTAGGATCTTTCCCATAAGGAAACATCTTCTTGCCCAAGAAACTGAGTCGTTCTACACTACTATAAAAGCCCTAAGGCCCCAAAAAACAAGGTACGCATAATTTCTACCAGCTCTGGCCTTCTAGAGTGGTGAACATTCTCTAACTTGACCCTCAGAGGGTATTTGGCCGATACCACACCAGTACTCTCTGCAGGGTTCTTTCTTCTTTATTGCGCAGGTTTGGTCTAGAGTACGTGAGGACTGTGCAGCTTATTGATGATTTTTAGCATCATCAGTTGGTGTCGTCTGTGGGAACGAAACTTAGTAGAAGCCATACTGCCACTTCCTGGACAAAAAGCTGTATGGTACTCACTCACTTGATAACAACTAACAACAATGGAGATTAACCACGCACTACTGCCATTGAGAGACAGGTATAGACCTTAGCAGCTGTTGTGGAACACCTTACTAGGCAAAACCACGACTTGGAGGAGCAGTTGCGCCAAAGGGATGCAGGGCCCAACAATCGTGAGAAAGAGCAAGAGGGCATCAGTGTTGAAAGAAGGGACCGCGAAGGACCATAAAGCAGCAATGCCCCTAGCAAATAAAAGTGACAAGACACCAATTGTCCATCCATCATGGAAACAGCACCACCACATATGGTCGCAAAGATGCAGATGATGAAGGAGAAGATGGACTTCATGATGAACACCCTCAGAGGGTGGGTATCAAGCGATCTCGACGAGTTAGTCCACCGGACGGACTTGCCCTTTATTGCACCCATCACTTTATTCCCCCTACCATCAAAGTTTCGTATGCCATAAGTAAAAGCCTATGATGGATCAAAGGATCCTTTAGATCACTTGGAGTCGTTCAAAACCCTCATGCACTTGCAAGGCGTGGCAGATGAAATTATGTGCCAAGCTTTCCCGACTACGCTGAAGGGTCTCGCAAGGGTATGGTTCAGCAGGCTGACACCTAACTTTATTAGTATCTTCAAGGAGCTGAACGAGCAGTTTGCCTCACACTTTATAGGGAGGCACAGGAATAAGAAGTCTACTGTATGCCTGATGAACATCAAATAATGGGAAGATGAGACGCTGAGGTCTTACATTGTTAGCTTTGATAAGGAGGCCTTCTCGATTAATGAAGCTGCCTACAAGATACTCGTGGCTGCATTTACCAATGGGTTACAGAAGGGTAAGTTCTTGTTTTCCTTATATAAAAATGACCTAAAAACCATGTCGAATGTACTTTACAGGGCTATTAAGTACATGATGCAAAAGACGCACTGCTGGCCCGAGAAGAGAAGCCCAAGAAGAGGGAAAGACAAGAAGATGCACGACAAGATAGGGGACGGAAGATGGCTATGACGGGAGACAGACGTGAGGATAGATGTTCCAAACCCCCCCACTGGGAGATTCATAAGCTTCACTCTACTAACTGCCCCAATTGACCAAGTCTTGATGCAGATCAAGGATGAAAGAGCCTTGACAATTCTTGGCAAGTTGAAAGGAGATCCTAGTAAGAGGTCTAGAGATAAGTACTACCGTTTTCACCGTGACCACGGTCATGATACGTTTGATTGCTTCGACTTAAAGCAGCAGATAGACGCTCTAATCAGGCAAGGAAAGCTGCAAAGGTTCGTCAGTAAAGAGAGGATGGACCCATAAGAGCAGGCTGCCTGAAGGGAAAACGAACATCCTAGGCCCCCTATAGGAGAAATAAGGATGATAGTAGGGGGAACCACAATTTCCAGTTCATCCAGAAAGGTGCGTAAAACCTACCTACGGATGGTTCAGAATGTCCAACTGACGGACTTTATCCTAAAAATGGCACGCATCAATAACCCTATAATCGGTTTCATAAAAGAGGATGCTCGATGTCTCTACCACCCGCACGATGATGCGCTTATGGTTAGCATACGAATTAGGGATTACAACACTCGTCGGGGCCTTGTAGACAATAGGAGCTCTAATGATATCCTCTACTACCCGACGTTCTAGCAAATAAGGATTGAGAGAGAATGGCTAGTTCCAACTAACGCACCGCTTGTTGGATTCGGAGGAATAAAAGTATTTCCCCTTGGTGCAGTTACTTTGCCCTTAACTGTTGGTGACTACCCTCAGCAGATTACCAAGGATGTCACCTTCTTGGTTGTCGACTGTTCATCTACCTATAATGCCATCCTAGGCCATCCCACCCATAACTCATGGAAGGTCGTGACTTCAACTTACTACCTGATGATTAAGTTCCCAACCGAGTACGGAGTGGGAGAGGTAAGGGAAGATCAAGTGGTTGCGTGCGAATGCTACATTGCCAAGCTGGAAATGGACGATCATTTACAGACCATGTGTATAGAAGAACAACGGATGGTGGCAGAACTCGTAGAAGGATTGAAAGAGGTAATCCTGGATGATACTAGGCTTGAACGAACTACCAAGATCAAAACTTTGGCTAACCCACCAGTCCGTCAAGCGCTCACAACATTTCTAAGGGAGAACTAGGACGTGTTCACCTGGAGCCATAAGGACATGCTCGAAATTAACCCTTCGGTCATAGTTCACAAGTTGAATGTATCTTCCTCATTCTCTTCCATCCGTCAAAAGAAACGGGTGTTCTCGCAAGAGCGAGCCAAGGCTATAACAAATGAGGTTCGCAAATTACAAGAAACAAAGTTCATACGAGAAGTATACTATCCCGACTAGCTGGCCAACGTAGCGATGGTCAAGAAAGCCAACAGGAAGTGGAGGATATGCGTGGACTTCACGGACCTAAACAGGGCCTGCCTCAGGGACAGTTACCCTCTACCGCGGATTGACATCTTAGTTGACTCAATAGCAAGACACCAGTTATTAAGCTTCATGGACGCATTCTCTGGTTATAACCAGATCAAGCTGGATAAGGCCGATCAAGAGAAGACTTATCACCAGTCAGGGTATCTTCTGCTACAAAGTGATGCTGTTTGGACTCAAGAACGCGGGCGCCACGTATCAAAGGTTGATGAACAAAATGTTCACACATCAGATTGGGAGGAATGTGCAAGTTTACATGGACGACATGCTGGTGAAAAGTATCCGGGAGGACGACTACTTGACCGACCTCTAAGAGACCTTCGACACCCTTCGGTCTTATAACATGAAGCTAAATCCAAGCAAGTGTGCATTCGGAGTGACAGTAGGGATTCTGGGGTTCATGGTGTCCCAAAGAGGTATTGAGATCAACCCAGATAAGATACAAGCCATAATGAAGTTAACTCCGCCAAAAACAGTCAAGGAAGTACAAAGCCTAAACGGTAAGGTAGCTGCACTGAACAAGTTCCTCTCAAAAGCAACAGATAAGTGCCTACCTTTCTTTCACACATTGAAAAAGTCCTTTGAATGGACAACTGAGTGTCAGCGAGCATTTGAAGACCTAAAGGCATATCTTTCTTCCCCACCGTTGCTGAGCTTATCTAAACCCAAAGAAGATTTTTTTCTATACCTAGCCATCTCCCTAACCACCATAAGTGCAGCTTTATTTAGAGAAGAAGATGGGGTGCAAAGACCCATATACTTCACGAGCCGGACACTCTGAGGTGCAGAAGAAAGATATCCCCCAATGGAGAAGCTCTCCTTTGCATTGGTAGCTGCGGCGAGTAAGCTTAAGCCGTACTTCCAGGCCTATACAGTGGTTGTCCTAACATACAAGCCCCTACAAAATGCAATGAGTAGCCCTGAAGCTACTAAATGGATGGTGCTATGGGCAATTGATTTGAGCAAATTCGAAATACAGTATCGACCACGAACGGCTATAAAGGGACAAGTTATTGCTGACTTTATTGCGAAATTCACCCTCATGGAAGGCCAAGGGGCAGGAGAAAATCCACAATGGAGCATCCACACGGACGAATCTTCCAAGAGATAAGCAGGCGGAGCTAGTGAGGAAATCTATAGCCCAGAATAGGACAAGGTCGAATGCATGGTCTAACTCGATTTCCCCACAACCAATAACGAGGCGGAGTATGAAGCCTTGATAGCAAGATTGGATCTCTCCAAAGCAGTAGGAGCCGTAAATGTGGTCGTGTATTGCGACTCTTAAGTAATCACCAGTCAGGTTAACGACGACTATGACTACAAGAACAAACGAATGAAAAAGTACCTTGAGCAAGTTAAGAACCGAGTAAACAACCTCCAGGCGAAGTTTGTTCAAATCCCAAGGAAGGAGAACAAGCAAGTCGACCGACTTGCCAAAGCCGCATCAGTAGAACATATGCTCACCTCCAGCTAGGTACTGTCTTTCATTCAGATCTCACCATTGATAGATAGTATCAATGTGCAGGAAATAGGTTCCAAAAATGATTGGATGACATCGATAACCTCCTACTTGAAGGATGGCATGCTACCTGACGGCAAGGATGCTGTTCAAGCAACATGGTTTATGCTGATTAAAAAGTCTTATACAAAAAGGGTTTCTCCTGCCCATACCTGATGTGTCTCATCCCTGAGGAGGCAGACTATGACATTCGAGAAGTCCACAAAGGAGTCTGCGGAAACCACTCTGGATCATGGTCATTAGTGCACAAACTAATCTGAGCAGGATACTATTGGCTTACTATGTAGAAGGATGCCATTGCTTATGTCAAAGCGAGCAACAAGTGCTAGAGGTTTGCCAACCTCATCTGGTAGCCTACGGAAGAACTCACTCCAATGACGGCTCCATGGCCTTTCGTTCAATGGGGATTGGACATCATGAGTTCATTCCCAACAGCAATTCGGTAGATAAAATTCTTGGTAGTCGGTATAAACTACTTCACCAAGTGGGTAGAAGCCGAAGCCCTGGCCACTATCACGGAGAAGAATATGTGAAGCTTCGTATAGAAGAACATCATCTGCAGGTACGATATACCTAGAGTACTAGTCTTAGACAATGGGAAGCAGTTCGACAACGACGCCTTCAAAGACTATTGCTCACAGCTTGGGATCAAGAATCACTACTCGTCACCTGCCCACCCTCGGGCCAAT
This sequence comes from Lithocarpus polystachyus, assembly GCA_033629205.1. Lineage (NCBI taxonomy): Eukaryota > Viridiplantae > Streptophyta > Magnoliopsida > Fagales > Fagaceae > Lithocarpus > Lithocarpus polystachyus. The sequence goes on from CM066166.1 coordinate 51,099,179, forward strand.
GGACAAGTTGAGGTCACAAACCGATCCTTCTTTAAAATCATCAAGACTCAGCTCGAGGGGGTAAAGGGTATATGGTCGGAAGAATTACCAAGTGTCTTGTGGGCATACAGGATGATGGCAAGGACGCCTACGGGAGAGATGCCATTTCGACTAGCATATGGAAGCGAGGCAATCATCCCGACTGAAGTAAGACTCACAAGCTACAAAGTGGGAAACCATGACAAGGGTAGGAATGACGAAGCTATGTGCCTACAACTTGATTTGGTGGACAAGGTTAGAGCAACGGCTGAGCAAAGGTTAGCATGGTACTAGGACCTCATGGCCAAGCATTACAACTCCAAGGTGAGACATAGGGACTTACAAGTTGAAGATCTTGTCTTGAGAAAGGTAACAAGCGCCACAAAAGACACCTCCCACGGGAAGCTAGGGCCTAATTGGGAAGGACCGTACAGAATTGCGTCATGGCATAGGAAGGGAACTTACTGTTAGGATTAGTGCCCTTAAATCCTATTGTATGATGCTATGTATAATATTATATATGACATTATGTATGACTTAATATTGTGATTAATAAAGTTGTTTTATTTTTATCTAAAGTAATGGTAACATGAATTGATTGGACATTATCATATAGTCCATGAGATGAATAGTATGTGATTTAGTCACAAAAGATATAAGTCACAAGTTCTTTGTCAACTCAGAATTTTAGTTCGTAGTCGATGATGAAATTGGGCATTTCATTTGTGAAGACTATAACATATCAACTAAGATGATTTGTCTTGATTATAGAAGAGGAGACTTCTAATTGACGTGTTGATATGTTTTAAGAGCTAAGACATATTGAACTAGACCGCGGTAAGATTTATTATTCTTCTAACAACTGTCAAATGAATAGTAAATCTCATGACTTCTATTTACATGAACTCTTAATCCTGAGAGGATAATGGACCTGATCATGAAGTGTAGGTTGCTTTGATATATCAAAAGTGAGATCTAAAGACATGATCAAAACCTCAATATATTAGGCAGCCACATTTAGTATTGATAGAACATATATTCTCAAGATAGAATTCATAGTCTCTTAACAAAGATATAAAATATTCCTTTGAAATAAGTTTAATGGGTTCGGTTATTCAGAGAGTTAAGCCTAATCACTTTAGTAAAAAATTACTAAAATATATATATATATATATATATTTATAAAATTGGATTTCATAAATATATGATGAATAACTATAAAGGATTAAACTAGGTACTCAAGGATTAAGATGTAGTAATCTACAAAGTGGTAGTCTACATTAATGACTTTGTATTACTACGAATATTTTATTAAGGGGTTGCATGTACAATAAACTCTTGGGATATAATCTATTAATAAGGCCTAGAGTGCAATTATATTTATATAGTGGTATTAAATATAATTAATGGTAACTTTGGGCATGTTAAGAGTTGATAGAAAAGCCTAAGGCCCATTGGAGCTAGTGTCTTATTGGTCCCTTTTGGTCCCACTCCAAGCCACATACTAAAGCCCAATAGGAATGGCCTAAAAGGCTAGCCCAATTAGATAATCAGTTACAAGGAGAGAAACATACAGAAATTTAGGTGAGACATCATTGAAGTGGCGTGTATGTGAGTGTTAAACACTCTCTCATTCTCCCTTGAACAAATTCATAGAAACTGATTGAGAGACCACACTTCTTGGGCATAAAGTGGAATTGAAGTGAAGATTAAAAGTGTTCTCAAGAACTTTTGATCTTTGGTTTCAAAATTTACCACACCAAGGTACACTCTCTTATTTTTGAATTCTAAAACGTACATAGTACGTGTTATCGATTGCGAATGAAGTAGATTCGTTAATTTTTCATTGCGTATGTTTTGTATGTGATACAAACATATATTTTTCCATCACTTACTACCTGGGGACACTGGACGGGAAAAACTACATCACCCCTGGAACATGGAGCACCTAAAAAAGTACTACCAGTAGATAAGGGCGCGAATGACGTCACTCATCATTTCCATTTTACTTTTAGTTAATTTTTACTATTTATAGTACTATTTAAACCCGAAGGGCAGTTTCTTATTTCTTTTTTAAGAAAAATTTCTACATGCATGTTTTTCACAATAAGAGGAGTTATTCAGGTTGGGGTTTACGCCCTAGAATTCAATTTATTAGCATTTCATAAATAATTAAATTTTTAATTATATGAGACTATCTATAAATAAACTAATGGGACATTATCTTAGTCCATGAGATGCATAGTATGTGATTTATGTGAAAAATCACAAAAAATATAAATCACAAATTCTTTGTAAACTCGGAATTTTAGTTCGTAGTCGGTGATGAAATTGGGCATTTCATCTGTGAAGACTATAACATATTAACTAAGATGATTTGTCTTGATCATGAAAGTGGAGACTTCTAGTTGATATATTGATATGTTTTAAGAGTTAAGACATGTTGAACTGGACTGCTGTGAGATTTATTATTCTCCTAACGATTGTCAAATGAATAATAAATCTCACGACTTATATTTACATCAACTCTAAATTCTGAGAGAATAATGGACCGGATAATGAGGTGTAGGTTACTTTGATATATCAAGAACGAGATCTATAAGTCACGATCAAAACCTCAGTATGTTGGGCAGCTGCATTTAGTATTGATGGAACATATATTCTTAACATAGAATTCATAATCTCTTAACGGAGATATAAAGTTTAATGGGTTTGGTTATCTAGAGTGTTGGGCCCAACCACTTTAGTAAGGAGTTGGATTAAATATATTTATGGAATTGGATTTTATATTTATGGAATTGGATTTTATAAATATATGATGAATAACATAAAGAATTAAACCGGGTACTCAAGGATTAAGATGTAGTAATCTTCTAAGTGGCAGTCTATATTCATGACTTTGTATTATTACGAATATTTTAATGAAGGGGTTGCATGTATAATAAAATCTTGAGATATAATTTATTAATAAGGCCTAGAATGCAATTATATTCATATAGTAGTATTGAATATAATTAATGGTAACTTTGGAGCTAGAGTCTTATTTGTTTCCTTTTGGTTCCACTCCAAGCCACATACTCGAGCCTAATTGGAATGACCCAAAAGGCTAGCCCAATTAAATAATCAGTTATATATAAGAAGAGAAATATACAGAATTTCACAAGTCTTTTCATAAGTGGTATATTTTATTAAGATCATATAAGGAATAAAATGATTTGTATGTGTGTGTTAGACACACTCTTATTCTCTCCTTGGAAATTGATTGAGAGACCACACTTCTTAGGCATTAAGTGGAATTAGAGTGAAGATTAAAAGTGTTCCCAAGTACTTCTAATCTTTTGTTTTGAATTTCACCGCACCAAGGTACGTTTTCTTATTCTTAAATTTTGAAATTTACATAGTATATGTTATCAATTGCGAATGAAGTAGATCCGTTAATTTTCTGCTGCGTATGTTTTGTATGTGATACAAACATGTATATTTCCAACAATTGGTATTAGAGCGGTCTTCAATTTCGAATCTGTTTAACATGTTTTGTAAGTTTTGGAATTAGAGATAATAGTTTCATATTGTTAGATGATTATGCATTTAATTTTCTACATGGTTGTTGAAACTATGATTTGATGAAAACTGATTTTGATGTTATGATGTTGTTTAAATTTGAATTTAAGTATGTTAAATTGAAGTTTAAGGCTATAACATCAATGGAATTTAGTTTTGATATCAATCTCTGTCTATCATGTTCATATGATAGTTTGTTTGTTCATAAAAACCGTTGAAAACTGTCTACAACTGCTCTTTAAAAACTGAAAACACGCGTTTTTCGCGAATAACTTCGCAAGAAGGTAACCCGTGAAAAATGCCTCTAAAGCACAAACTTTTCGCAGGTAAGCTTTACTCGCAAAACAGTCACGAGACAGTTGCGAAAGTTTCTATCTGAATTTTGTGTTTTCGCTATTTTGCCTTAACCCATTTTTGCGGGAAGAGCTTAGTGTGATTAGATTACACTAAGTTTTGGTTTGAATTTTTTCTAAGTTTTTTCAAATGTATAAAGGGCAATGCTATGTGTGATTAGATTACACATGGTTTTAACTAAAAGAGCTAATGAGATCAAAGATATTAGTTAAATAGAACTCTTAGTCCTAAATAGTTTGAGACTAACATTCTAATGAGATTGGAATTGTTGTATGATTGAAAGTCCTTAATTTATTTTAATAAGAAGTTTTAATGAGATTAAAGCTTAATTAAAAGGTATATAGTTTCTAATGAGATTAGAATTCTTTTATTTAATAAGTTATGGATAGAGTTCTATATAATTAATTTTTGATTCATTAGTATTTAAGGAATCCCAAATAGTTTAGGACTTCCATTTTAGTTAGTGATTCTAATAAGATTAGAGTCTTTATCAAGTGCAAGGTTATTAGTTGTGATGAGATCACAATTATTTAAAGAAAAACCCAAATAATGAGTGGAAGTGCTGAAATAACCCTTTTGTTAAGTTTATTGTAATGTGAATAGATACCTTGTCTTGACTTCGAGTCTTGCATTCCATGCGGAGGGCATTTACTTCACAAATTATATGATTAAACTTCTTTGTGATTGCGTGAATGTTCAATACGCTATTGTGACGTGACTTAGTAACATCACATTGAATTTAAACAATTAAACACATTTGATGTGTAGGGTTGAAATTGTGATAAGATCACAATGATTTTAGGACAATCCACTTGTTTTAAAATTTCTAGTGGGAGAGAGAAACAAGGGTTGGATCTCAAGGCCTCAATTATCGGTTCATAGTAGTGTGGGTAAGCACCTCGTCTTGGCGTATATGCCTCGCGATCCCAAAGCAGGGTGTTTACTTCATAATACTACAAGATTGAACTTATCCATTTAAAATAGTGTGAACAAACACCTCGTCTTAGCGTATATGCCTCACGATCCCAAAGGAGGGTGTTTTGTTTTATGGTACTACAAGTTTAAACACTATCAAGGGAGATGAAATGTGGCTACACATGATTCTAGATAATGGTGTACACTAGACTAAGTGTAATGTTAACCTCCCAAAGGAGCTATGTCATTATTACTTAGAGGCTAAAGTTAATACAACATATTGTTAGTGTTTGATAAGAGTTATCATGATAACACCAATAATGAAAATAGTTTTCAATCAATCATGGTGTTTATAATATACTTACTACCAAGGAATTATAGACTTGGATTGGGTTGTCGTTGCACCTAATATAATATGTTTTTATGGGTTCCATATTATATCGTAGTGGTTGCAAAATATAATGTCTTGGTATTTAAGTTCATAGTCTCAAGATAAAGTTGTCATAAATTTTTGTTCTCTAACTACTATTTTAATAGAATCACGTTAACTAAGAAATAATTTTGGATATAGTGCTTAAAGGAGCTGAAGTACAAAAATATGTTTTGATTCAGTGTTGTCATAATTTTCTATACATGATGCATTTATGGAAGATAGCTTATGATGTGATCGTAGTCTTCATTGAAATGCTAAAATGTTATATTGGCTTCTATCTCAATTGTGCTACAGCATGAGATGCAAGAGTTAGTACTAGACTTAGACTTTATATTAAGTCTAAATGACATATTTGGTATGAATCATATTGAGTGCTAAGAAAAGTTTAAGGAGTCCCAATTTTATGTCATTTTATGAAAATGTTTTATTTTTAAAATGAATTGGAATTCTTAGATATAGAGATTAAATGTTAATCTCGTTTGGATATGATCCACAAGTCCATGTTAGAATCATTTGACCAATTCAGATTGTTTTGAAAATAAATTCTTTTTATATTATCTGAATTGATGAGTGCATTCTATGCAACAGAAGACATCCTAAAAGCTAAGGCTAGGATTAGTATGATTTAATTCAAATTCTTAGTCTGAACCGAAAGGTAACGGTGGTAAGAAGAGGAATTAAAATATAAAATAGTTGGACAGGCTAAATGCCCTAATAGTTGCCAAAAGGAAATTAGACTCATAAGTATGACCAAAAGGAAAGTGGTTCTGTTTTGGTAAAGCTAACCATTGTCCACAATTATTTCTAGATGGAAATTTACATGTTTTACTTTTTAAAGAGAAAGTTTCCATCCTTCGATATTGTATGTTTTGGCACTTATGTCTAGATATTATTAATCTAAATGGCATTCAAGATTGGTGAAAGATGAGCTTTTAAAACCATTATTTTGATATATTCCCAATCTATGAATTCTATTTAGAGGATAATATGATCTAGGACTCCTTTTTTGTAAAGGAATAAATTTTTAATGACTTCTTTAAGTCAGTGCATACATGAAGGAGGAATAAGACTCTTTTAGAAATAGTAAAGCACATGATAAGTATTTCCATTTGCTTATTTCTTTTGGAGATATACTTTATGTATTACTATACATTTTCTAAAGTTGGTTTCAAAAGTTTGTTCCTAGGACATTTATCAAATTGTGGATTGGGTGAAAACCTAGAATATGATACTTCCACTTTTGGAGATGTCCAACACTTGTGCTAGAAAGGAAGTCTAACAAAATTGAAATCAAAAGGTAGAAAAATGTGCGTTTATGACGAGTATCCAAAAGGAGTTGCAAAAGTTTGTTTTGGTAGTCATAAAGAAGACAAGATGTTTGTAAAGTACTAATACAAAGTTCTTGATGATGACTATGTGAATAATCTTAAGGCTAAACGTAGAATTGTTCTAGAAGAAAGATGTCAAAATTTGTTAAAAGACAACTATAAATTACATTTAGAAATGAGATGGTTGTGTTAGATACACCATAAAACATTATTCTGTAAATAATAATTACATCGATACAATATCGTAGTAGGAGGATTATCAATTACCAAATAAATTCATACTTTTGGAATAAACTTTTGAAGTCATTCCACAAAGATATGAATTTGATTATCAGTCCTAAGTAAAGGCAATAGATGACATGAGAACGAGTTACTGGATCAAGGTTATGTGAATAGAATTAGATTCTATTTAAAGTCTAAAACTTGTAGAGGCGTCTAATGACATTAAGCCTATTGTTTTCAAATAGGTCTACAAGTAAATGAGATTGATAAATTTGAAGGTGCAAACCTTCAAAGTTAAGACTAGTGGCGAAAAGATTTATTCAGAAAGAAATAGTTTAATTATGAAAAGATTTTTTCACCAATAGTCAAGTTTGACTCTATTTGGATTCTCTTATCTATTATATTTCATTTGGATGAAATATAGCAATGGATATCAAAAAAGCTTCTTTAGTAGCAATCTTGAGGAAGACATCTATATGATGTAACTAGACTTGTACATAGCAAAGAAATAGTAGTGTTTAGTATGCAAGTTGCTTAAATTCCAATTAAGGATTAAAGAAAGCATCTGAATCAAAAAATATCATCTTTGATCAAGGAATCAAATTTGTTTGATTTTGATCAAGTATCAAAAGACCTTATATGTGTAAAAGCTATATAGAATAATAAATTTCTTAATGTATATTGATGACATTCTAATCATTTAGAATGATGTAGAGTAATTGTTATCAATGGAGTTTTTTGTTGTCTAATCCAGTTTGATATAAAGTACTTGGGAAAGACTAGTCACATCCTAAGAATTAAACTTTGTTAAAATTTAAAAATTAGGATGTTGGGTCTATCTCAAAATGCTTAAATAGATTAGATTCTAGCCAAGTATAACATGTAATACTTTAAGAAAGGATTATTTCCTTTTAAGTTTGAAGCTCCTTTATAAAGGACTATGGTCCTAAGACATATAAAAGGAAGAGCATATTAAGACAGTTCCTCATATCAAATCGATAGGAAGTCTTTATGCTATGCTAAATCTAGGCTAAATATCTATTTTGTGGTGGGCATGGTAAGCAAATATCAATTGAATCTAAGATCACTTGATTTAGTGGGAGTAAAGCATATACTCAAATATATTTTAGGAGAACGAGGGATTATATGCCTATACACCAAAGTGAAGTTTTGACGGTTACTGGATGTACAAATACTGACTTGTAGTTTGATTGTGATTCATGAAGTTGGACTTCAAGATATGTGTTCATCTTAGGTAGTGAAGATACACATTAAGTGTAAGTATTATCTCATTAGAGAGATATGAATACGTGAGAAGTAGTAGTAGAAAAGATAATCTATGCAATAAATCTGGCTGAAACTTGTTTCCATTCCTTGCTTTAGAGTGACTATGAATTACTCTAGAGGGAGATAAGTGTCAGATATATGGTAAATTTCTTTGAGATTAAATGGGAGATTGTTGGTGTTTATGCCATAGAATCCAATTTATTGGTATGTCATAAATAATTAAATTGTTTAATTATACGAGACTATCTATAAATGAACTAATGGGACATTATCTTAGTCTATGAGATGCATAGTATGTGATTTATGTGAAAGTTCACAGAAGACTATAACATATCAACTAAGATGATTTGTTTTGATCATGGAAGTTGAGACTTCTAGTTGATATGGTGATTTGTTTTAAGAGTTAAGACATATTGAACTGGACCGCTGTGAGATTTATTATTCTCCTAACGATTGTCAAATAAATAATAAATCTCACAACTTCTATTTACATGAACTATAAATCCAGAAAGAATAATGGACTTGATCATGAGGTGTAGGTTGCTTTGATATATCAAGAGTGAGATCTATAAGTCATGATCAAAACCTCAGTATGTTGGGTAGCCGCATTTAGTGTTGATGGAACATATATTCTCAAGATGGAATTCATAATCTCTTAACAAAGATATAAAATATTCCCTTGAGATAAGTTTAATGGGTTTGGTTATCCAGAGTGTTAGGCCCAAACAGTTTATATTTATGGAATTGCATTTCATAAATATATGATGAATAATATAAAGGATTAAACCGGGTACTCCAGGATTAAGATGTAATAATCTTCAAAGTGACAGTTTATATTCATAACTTTGTATTACTACGAATATTTTAATGAAGGGGTTGCGTGTATAATAAAATCTTGGGATATAATTTGTTAATAAGACCTAGAGTGCAATTATATTCATATAGTGGTATTGAATATAATTAGTAATAACTTTGGACTTGTCAGGAGTTGATAGAAAAGCCCAAGACCTATTGGAGCTAGAGTCTTATTTGTTCCCTTTTGGTCCCACTCTAAGTCACATACTAGAGCCCAATTAGAATTGCCCAAAAGGCTAGCCCATTTAGATAGTCAGTTATATATAAGTAGAGAAACATACAGAATTTTACAAGTCTTTTCATAAGTGGTATTTTTGATTAAGATCATATAAGGAATGAAATGATTTGTATATGTGTGTTGGACACACTCTTATTCTCTCATTAGAAACTAATTGAGAGACAATACTTCTTGAGCATTAAGTGGAATTGGAGTGAAGATTAAAAGTGTTCCCAAGTACTTCTAATCTTTTGTTTTGAATTTCACCACACCAAGGTTCGCTTTTTTGTTCTTAAATTCTGAAACTTACGTAGTACATGTTATCAATTGCAATTGAAGTAGATTTGTTAATTTTCCGTTGCGTATGTTTTGTATGTGATACAAATATGTATTTTTCCAACAATTCAGATATGTCGTGCATATGTTTACAGGGAATATTATTACGTCTGTAAAATGGATGGGTTCATCCTAAGAGATGACTTATATTCATTAAGTCCACAAAGTGGACGAGTTCATCCAAAGGGATGACTTATATTTATCAAGTCCACAAAGTGGATGGGTTCATCCTAAAGGGATGACTTCTATTCATTAAGTCCACAAAGTGGATGAATCCATCCTATGGGATGACTTATATCTATCAAGTCCACAATGTGGACGGGTCCATCCTAAATGGATGACTTATATTCATTAAGTCCATGGTGGACGGATTCATCCTAAATGGATGGCTTATTTCACAAAGTGGATGAGTTCATCCTAAGGGATGACTTATATTTATCAAGTCCACAGTGGACAGGTTCATCCAAAAGGGATGACTTATAATTATCAAGTCCAGAAAATGGACGGGTTCATCCTAAAGGGATGACTTAAATTTGTCAAGTCCACGAAGTGGACAGGTTCATCCTAAGGGATGACTTATATTTATAAATTCCACAAAGTGGACAGGTTCATCCTAAATGGATGACTTATATTTGTTTAGTCCACAAAGTGGATGGGTTCATCCTAACTGATGGCTTATATTAAGTTCACAAGAGGGTTCATCCCAAGAGTTGATCTGCAGATATTAAGTCCAAAATAGACGAATATATTACAAGTATATATTGTAAGGCATATAATCAAAATATTATAAAAGCCCATAAAGGGAAATGTCTACATGCAAAGCCTAGAAAGCAATAGGCAACAAATAAATTAACATAAATAATGTTCTTCCAAAAGCCTAGAAAGCAAAAGGCAATGTTAAATAAGAAAAAACTAAATCAACGTAAAAAGAAAAATCTATTCTTGGTCCACAGAGTTCTCTCTGTCCTTCTCCTCAACAATATGGTTCTCCTTAGCTGGACGGGCCTCAACCTCAACGGATTTGCCCTGGTCTTCAGGTGCAGTCTCCCTAGCGCCTTAAAGGTCATAGGTGGAGTCGTTAGCGAATAACTCGTTAGTACCCTCAAAGTAAATGGTTTAGGCTGGAGTCTGAGCTTGGGCGTCGATGAAAATGTGGGAAAGGTCCAAGTTGGGGAAAGAGGCTTTAACCTGATAGAAACAATCGTCAAAATCGTCAACAAAGAAGTCGCCGAGCTCCCTTAAGAGGTCGTCGGAGTCACAATATTCTCTTATCACGTCCTCCTTAGCCTAACGAAGCTGACCCTTTGCCTCCAAGATCTTTCCCTTTATGTCCTTGAGAATTTTCTTTAGTGCTTCAACTTGTGCCTCCGACTCCTTTAAGAGCTGTTTGGTCTAGTCAAGCTTCCTAACTTGGACATCCTTCCAAGAAAGCAGCTCATGTACCTTCATCTCCTTAGCGCCCAACTTCTCTCTTAGACGGCCCACAATCGTCTTCTGGGATACACAATGGTCCAAGAGGCCCTTCATCATTAACACCCCCTACAAGAGTCAGTGACAAAGTTTAGAACAAGACATATTAGGACAAAACAAAGAAAAGTGATGGGTAGGCGTACCTGCGCCAAGCTGAAGAGGCTCGTCTCCCCCATAGCCTCTGTAGCATGATTGCCCAAGTCTTATTAGTCATCGTCCTTAATAATGGACGCGATCTACTTGAGGGCATATCTTGAATCTTCTCAAAGTAGGATGGGGTACTATTCGGTGACGAGATCAAGGCCCTTCATCAGGCCCTTCCCCTCCCCCGGACCAGGCTAAGGGGGCAACTTGCTGGTGGCAGGGGTCTCACCAGCCATTGGCCCTGCCACCACCTTAGGCTTCTTGTGTGGACAGTTTCCTTTTGGTGGACAGGTTAGCCTGACCCGTCTTAGGAGGTAAGCTCCTCTCCAGCTTTTTCTTAGCAACAGCCTACTGCTTGATAAAGGCCCTCCTCTTGTTGTCTTCCATTTCTGCATAAAGATGGACAGATAAAAGGAGTTAGATAAGCTACTAAAATGCTAAAAAGAAAGGCAAGTATTAGGCAACGGACTTACATTGGCAGACTCGTCTGTCGTAACGACGGGCAACCTCAGTTGGTTCAGGACCGTTGCAGTATCAATGAAGGGTGTCCAAGGTAACCAACTTTGTCCATGACCTCTCCAACAGCTTAGTGGTCGTGAAGATCTTTTCCAAGAAGGTCCACTCTTTAAAGGTGACTTTTGGATGATCCCGAGCTAAAAAGAAAAATGAGACGTTTAGAATATCAAACGAATAAACAATAGAAAATAAAAACCTAAGATAGACGGATACATATCAGACAGGGGCATTATACCCCAAGTTTTGTCCACAGGCATATACTCCTGGTCTCCAGGGTGACACATCTAGTCGTCCTTTTGGATGAAAAAGTAACGACTCTTCCAATTTCTATTTGAGCTAGGAATGTCACACACTAGCCTAAGCAACGGACTCCTTAGCATGAAACTGTACGTGCCCCTTGATTGGGTGATCTCGGATGGATGGTAGCAATGGAAAAACTCTTTCACTGTCATCCTATATGCCCGGTTGGACATCACCCTATATAAAACTTCTGCACCTAGGAAGACTCTCTAGGTGTTCGGAAATATTTGGGTGACGGCCAGTCCAAGATACTGGAGAAGACAGCAGTGAAGAGCGCTTAATGGGAATCTAAGTCCTGCTTTCGGCATCTGCTCATACACTCCGACATCTTTAGCACCCTTGTAGTAACACTTTTCATGCTTAAGGGGTAAACGCATTGGGATGTTGACGGGAATCTGGTATGTCTCCCTAAGAGTGTTGAAGTGTTGTTGTTTGACGGAAGAGTTGAAATCATTTATCGTCCACAACAAAAGCATAATGAACTCCCTAAAACCATTAGGACCTGTGACGGACTGAGTGGGTGGATCACCAAGGTCTATATCATCATCGTTTGAGTCTGCCTCCGACCCATCCACATCCAAGTCCTTGTCCTCCATGGAAGGTGAGTTAACCGACGGATCCCTCTTATCATAAGAGGTGTCGGGGTCACCCTGACCAGGAGGAAACACCTCATCGTAGCCCGCTCCTTCGCGAACACACGATTGTTCACTCGACGCCTCACTAGACAGTTATGACCTACACGTGACGGGTAAAACCCTAAGACTCTATAAGTCTACGCAGACGACGGGCATGCAATTTTTGAATAAATGGCAAAGCAAAGGAAAAACTTATCCTAAAGTGCAGAATACTTACAGTTTAACGACACAAAGAAGGCGACGGGAAAGGTGTAGAGGATGGTAGTACTCTGATTAGAAATTCATTGCGAGAAGTAAAAAATGAAACGAGGATGCAATATATATATAGAAGGAACGGCACGAGAGACGAAGAGATGCTTCAGTCCAAGTAAGTAACCACTAAAAACATGCCGCATGTCCCAACTGCATTAATGGTTTTAGGTTAGCCTGTTAACCAGAGCATGTTTCCCAATGGATGAGTTAGACCATCGCTCCACGAATTCGTCCACAAGACAAAGCGAAGGACCAGTAGAGTGAGGGGGCAACTGAAGAGGATAAAAGATAAGGTTGACATATCTGTTTAAATGAACCTGCCATTGGTGACGGTATTAAGTTAATAAATGATTAAAAACAAGATGACAGATGAAGGTACTGAACAGAGAGATCACATGACGGATGTTCCCCCTTAGTGGACGGATGATTTTCTATGATGGATGAATTCTAGGTGCACGGGCTCGAGGCCGACGGATATCAAGGCCGCGTGGCACCCACAAAACTTAAATAAACTCCAAGGAATCTTAAATAGAAATATCTTGCACCCTACAATTGACCTTAGTCAATGGAATCCTTATATGGGAAGAATCCTGCAAAATACGTACATTTATTAGGATCTTCCCTATAAGGAAACATCTTCTTGCCAAGAAACTGGAGTCAGTTTTCTACACTACTATAAAAGCCCCAAGCCCCTAAAAAACAAGGCACACATAATTTCCTTAAGCCCTAGCATTCTAGAGTGGTGAATATTCTCTAACTTGACCTTCAGAGGGTATTTGGTCAGTACCATACTAGTACTCTCTGTAGGGTTTTTACTTTCTTTATTGAGCATGTTTTGTCTAGAGTACCTGAGAACCGTGCAGCTTACTGACGATTTTCAGCATCATTAGTGTTAGTTCCAAAGCTCCTGCATTGGATTAGATGGAGGTTTAGCAAACTCATCTTAAATCAAATTTTAGGGGATTAAATGTAATATTTGAAAGCTTGGAAATTAAATTGAGAGAAACAATCCATAAGATGCTAATTTGTACCTAACTCTTTCAAAATTAAGGTATGACGTATGGATTGCACGAGCTTTTTCGCTCCACAAACACCAAAATTACAGTGATAGTCAAAAGTAAATATTGTATATAATAACGAAATAATTATGCATCCATTAGAATATGTTTCTAAACAAGGAATTGTACTAGCTTGTTAGGTCCTAATTGTATTTAAGGGCTACTTTACTTGGATTTTGATGAATCAAGAAATTCCCCACGACTAGAGAATTCTTTGGACGACCCAAACAAGTTTGACAATCAAAGCAAGTGTCATTGGACGAAGAAAGTGCCACAAATATGCATTTAATGCAAGAACTGTTACCAACGGACACACGCGTATAAATAACCATTGGCAAAGTAATCAATCACCTCATAAAGCCACCAAATGTTAGGATTAGTGCCCTTAAATCCTATTATATGATGCTATATATGATATTATGTATGACTTAGTGTTGTGATTAATAAAGTTGTTTTATTATTATCTAAAATAATGGTAACATGAATATTCGGACATTATCATATAATGCATGAGATGTATAATATGTGATTTATGTGAAAAGTCACAGAAGATAAAAATCACAAGTTCTTTGTAAACTCGGAATTTTAGTTCATAGTCGGTGATGAAATTTAGCATTTCATCTGCGAAGACTATCACATATCAACTAAGATGATTTGTCTTGATCATGGAAGTGGAGACTTCTAGTTGATATGTTAATATGTTTTAAGAGTTAAGACATATTGAACTGGACCGTTGTGATATTTATTATTCTCCTAACGACTGTCAAATGAATAATAAATCTCGATTTCTATTTACATGAACTCTTAATCCTGAGAGAATAATGGACTTGATCATGAAGTGTAGGTTACTTTGATATATCAGGAGTGAGATCTAAAGTAACGATCAAAGCCTTAGTATGTTGGGCAGCCATATTTAATGTTGATGGAACATATATTCTTAAGATGAAATTCATGGTCTCTTAACGGAGATACAAAATATTCCCTTGAAATAAGTTTAATAGGTTCAGTTATTCTTAGGGTTTGGTCTAACCACTTTAGTAAGGAATTACTAAAGTATATATTTATGAAATTGGATTTCATAAATATATGATAAATAACTTTAAAAAAATTTAACCGAGTACTCAAGGATTAAGATGTAGTAATCTACAAAGTGGCAATCTACTTTAATGACTTTGTGTTACTACAAATATTTTATAAAAGGGTTGCATGTACAATAAAGTCTTGGGATATAATTTATTAATAAGGCCTAGAGTGCAATTATTTTATATAGTGGTATTAAATAAAATTAATGGTAACTTTGGACTTATTAAGAGTTGACAGAAAAGCCCAGAACCCATTGAAGCTAGTGTCTTGTTTGTTTCCTTTTGGTCCCACTCCAAGCCACATACCAAATCCCAATTGGAAAAGCCCAAAAGGATAGCCCAATTAGATAGTTAGTTATAAGGAGAGAAACATACAGAATTTTGTGGAGACATGAATTAGTTTGTATAGAAGTGTTGGACAGTCTCTCATTCTCCCTTGAACAAATTTATAGAAACTGATTGAGAGACTACATTTCTTGGGCGTTAGTAGAATTGGAGTGAAGATTAAAAGTGTTCCCAAGTACTTCTAATCTTTGTTTTTTAAATTCACCACATCAAGGTGCACTCTCTTGTTCTTGTATTCTGAAATTTACATAGTACGTTATCAATTGCGAATGAAGTAGATCCGTTAACTTTCCGTTGCGTATGTTTTGTATGCGATACAAACATGTATTTTTCCATCATCAGAGGCATTACAAGAGCCATTAAAACCACCATTAAAGGCTTCCAACGACTAGAGAAATCTATATAAACCACCTCAGAATCTAAGCAAAGGTACGTTGGGATACATTCATGCAGACGGATACACACATTCACCTCTATACACATTAAAATACACTCTGAATTATTATTATCTCTCCCCTGACTTTATCATCGAAGGCTCATTGGTAAGCACCATGCCGGTGACCAAAAGGAGAGAAACACCATTGCTATTCTTTTGTAGATCTCAGACTCTTTCACGTTAGATTTCGTTTGGATGAACATATCGACTGACGAATTTGGGTTCATCAATTTGGCACCGTTTATAGGGAAAGTATTTCAAACTCTAGTTTGAAATTGTAGCTCTACTATTTAATTCTCTACATCTAGATTGAATCTAACGTGCAACAGGATCCAGCGGCAATGACCCTACAAATCCAAATGCTTACAACTAATGTAGAAGAATTGACTAAGCAAAATCAATAAATAAGGCAACAATTACAATGAGGAGAAGATCGCCCCTCACCAAAAAGGATCGAGCATTACATGAATGAAGACAAAGCAGAAAGAGAATGTTTGAAACGATTCAACAAGGATGTAACACCCGTCTCATTTAAATTTAATTTAATTACTTTTAGAGAGTAGATTTGATAAATTGCTTAATTATTTTGGAGGAGATAATTAATTTTATATTGTGATTTTTATAATGATAACAATAATAAAAATAATATTAAGGTGTTTAGTGGGAATATAAGTGGGTCTTAGAAGTTTATTTTAGTGTAGTGGGCTTCTAAATTTTCAGCCCAACTGAAATTAGCCTTATCATGGAATAGGCTTCTAAACTTTCAGCCCAAGTGCAACAGCTTTATAATGAAATGAAATTAGGGTTTCCTATGTGATAGGTAGAGAAAGAGACCCTTGAAACTAGAAGCGGCTGTGAAAGAAATTCTGCCAAACTGACAAGACGACATCAAGGTAATTTTCAGCAACTGATATTCGATTGTGTGGTATTGAGATTGCTGAAATTGTGTTTTGCTGGACCTTCTTTTTCATTGTTTGGCCGAATATAGATATATATATATATATATATATATTGGATTGCTAGATCATCAGATAGGTTATCCATCTGATTCATTGTTGGCCGAATGTATATATATATATATATATATATATTAGATTGTTAGCCCACCTGATGATGCACATGGCTGGCCGAACTGGATTTGTGCCATTAAGTTTTTATATAAGTATATATATATATATTACCTTATTAGTTCATCCAATTGATTCATTGTTGGCCGAATATATATATATATATATATATGTGTGTTAGATTGCTAACTCATCTGATGTCTGATTCATGGTTGGCCGAATATATATATATATGTATATATTGAATTGATAGTTCACCAGATGTAACAATATTTATATATATTAGAATTCAATAGTCAATCACGGATCAGGGAATTGTATTAATGCAGAATGTGCTTTGCTTGACTTTCAATAATAATAAGGCATAGACAACCAGATCATGGAATCAAGTGCATTGATGCTGAAATTTTGTTTATGCTTGACTTTCACTTTCACACTGTGTGGTCGAAAAGGAGTTTGTAATATATATAGGTTTATATATAAGTATATAGATTAATAAATTATCTGATAGTAACGTGTTTTCATATATATATATAGCATCTGATGGTTCACGTGGAAAAGGTAGAGTTTTGATATTAGGTTTATATATATATATATATATATATATAAGATCTTTGGGTGGTTTTCTTCAGGTGGTTATGTGTCCTTTTAATTTTAAAGATATGGGTATTTTAGATGTTAGTTTAGGGAATGCTATACTATTATCTTAATCTAGAATAGGTTTGGGGTATATTAGAAAGACATGTTGATTTTTATTTTGCCAAATCTTCTTAGTGGCTGAGGAATTGTTTTATCAAGAGGACGTTGTGATTATTAAAGAACCTGCTCTTATTGAGTTATCTAATCATTATCTAGGTTCTAGTTGACATCGTTTCGAGCAATTGAAGTGAAGCTTGGTTTAGCCACTAGAGGTAAGTAGACTTCAACACATGACGTCTCTCAAGACGTATATATTTATATATATATATATATATATAATTGTGGTAAAAATATATTTATATATATATATATATACACATAATTGCAAAAGTGAAGTTTCAAAGACTTATATCATTGCTAGTGCTTTATACATACTCAAACTCTATTATTTATTGTATATTATTGTGAAACTGTATATGTCGAGAGTGTTTCAAATGGTCAACTAGACAGTCTGCAACCTTTGCCAACACAAGGTTAAGTGTTGGTCTTCGGCCGAAGTAGTGTTAGTGTGGTGTGGTGCAGTGTTATTGTTGCTCTTCGGAGCTAGTGTTGCCTCTTTGAGGTTAGTGTTATTGTTCCCATGGGAAATCACCCACCGAGTGTTTAGCAGCTTTTGTCTGTGTTTGACTAATATTTTTCATATTGAATTACTGTTTATTTACTAATGTTCTTTTAGGTGGAAAATTGCTTATTTTCAAAATAAAATTGTTTATACCTATTTGGTGCATATTGGCATATAAATGTGGTCATTATTTTATTAATGTTTACAGTGTTATAGTGAAGTGTTTTATTTTAACAGCTTTATAGAATATATTATATTACAGTTTAAACTAATTTTAATTGTATCGTGATGACTATATTTTGTCAATGATATTATCGTTTTGTTTTTGGGAGACATCCTCATGTTTGTAGTCTCTTATTGAGCCTTTAGCTCACCCTTTTTCCATCCTTTCAGATTAGAGTTATGGAGTGTCTTTTGGTGGTAGATCAGTGGAGCCTTAGATGGACGACTTCGTTTGGAGCTTGATAGTTGCAGAATTGTTTTAGTAAAATTGTTTCAGGACAATGAGATTATTATTTTGGAACTATTTTGAGATGTTATTTGGAGATTTTACATTCAAAAAGAATATTATTGTTGTTTTGTTTTTTATGGATTGTTAAGGAAATCTGATGATATTCAAGAAGTTTATTTGAGGATAAATATTACGCTCTGTTCCATTATGTCATTGTTGAATATTTCTAAGACAAGTTATGCATCTAAATCCTTATTAAGGGTTTGGGGTGTTACAAAGGAAGTGCTGGGATTGAACGAAGTTGAGGACCAAGTGCGGTTAACCATATCCGAAGTAATTTTGGATTTTGCGCTTGCACTCGCAAAAAGTCCTCCAACAATGATGTCCGAATTGTTGTTGAAAGCCTAGAAATACATGAACATAGAAGATGCTCTATCTACAATTAGAAGAAAAGAAGATCGAAAATGGAGGAAAGGAGACAGACAAGATTATTGTCCAGCTACAACAGCAACAAATCCAAAAATGACGAACAAAGAAGAATGGTAAGTTTCACTTCTTTAGTAATGCATGATGACAAAATATTGATGCAAATTAAGGACGATTAACTCCTTACATGGCTGAAGCCATTAAACTCCTCCCCTAATACTCACGACAAGAAGAAGTACTTTCGTTTCCACTGAGATCACGGACATTACACGGACGAGTGTACAAACTTGTAGAAATAGATGGAAAAGCTGATTCAGAAGGGGAAGCTGCACAACTTTGTGAAGGGAGATGTGTAAAGGCGATACAAACATGGTCAACGATGGGAAGATAAGCCCAGAGACGAAGACAAGCAACCGGATTGTCCAAAGAGTGCTATTGGAGAAATAAGGATGATAAATGAAGGCCCAACAGCAAGAGGATCTTTCAACTCTTTAAAGAAATCACAGCAGAGACAAGTCAACAATTTTCATGCACCACCACCATTGAAACACAGAAAAACTGAAAACAAGAATATGGTGTTCTCTGAGGAAGATGCTAGGGGAGAAAGTAACCTCATGAAGACCCACTAATGATCATACTTGTGATAGAAGGATTCAACACTAGACATGTCCTGGTCGAAAATGAAAGCTCTACCAACATCATCTATCTTTCAACTTTTCAGTAGCTAAGAGTAGATCCAAAGAAGCTTTGTCTGTTCGAGTCTCCCCTTGTCAGTTTCAGTGGAGACAGAGTGTACACAAGGGGAATAGTCACCTTAACAGTCATGGCTGGTTCACACCCTATTCAGGTAACCAAACAACTCAATTTCCTTGTAATTGACTACATATCGTCCTACAATGTAATCATAGGACGACCCACACTAAACCGTTGCAAAGCGGCGACGTCGACATACTGCTTGAAGATAAAGTTTCCAATGGAGCATGATATAGTGGAAATAAAAGGTGATCAAGTTTTAGCTTGCGAATGCTACAAGGTGGTACTAGCTTCGAAGGAGAACCACATGTGGATGATTGAGGAGAAAAATTCAGATGTAGTGGAAACACTAGAAACCGTTGAACTAGTTGAAGGAGATTCAATGAAGTTCACCAAGGTAAGGATGACTCTTGATCCCTTGATGAAGAAGGAGACGATCACTTTCTTGAAGAACAACCTACACATTTATACCTGGAGACACGAAGACATGCCCAGAATTTCTCGAGATATCAATTAACACCACCTAAGTGTAAACCCAGGGAGAAAGCTAGTCCAGCTAAGGATGAGAGATTTCTCTCTTGAACAAAGCAAAATAATAATGGACGAAGTGGCTAAGCACACATCATCAGAAGACAAGGCAAGTCAGCTAGATATGAAGATAGAGATACAGACATTCTACACCTCAGCAATACAAACCAGTGCCAACTAGACAACCCCAATCCCATCATACATTAAAAACGGGCAATTACCATCAGATCCAAACGAGGAGAAAAAGATCAAGAAGCAAACAATCATGTTCACAGTCTCAAAATACTTACTCCACAAGAGAGGCTTCTAATTGCCTTACTTGAGGTGCGTAGAGTAGGACGAAGCTAGGTACATCCTTAATGAAGTCTGCAAAGATATCTGCGGAGATCATTCAAGAGGAGCCAAGTCTTTGATAGGAAATATTGTTAGAGCCAGAAACTTCTGGACTACAATGCAAAAAGAAACTAAGGATTTCATCAGAAGTTATAACAAATACCAGAGACATGGAAACATTTAGAGAGTACTTAGAGAGAATACGATGATCATAACGTCACCATGGCCATTTATGCAATGGCGAATCAACATAGCAGGCCCCCTACCTCGAGGTAAGAAATAGGTAAAATTCATACTCATGGTCACTAATCATTTCTCTAAATGCATGGAAGCAAAAGCTCTAGCAAAAAATCACAGAAGCCAAAGAGCATGATTCTATGTGGAAAAAAATTGTATGTAGGTTCCGAATACCCAGGAAGACCACTTCAAATAATGGTTGCCAATTTGGTAGCCAGGGATTTAGGTCGTTCTGCTAGAACCTTGGTATCAAAAACCAGTTCTCTTCACCAGGCCATCCTCAGGCCAATGGACAGACGAAAGTGACTAATCAAGCAATGTTGAAGATCATTAAAGTTTGACTAGAGAAGGGAAAGGGTGCATGGTCAGACAAACTACCAAGCATCCTATAAGCCTACCGGACTATGGCCAAAACCCCAAAAGGAGAAACACTATTCAATCTCACCTACAGCACTTAAGCAGTAATCCCTGTTGAAGTAGGGATCACTAGCATAAGAAGGGACTTTTTTTACGAATAAGGAATTGATGATCAACTGAAGATGAACTTGGATTGCTTAGGTGAAGTAAGAACTTAAGTGTCCCAAAGAATAGCAAAATACCAATAGAAGATGACCGATTACTACAACTAGAGAGTGAAGCTCAGAAGATTCAACAAAGGAGACCTCATCCTACGAAAAGTCACACCGGTGACCAAGGATCCAACCCAAGGAAAATTAGGGCCAACTTAGGAAGGCCCCTACAAGATCATCCACTACTTAAGATACAGAAGCTATCATTTGGAATCCATGGATGGGAAGAAATTACCTTGTCCATAGAACATTGAACACCTCAAAAGGTATCATCAGTAGACATCAAGTTTTGTGATTGTTGACATTTTTCGCTTATGTTTTAAAACAATCTAATAAAAGAAGTATTCATTCACAACCTTTATGAGTATGTTGAATCAGCCAACCAGTGATAAAAATCCTTACCTAAAAAGAATATAAATCACATGACGAGACCAGTGGTAAAAATTCTTACCCAAAAAGGATATAAATCATATGATGGGGCAAGTGGTAAAAATCCTTATCCAAAAAGGGTATAAATCACATGACGAGACCAGTGGTAAAAATCCTTACCCAAAAAGGATACAAATCACATGACAACCCAAAGAGGATATAAATCACATGACGAGACCAGTGATAAAAATCCTTACCCAAAAAGGATATAAATCACATAAACGAACTAGAATGATACAAATTCTCTTAAGGAGAATACAAATCATATGGCGAATTAAAGTGATACAAGTTCTCTTAAGGAGAATATAAATTATCAAATGGTATGAATTCTTCTAAGGAAAAATTCATATCAGAGGACAACTCAGAGTGATATAAGTCCCCTCAAGAAAAATACAAACCACATGACCATCCAAAAAATCCTCTTAAGGAAAATTCAGGTCATTTGACAATCCAAAAGTGATGCAAATTCTGGCATGCAAAATCTCATTGAGCGTTCACACATCATAGAAGAAAAAAAAATCAAACATTCATAAAGCATGAGGCAAAAACTATGCAAGTAAGCAAAGAATGAAGAAATAAACCTCAGCATAAGAGCAAATATTGTTTGAAAAGAAGCCTAAAAATGAACAGGGCACTGTTCTTGGCCATGAAGATGAAAAGGCACGTGTCCTAGTATGACTACTAAAGGACATAGAGGAATTGGAATTCCCCTGAAATTGAATTAAAAAACTCAAAGCTTTTAATAACTCACCAAGAATAGGTACTGAGCCTTTAGACAAAGGATGAGACCTATTGGACACTTGCGTATGAGGAAACAACTTGAAACACCAAGGACGAGTATGACCAGAAACACCACAATGGTGACAAACATGAGTAGTTTTAGAACTACTCAGTTTCTTAGAAGGAGGTCTTGTTAGGATATGTGCCCTTAAATCCTATTGCATGATGCTATGTATAATATTATGTATGACATTATTTGAGAAATGATGTATGACTTAATATTATGTTTAATAAAGTTGTTTTATTCTTATCTAAAATAATGGTAACATGAATATTCGGACATTATCAAATAGTCCATGAGATGCATAGTATGTGATTTATGTGATTTAGTCACAGAAGATATAGATCACAAGTTCTTTGTAAACTCAGAATTTTGGTTCGTAGTCGGTGATGAAATTGGGCATTTCATCTGCGAAGACTATAACATATTAACTACGATGATTTGTCTTGATCATGGAAGTGGTGACTTCTAGTTAATATGTTGTTATGTTTTAAGAGTTAAGACATATTGAACTGGACCGCTGTGAGATTTATTATTCTCCTAACGACTGTCAATTGAATAATAAATCTCACGACTTGTATTCACATGAACTCTTAATCCTGAGAGAATAATGGACCTGATCATGAAATGTAGGTTGCTTTGATATATCAGGAGTGAGATCTAAAGTAACGGTCAAAACCTTAGTATGTTGGGCAGCCACATTTAGTGTTGATGGAACATATATTCTCAAGATGGAATTCATAGTCTCTTAACGGAGATATAAAATATTCCCTTGAGATAAGTTTAATGGGTACAGTTATTCAGAGAGTTAGGCCTAACCACTTTAGTAAGACTAAAGTATATATTTATGAAATTGGATTTCATAAATATATGGTGAATAACTCATAAGGATTAAACCGGGTACTCAAGGATTAAGATGTAGTAATTTACAAAGTGGCAGTCTATATTCATGACTTTGTATTACTACGAATATTTATGAAGGGGTTGCATGTATAATAAAGTCTTGGGATATAATTTATTAATAAGGCCTAGAGTGCAATTATATTTATATAGTGGTATTAAATATAATTAATGGTAACTTTGGATTTGTCAAGAGTTGACAGAAAAGCCCAAGGCCCATTAGAGCTAGTGTCTTATTTGTTCCCTTTTGGTCCCACTCCAAGCCACACACTAAAGCCCAATTGGGAAGGCCCAAAAGGCTAGCCCAATTAGATAATCAGTTATGTGGAGAGAAACATACAGAATTTTATATAGAATAAAATGGTTTGTATGTTTTATCATAATTATGGTAATGAAATAAGGAAGAGAGACACTCTTTCATATTCTCTCTAGAAACATAGAACTGATTGAGAGACCACACATCTTGGGCATCGAGTGGAATTGGAGTGAAGATTGAAAGTATTCCTGAGTACTTCTTCATTCGGTTTTGAAATTCACCGCATCGAGGTACACTCTCTTGTTCTTATATTCTGAAACTTACATAGTGAATGTTATCAATTGCGAATGAAGTAGATCCGTTTATTTTCCGCTGCGTATGTTTTGTATTCGATACAAACATGATGATTACCTAACAGGTCTAACCTTAGAGCTTCATAGAGACCTCAACTTAGGACAATTTGGTCTAATATGACCAACAATATGACAATGATGACAAGTGAGGACAAATTCAGAATTTTTATTCAACCTAGGAGGAGCTTTAGACATAGGTTTAGAAACTTCAGCGTTAACATCAGAATTTTTACCTTTGTCTATCCTAGCAATATTAGCCTTCAACTCTTCGTTATTCCTTTTAAATGGAGGAATATAAAAATCTTTTTCTTTTGAGTTAGGCTCAACAACAAGTTTGGCACTAGTTAATTTTTCAACTTCAGTTTTAAATTCAACTAGTTGCTCTTCCAAAATTTTAATTTTGTCCACCTGAGATGAAATTTGATTTTTAAAATTCTCATTCAAATTATTGGCTTCATCCAATTTTGCAATCAAATCATCTTTTCGAACTTGACTTTTTTAAATTTAGCTTTTAATTTTGTAGAATATTCAAGAAATTTCATACAAAAATTATGAAGCTTGCAATAGGCATCTTGAATATCATCATCATCATTCAACATAAGATCATGCAAATCAAAACAATCAAGAGTTTCCATGACAATAGGGGTCAATGGATCACACAGCAAAGATTAACCCTAATCAGAGTGTGCCTGCTCTAATACCACTTGATAGGCCAAAAATATATTGACCCCTTGTGATGAATTAATTGATTAATTCGCCAATTTTATTAATTAATCAAATTAACAAGCAAACACGTGGTAGCACAAACAAATCACCAATTGAACTAAGTATGCAGTGGAAAATAAATGACTCGGTGATTTGTTTAAGAATGGGGAAAACCAACACGGCAAAAACCTCACCGGGTGATTTTAAGGTCATTATTCCCGAGAATTCACTATTATCACAACAAGCGGTTACAAGTAAAGGAATCCCAGTACCTTATACCAACCTACAGTTGAACCCTTACCCTAATACCCAATTGGACTTGTTCTGTAGTTACAATCTCTCCTTGTATTGCATGACTCCTAGTATGTGATTAACCAATTGCGTGGATCCTAATACGCAACTTGATTCACCAACTAGAGAAGGTTGTTGGCTGCAAAGTTCTTCAGTTCATCACATGATGAAGATCCAAAAGATGCTTGGTCACAAAACCCTATGGTGTACAAACATAGCAACTTTTTCACAAGAAAGATGAACTAGGGCAAATTCTGTTTCCGGTCACAATTTGCTTGAACAAACTTTGCTCAACACTTATGCCATTTGCGTCCACTTTGACGGCCCTTAAAATAAT
Organism: Lithocarpus polystachyus; assembly: GCA_033629205.1. Taxonomy (NCBI): domain Eukaryota; kingdom Viridiplantae; phylum Streptophyta; class Magnoliopsida; order Fagales; family Fagaceae; genus Lithocarpus; species Lithocarpus polystachyus. Next base: position 51,124,620 of record CM066166.1, read on the forward strand.
CCTTTTATATGTCTAGGGCTATAAGAAAAGAAGGCCTAAAGACATATTCACATATTGGAAGAAAACAAATCAAAAATTTTGTTTTTCTTAAACCTTAACAGATAGTAGCTATCGAGCAACTGTCGAGCCACAGGGCTGGAACAACTTCTTAAGCTCGATAGATGCTAGCTGTCGAGCTTTAATGATAGGCACTTCTTCAGCTTGTTTCTTAGATAGACTTGCATGGCTTTAACACGTGATCTTGAAATCTTGTTTCTTGTTTCTTGGAGTATTAAAAAAATCCTAGATCTACCCAAATACAAGTAAAGTGCATTTTGTCAAAGGATTAGCCAATTACATAAAATAATGACATATGTTCCTAACAAGTGAAACACATATGTCCTAACAAGCACCAGCAGACTCAGCCTTCCGAAGAGCAGATTGAATCTACTCGTCTTTCTGAACTGTTAGCAGCTTCCCTACCTTCAGCTCGTCAGTCAAAGCCTTCAACTTTCCCTTCACAACATTAGCTTCATCCATCAAAGAGATCAAATCCTTCCTTAATTTCAAGCTTTTTGCCTCAACTGCCTTAACTTTGGAGGTAGCCAAAACCACACTCTCCTTATTAGCAAGATACTCATTGGTGTTATGTAGTGTCACCCCCAAGACTTGACAAACCACAGAAAAGAATAAGTACACAATGTAGATGAATGTGCAAAAGTTCAATGAAGAAATCTTACCTAGACATGCTTATGGACATAATGGCCCACTAGCTTATGAGAAGGAATGGAAGCAAGACCTTTCAGCTCGTTCATAGTCACAATGCTATGGGCCCTCCCCAAAGCAGTAGTTGCGTCCTTCCGAACACTTGCTCCAATCTTATCCTTTCCCTTATCACAACTCCTGGTCCTCTTTGGACGAGGGGTAAGCACTTTTAAGGAAACAACGAGAGAAGCCACTCTAACCTCAGTCAAAGCAGGATTGGATGAAGCTGGAATGATAGCCTCTTCTTCAAAAGTCAACCTTGGTTTTTTGAAGCGGGATTGGATGAAGAAATATCAGTTAAAGGCTCATTTCTTTTTTCTTTCACACGAGCATATTCGTCCTGGTTGAATCGGATGGCCATTCTTGAAGCAAAAGAGACACACCAATTAAAAACCATATAGAAACATACTCTTCTTTTCCTTTGCGAGAGCTTTCAGGATGAAGGGGGACAGGTTGGGTCCTAAGAAGAACCTATACAATGTCCGCGAGTCGATAAGATCATAGAAGTTGTCAATAGTCTACGCGTATGCCAAGGCAACCTGAACCCTTCTCTTATATCTACTCTTCAACTTTAGATGAACAATGACTAAAACAAGTAAAATGAAGGTTAGAACATATAAAGACAAAAATACCCTCATAAGGTTTATAGATGACGCACTAAGCTTTAGAGTCTCCCACTTCCTCAACAGTATGGGAACTTCGCCCCAAAAATGGTCAGATGGAGTTACCCAACCACCACCAGAAACAAAAAAAATATCAGGATTTCTTGCTACAAAAGGACAAAGGAAGATCTTTAACGAGCCTAGCCTTCTTCTTCTAAGGATAAAACTCATAATACCCAGATCTTTTCGATTCTCTTAGACGATACAGATATAGAAACCCTTCTAACATAATCATTTCATCATCATGAATGGCCATCCATATATCCATGAAGTTTATGACGGTCCTTTGTGAGTTTGGCACTAGCTGCCTAGGAGTTATTCTTAGATTATGAAAAAGCCCCGTGATAAACAAATGGACAGGGAATCTGAGGCAATTCAAGAAAGCAACCTCATAAAAGCACACTTCCCTAAGGGCAAATGCACAAGCTTTCATGTTTGGATGAAGGAGGCAAACCCTAGTTTTGTCAGGAAAGAGAAATCTATCTCTAAACCTAAGAAGAGTACTCTCGTCTAAAGAATGCTTTACTCTGACAGCATGCGAAGCCCTTGTTCCAGGAGAAGACAATGGTTTGGAGGCAGTGGTTCCTACCTCCATCTCAACAAGTTCATCACTAGATGATGACCCAGTGTCTAGCTCACTCGATCTAACCCCCTGAATCTACCCTCCTTTCGGGGAACATTTCACGCAACAGCTCAAGCCAATGCAAAGATTGGTTCAACAAGGGACACAAACTAGTTAGAACTAGTCTAAATGCATAATCCTTGGGTACGAAAAGCCCCACAGTTGGTTGGTGACCACTTAGAGACTCAAGAAAAGCCCTAAGTCGAGCAAAAAAGAAGGAAACCGAAGGGGAAAGAAACCTAATTTTAGAAAAATCTACCATTAATGCAGAAAGGGAGTAACAAAATGTGGGTAGCAAAAAAACCATACCTGAGGAAAGGTGCTAAAAAGTTCTAGCTCAAAGGGAGAATTTGCAGGAAAGGCAAAGAAAAATTGCTGAAGAAATGAGGGGAAAGCTTAAAAGGCCTCAAAGCGTGGGAAAACCAGGTTCATTGAGAGACGTGTCCACATCCAACCAACCAAAATTTGACATGTGGCCATGACCTGTACAACCATACCATATCACATTAAATGCAAGCTGAAGGAATCTTAGGAATCATGGTTAGCAAAGATCAAAATTTCATATTCCTTAGATCTTCATTACTTGTAATGACAATCACGGAATAGGGGAAAATGATTAACTAAGAAATTCCCTTCATCCAAAGAATCCTTTGGACGACCTAAGCAAATTTGATGATCAAAGCAGGTGTCGTTGGATGAACAAAGTTCCATAAATACGCATTTAATGCATGAGCCTTTACCAATAGATGCACGCATACATATGATCATTAATCAATCACCTCATAAAGCCATCAGAGGTGTTACAAGAGCCATTAAAACCACTATTAAAGGCCTTCAATAGCTAGAGAAGTCAGAGATCTATATAAACCACCTCAAAACCTAAGCAAAGGTATGTCGAGATACATTCATGCAAACAGATACGCACATTCACCTCTATACACACTGAAATACACTCTCAGTTATTATTATCTCTCTCAATCAACATCTGCCTTTATTATCGAAGGCTCATTGGTAAGCACCACGCCGGTGACCATATAGAGAGAAACAACATCGCTATTCTTTTGCAAGTTTCAGACTCTTTCACGTCGGATTTCATCTAGACGAACATATTGACCGATGAAATTGGCTTAATCAAATCTAATTCTAATGTTGTTCGGATTTCTATTCTTTACTTAACTATTGAATTGAGCAATGCCACGTATCACCTCATTCATTCAATTGATATTTATTTAATTAGTATGTAATTACTGATGTTGACCCCCATTAATGAAGTAAAAAACAATCGTCAGTTGATAACCTTTTCAGAGCTTATGATGAGGTCGCATTCGTAGCAAAGGTGAGATAGAAAGACACCGGGGTGGCATTAGCCAACGGTTCTCCGGTGATAAAGTTAGTAGAGTTCTCAATATCTCTCAAAGAATTAGAATGTAATTCTATATGTTTGAAATTGTGTACCTTTCTTCTGGTGCTTGTTGGCTTATTTATAGCCTTAGTACAACTATTGGGAGCCTTATAATGAGTGTAACCATCGGTGGCCTCTTAATAGCTCTCTTAGATGTTTTGAGTAATATCTGCCTAAGCTTAAATGGAGGTTTGACTAGCTCATAATTGGCCTTTCTGACCATTAGAGCTCGTTGGTTACAAAACCATTAATGACTACGCCATTAATGTTGAATGATCATCTTCTCATATGACAGCCCCATGGATGGGATGCTTGTCATTTGTTATGACGATCCTGTAGATGTAATTCTCATCCGTTGCTTGGACGATCCCATAATTTTAGTATTCGTCAGTAGCCCCCTTAATCCTTTGTCGAACTTTTGGATGATAGTAGGAATATTGACGATTTGCATTTCACATTACGAGGATTTTTTCTTTTTGATGCCATTCGTGTTGCTTTAAATATGCCTTCACTTGCATTTGGTCATGGCCACTAGTCTCCTTTTGATTGGTTAGGTGTGTGAAGGAGGTTTCTTGCTTTCCCGCGCTAACTTCACGTCTTTCCTTACAAAACTTCTCATCTTCCTTTTGTCCTTTTGTCTTCCTTAAGTTTCTGAGTTCTCTTTGCATTTTTTCTAGTGAATTCCTCCTAACCTCTCTCCATTCATGGTCGATTACGCCGCCATTATGTTAGATTCCCCTTCGGTTTCTTTTCTCTTGCTAGATTAGGTGTTTTCCTTGAGTCTTCCGGTGGTCGTTGTTCCCAGGTGGGGCAGTTTATGTTTCAGGATTCTGTCCTTGGGCTAGTTTTGCTCGAGCTTTGCCACTTGACTTGCCATTCTTTGATAAAACCTCACTTGTTAAGTGGGATTGCCAAGGAAAGGGTTGTGGATGTTGTGGTGAGGTCAAGTGAGCTTGATACAGGGTTGTCACCTAGTGACAATCCTGAGGTTATGAAGGCAGACACGACGGTGTCTGTTCCTTCTTCGTCTTCTACGTCGAAGTCTTTTTTGGCTTTGATTGATAAGTGTGCTTTGGAGGAAAATCATATAAGAAGTTTTAGAAAGTGTTTTCAGATCCCTGATGAAGGCTTGTGCTTTCATCCGTGGTCATGTGTGTTTCTATAAAACCGATTTCCTTTACGGCCTTCGTTTTCCCATCCATCCATCCATCCATCCATTTATTCACGAGTTATTAGATTACTTCAAAATTGTTCCTTGTCAGCTCATCCCAAACGCTTGGCAAACAGTCGTGAGTGTCATGTCTATCTGGGTGTCTGTACATGAGGGGAGCATGATACAGTTGAATGAGTTTTTGTACCTTTACCGTTTGAAACCCTCGACCCACTATGGGTATTTCAAGTTTTACCCTTGTGATAGGACATATAGGGTCGTCTGTGATCTCCCTTCTTCTTTTCGTGACTGGAAGTCTAAATACTATCAGAATTATAAATTAGATCAGAAAGGAAGAAAGGAAATGAAGCAAAAGAAGAAAGAAGAGAAGGAGTGAGGTCTGAAATAAACGACATCTGTGCATTGTAGTATAGTATGATTCAGTGTAGTGTAGTTTAGTGATGTATTTAAGTGAGTTGTGTTCACACGTGAGACTACTAACAAACTCACGTGTTATAACTGTTACCGCATAAATTGGGATTTATTAGATTGCTCTGTTGCTCAGTATTTAGTCACAAATACATGTACAGTTTCATTCATTCAATGACAATGAAAATTTTCTTCATTCTATTTTCTCTCTAAGTTTTAGTTTTTCTCTCTTCCTTCAATTTTCTGTGCTTTGTGCTTTCTTTTATGGTATCAGAGCTTGAGCCTTTGTCAATGGCGTCAAACACTGAGACAAACTCTACTGCTTCTTCTTCACGAGAGCTTTCTCCATTAGAAGATCCTCGAAGCCCATTTTTCTTGCACCATGGTGAATCTCCTGGTGCGATCTTGGTTGTTCAACCTCTTACTGAGGATAATTACCCTAATTGGGCGAGAGCAATGAGAATGGCTCTAGATGCTAAGAGTAAGCTCGGATTTGTCGATGGTTCCATCACTGCATCAATGGCAGTCACACCACTTGAGAAACAGGCATGGTCAAAATGCAATTCAATGATCTCATCATGGATCTTGAATTCAGTTTCACCTCATATTACTGCTAGTGTCATTTATAGAGACACGACCTTTGAGGTCTGGAATGCTCTCAAGAATAAGTTTTTACAAGCAAATGGACCAAGGATTTCTCAACTTCAGAAGCAAATTTCCACTGTGATGCAAGGAGATTCTACAGTGACAAGCTTTTTCACTGATCTTCAAGCTTCTTGGGATCAGTTGTTGAATCTGAGGCCTTTGCCATCGTGTTCATGTGGAAAATGCACTTGTGGTGTGAATGAGAAGATTGTGCATCTTCATCACCAAGATTCAATTATGCAATTTCTTAATGGATTGAATGATTGTTACTCACAAGTCAAGACTCAAATTCTCATGATGGAGCCTGTTCCATCCGTGGATAAGACTTTTTCTTGGTAATTCAGGAGGAAAGGCAAAGATCTTCAAGTTTTAATGCCACACCTTCAGTTGAATCCACTGCTCTTGCTGTCAAGAATCAAGTCTTCAATCAAGGTTCTTTTCCTTCAAAAAAAAATAGCAAGAATATCAAAGGAAATGGTGGAAAGGGAAGGCCTATGTGTAGTTACTGTGGAAAGGTTGGACACATTAAGGAGAAGTGCTATAAGCTTGTTGGATTTCCACCAGGCTACAAGCAAAGGGGAAAGGTACCTATGGCTAATCAGGTCATGGTAGATTGTGATCAAGCTCAGAATGAAGTTGTGCATCAGAGCAGCCCTTTCTCTTTCACTCCTGAACAATATCAGCAACTAATTTCCTTGTTGAATTCTCATGCATCCAATTCTGGTAGTTCCAACGATGCAATTCACACAGCCAATTCTGCCCTCTCAGGTATTTCCAATGATTTTTTGCAAAACTCTAAATGTTTAAGCATGCAACACTCTATTTTTACTGTCAATCCTTCAAATAAAACTGCATATAGTCAAGACACTTGGGTTCTTGATACAGGAGCAACAGACCATATAGTCCATTCAATTGATTTGTTCACTAAAATTACTAGTTCTATTACCTCCTTTGTTCAATTACCTAATGGTGAAAGAGTTGTTGTCACACACATAGGAATTATTCAAGTAACTTCTAGTTTAGTTTTTGAAAATGTACTATGTGTTCCTTCTTTCACTTTCAACTTGATATCCATTTGTCAACTAACCAAAAGTCTATCCTGTTGCTTCATTTTTCTGTCCAATATGTGTTTTATACAGGACCTTTCTTGTTGGAAAACGATTGGAGTGGGTAAGCTGCATCATAATCTCTATTTGCTGCAAACTTCAGAATCTGGCAAATCTGTTTTAGCAATATCTTCTTTCTTAGGGTCTGTTCTCAATTCTTTTGCAAATAATATTGTGGATGCTCCTGTCACCACAAAGTCCTATCTTTGGCATCTTAGATTAGGTCATGTATCAGATGCTAAACTTCAGGTTTTGTGTGATTCTCTCCCTGATGTAAGCACTGTACATAGTAATAAAGATTGTGCTCTTTGCCCCATTGCAAAACAGAAAAGACTTCCTTTTCCTTCTTTCAATCATTTATCTGATAATGCTTTTGATTTTATGCATTGTGATGTTTGGGGACCATTTGCCAAATGTACTCATGATGGTTTTAGGTATTTCCTTACTATTGTTGATGATGCAACTAGATCAACATGGGTCTATCTTATGAAATCCAAATCAGATACTAGGCCCTTATTGATTTCCTTTTACAAGATGATTTCAACACAATTTCACACCAATATTAAAGCAATTAGAACTGATAATGCTCAAGAATTTTTCTTAAAGGATTTTTTTGCTAATCATGGGATTTTGCATCAACATTCATGTGTTGCCACTCCACAACAAAATTCAGTTGTAGAGAGGAAACATCAACACATTTTGAGCATTGCTAGAGCATTAAGATTTCAGTCTAATGTGCCTATTTCCTATTGGGGTGAATGTGTTTTGACTGCTGTATACATCATCAACAGACTGCCTTCTTCTATTCTAGAAAACAAAACACCTTTTGAGAAACTTTACAACAAATTACCTACTTATGTTCACTTAAAGGTCTTTGGTTGCCTTTGTTTTGCTTCCACTTTGTCTCATAATAGATCTAAGCTAGACCCTAGATCTATTCCATGTGTTTTTCTGGGATTTCCTTTTGGTGTCAAAGGTTACAAGTTACTCAATTTGGTCAATAAGAAAATCTTTGTTTCTAGAGATGTAATTTTCCATGAGACTGTGTTTCCTTTCATTTCATCCACTTATTCTTCTTCACGTCACTCCACTATTACCTTTCCTCACCTTTTTCCTTCTTTGGATACTACTACTACTCCTATTTCCCAACCTGTTTCATTTGATTTTACTCCTATTTCTGATTCAAGTTTTGAGTCTGTCACCTCTCAGCCCATTTCTAATCCTAATTTTCCTAATTCAACTTCTGATTCTCTATCCAATTCTTCATCACCTGATGCATCTGCTACTCCATCATGTCATTTACCTCTTGCTAATTATAATGCAGATTTTGGTCCCCCTATTACTGAATCTGCCATTATTCCTTCCATTTCCTCATCTCCACCTTTAAGGAAATCCACTAGAGTGTCTAAGCCTCCTCCTTATTTGCAAGATTATAAGTGCAGCTCTATTATTACTGATCAGTTTGATCATTCCAATCACACCATCAAGTTGGGTTTTGCTTCAAACATCTCAGGTACCAAATATCCCTTATCTCACTTTCTTGGTTCTTCTACTTTGTCTCCTTCCTATGCACATTTTTGCTCTCTTATCACTGCTGTCACTGAACCTAAATCTTATCATGAGGCTGTCCAAGATCCTAAATGGCAGAATGCAATGGCAGCTGAGATTGCTGCATTGGAATCTAACCAGACTTGGTCTCTCACTCCATTACCTCCTCATAAAAGGGCTATTGGCTGCAAATGGGTGTATAGAGTAAAGTATAAGGCTAATGGCACAGTGGAAAGGTATAAGGCACGCCTTGTAGCTAAAGGTTTCACCCAACAAGAAGGCTTGGACTTCACAGAAACTTTTTCCCCTGTTGCTAAGATGACTACTGTTAAAATTTTGCTTGCTATATCTGCTGTGAGGGGTTGGCACCTGATTCAACTTGATGTAAACAATGCTTTTCTTCATGGAGAACTTCATGAGGAAGTTTACATGCAGCTGCCTCAAGGATTTCACAGCAAGGGGGAGAATTTGGTATGCAAGCTTAATAAGTCCTTGTATGGCCTTAAGCAGGCATCAAGGCAGTGGTACTCAAAATTCTCATCCACTATTCTCAAGTGTGGATTCAAACAATCAAAGTCTGATTACTCCCTTTTTACCAAAAATTTCAATCAATCATTCATAGCACTTTTGGTTTATGTAGATGATATTCTTATAGCCAGCAATGATGTCCATGCTGTTGAAAAGCTTAAGGTGTTCCTGGATCAAGAGTTTAAGCTAAAAGATCTTGGAAACTTGAAATTCTTTCTTGGCCTTGAAGTGGCTAGATCAAATAAAGGCATTTCCTTATGTCAAAGGAAGTATGCTTTGGAAGTGCTCAAAGATGCAGGCATGACAGGATGCAAGCCTAGCAAAGTTCCTATGGAGCAAAACTTAAAGTTGAGCAAATACCATGGGGAGTTATTACCTGATCCTGGTGTTTATAGAAGACTAGTTGGAAGGTTGTTGTACCTAACCATCACCAGACCAGACATCACATACTCAGTCCATAAATTGAGTCAATTTATGTCAAAACCAAGAAAGCCTCACCTAGATGCAGCCTATAAAGTGTTACAGTACATAAAAGGAAGTCCTGGACAGGGTATTTTGTTGTCATCTAGTTCAGATTTGCACCTAAAGGCATTCACAGATGCAGATTGGGCATCCTGTGTTGACACTAGAAGATCAACCACTGGTTATTGTGTTTTTCTGGGTAATTCTCTAGTCTCATGGAAGTCTAAAAAGCAGTCCATAGTCTCTAGATCATCTGCTGAAGCAGAGTATCGAGCCATGGCAGTGACTGTTTGCTAGATGACTTGGATATTGGCTTTGTTAAAGGATTTAGAAGTACATCATCCAAAACCTGCAATGCTGTTTTGTGATAACCAAGCAGCTATATATATTGGTGAGAACCCCGTGTTTCATGAGAGGACCAAGCATATAGAAATAGATTGCCACTTGGTCAGAGATAAGGTTCAAGATAAAGTCATCAGACTGTTTTTCACTCCTACTCATTCCCAGCTAGCTGATCTTCTCACAAAAGCTCTTAGTGGTCATCAATTGAAAGCATTACTTACCAAGATGAGCATCTTGAACATCCATAATCCTGATTCTCATCTTGAGGGGGAGTATCAGAATTATAAATTAGATCAAAAAGGAAGAAAGGAAACGAAGCAAAAGAAGAAAGAAGAGAAGGAGTGAGGTCTGAAATAAACGACATCTGTGCAGTGTAGTATAGTATGATTCAGTGTAGTGTAGTTTAGTGATGTATTTAAGTGAGTTGTGTTCACACGTGAGACTACTAACAAACTCACATGTTATAACTGTTACCGCATAAATTGGGATTTATTAGATTGCTCTGTTGCTTAGTATTTAGTCACAGATACATGTACAGTTTCATTCATTCAATGATAATGAAAATTTTCTTCATTCTATTTTCTCTCTAAGTTTTAGTTTTTCTCTCTTCCTTCAATTTTCTGTGCTTTGTGCTTTCTTTTAAATACTACTTCATCTATGATAAGGGTTGGGAAACCACCTTTGACGAGGTTTGGGGAGAGGTGCCCAAGTTACCACGTACGTGGGGAGTCCCCACACTTGGTGCATTTTCCCCTTCTTTTGGGTCTATTATTTTTCCTAGCATGCGTGTCTTGTTCTAATTCACTTCTTTTTGCAGTGAAAGCTCGTCCAAGATTGAAAAGTCGATATCAGGAGCGGGTTCGGGCTGCTTTGGATTTTTCCCTCGGCTTCGATTACTTTGATGAGCTAGTGGACCCTCAATCCTTGTACGATAATTTTCTGGGGCCTGAACCTTCCGATCACGTCCATTAATCTATTCTCAGGGCTAAGAGAAGTAAGTGTTTGAATTTTGTGCTTTTACCTCATCATTTTTTATCTTTATCGATAGCTTGAATGTTTCTTTGGTTTTTGCAGACATGGCCACTCTCTTCAGCGCTAACAAGTACGCTTGGGTAAAAGGGAAGAGAGATGAACCTCTGTAGAAGATTTCCACACCGCCTGCTAAGAGGTTAAGGGCTAGGAGTAGCACTGGGATCGTCATCTCCAACCCCATCCATACCCCTTTGGCTCTTTCTCCTACTGTTATCAATTGAAGAGTTGCCATCTCCACCTCAGACTCACAGAAGGATAGAGAAGAACAGTGAAAGTGCTTGGACTGACCTGGCCGCAGCGCTTGGACAGGCGCACAACGTCATATTTGCTGACGAACTCAAGGCTTTGGCTTCAGTTCCTTCGCATGAACTTGTCAATTGTCATATCCACAAACTCATGCAGGTAAAATCTTTTCAAACAGTCATCTTCTTTTCTTATGCCTGTTTGTCGTAGATGTGATTGTCTTCTACAGGTTCTCGGGCAATCCTTGCGTATGACCACTGATTACCTCTCTACGGAGGAAAAGGTTGTAATGGTCAACTCGAGGGCAAAAGCAGCTAAAGTCGAGAGCTCCAAGCTAAGGAAAGACTTGATTGAGGCAATGGACCAGGCCAATGAGGCTAAGGCTAAACTGAAGGAAGTTTCTAATCAGTTGAGGACAGAAAGGATGCTTATCGTTCAAAAGGGCAAGAAGATTCCTTGATGAAGCTCAAAATTTTTGATGAATGTGAGAAGGTCGTGGCAGAATTCTAGGTGTTCCAAGCTTTTAGTATCATCACCTTCGATGAGTTTTTCAAAGGTTTTGAGCTCTTGCAGAGGTGGACAATGAAGCAACACTCCAAGGCCATCGACTACACTAATTTGGACTTTGAAGCCATCGATAAGGAGATGATGGCTGATGAGGAAGCTGAACGAGCTCAAGCTGATGAACAAGCTAGGGTAGAAGGGGGTGATGGAGGAGAAGGTCCTGAGGAAGCCCTAGTTTATCCCCTTGTCAACCCTGCTGCTGATCCTACTGCTAAGCTCGCTGTTAACCCTGTTATTGACCCTATCATTGATCTTGCCGTTTAAATTGTTATTTTTACTTTGCTATTTTTTTGGTTTTCCCTTGTTTTTAGGCTGGTCCTCGTCCATATTTTGACGAGTTTGCTTAAGAAAATTTCTTTTTTACTTCTGCTTTGTGAACAATTTAAAGCATTGGATCTTTTGCATACTTCTTGTCTAGCTAGGAAGTACTTTTGACTTGCTGACATTGTCATTTATTGCATGCTTTTTAATGACTTCCTTCATTGAAGTAATTACGCTTGTCAGTTTTTGTACTTCGTCAAAGTAGTTATACTCGTGAGTTTAATCTTATGACTCAACCTTGCTTTGAGGGTTAGATCGTCAATATAATCTTACGAGTTTGACTATATGAGGTTTTCTTGCTTTGAGAATTGTCATTGTCATATGATTTTACTCATTTATTTTAACCTTATGGATATGATCTCACGACTTACTCTCATTATGAGAATTTGATCGTCAATGTGAGTTAATCTGTTGGTTTTTAACCTCATGAATTTAATCACATAACTTACTCTCACTTAAAGAATTTGAGTGTTATTGTGATGTACTTGTTGGTTTTTAACTTTATGAATTTAATCATATGACTTACTCTTACTTAAAGAATTTGATCATCATTATGACTGTACTCATTAGTTTTTAACCTTGTGAATTTAATTATATGACTTACTCTTGCTTTAAGAATTTGATTGTCATAATGATTGTACTCTTGGATTTTTAACCTTGTGAATTTAATCATATGACTTACTCTTGCTTTAAGAATTTGATCGTCATAACGATTTTACTCATTTGAATTTAACCTTATGTGACGACTTTTGTCCTTTGTTAAGGATTTTGGTCATCTACATGGTTTTACTCATTAATGAATCTCTTATTTGGAAACTTGACCTTGGTGAAGTCGACACAATGTTTTTCAAGAAAATATGTCCTCTGTCTGTCCATTGACTTGGGGTGTCTAGGGGAACTAGTTCTTGATTCCCAACTCGTGGAAAAAATCTTTGAATTTTGAGTTTTTGAATTTCCATCTGTTATCCGAGATGATGATCCTCGAGATTCCGAACTTGCAAATGATTTTTTTTTTCCAAACAAAGCCCTGGATTTTTGCCTTCTTGATCCTGGTAAGGGGATCTGCCTTGACCCACTTGGTAAAGTAATAAATTGCAACAAATAAGAATTGAACTATTTTTTACTTAGTTGGAGTGGTTCGATGATGTCTATTCCCCATATTGCGAATGGCCATGACGAGGCAACGCTCATCATATTCTCTGCAAGAATTCTCTAAATATTTCCAAAGCGTTGGCATTTGTCATTTCTGGACCAAGGAGAATGCATCTTTCTACATTGTTAGGCAGAAGTACTTGGCTCTAACGACCTTGTTTACCAACGACCTTGGACCAGAGTGGTTTTCATAATTTCCTTCATGAATTTCTCTGAGTGCATAATCTGCCTCTTATGGGTTTAAGAACTTGAGGTATGGCAATGCATACCCATGTTTGCATAATTGGCCATTGAGAATGGTGAATCTCACTAAACGGACCCTGATTCTTCTTGCTTCGTCAGGATCTTTTGGTAACTTCCCCTTCTGGATGTATGAAAGGATTGAGTCATCCAAGTGCCTTTGGACTCAACCTGCAAAGCTTGGATTTCGTCGATACTGGGCTTCGTCTGTACTTCAATCATTAAGCCTTCATTCTGAGTTTGTTGTTTTGACAAGGCTATTCCAGCAACTTCATCTGCTTCTAAATTCTCTTCCTTTAGCACTTGGACAAACTTAATTTTGTCAAAATGATTTGCCGTATGGATGGATAACCTTTGGTATTTCTACATTTGTTCCTCTTTTGCTTCATACTCATGGTTCACTTGCTCGACAATGAGTTGGAGTCGCTTTTAATTACTAAACTTTTGACACCCTGGGCTTTGGCTAGTCTTAAGCTAGTGAGTATTGCCTCATATTGAAGCTGTACTCCATATTTGACGACATCGTTGTCAGGAGATATCATGACGACTCCAAAACTGTCCAAAACTGCATTCGATTGTCACCTGAAAAAGTGAATGTAGCAATAAAATCTGCTAATACATGTGCTTTAATAGCTAACTAGGTTTGTACTTGATGTCGAACTAACTGAGCTCGATGGCCTATTGCACTAGCGTCTAGATACGTTTGGCATATTCATGGCCTTTTGGATGGGTTGGTCCATCATTACAATGATAGGATGTGCTTGGAAGTATGGACGAAGCTTCTTTGATGCTACAATCAATGCGAATGATACCTTCTCTAGACGAGGATACTTTGCTTCTATGCCTTGGAAGGCTTGGCTTGTGTAATATATGATGGAAAAATACATGTTTGTATCACATACAAAACATATGCAGCGAAATATCAAGGAATCTACTTCATTCGCAAGTGAAAACACAAAATTTAGACAGAAACTTTCGCTACTATCTCGCGACTATTTTGCGAGTAAAGCTTACCCGCGAAAAGTTTTATGCTTCAAAGGCATTTTTCGCGAGTAACTTCGCGAGAAGGTAACCCGCAAAAAATCGTGTTTTCAGTTTTTAAAGGGCAAATGTAGACCGTTTTTAACAGTTTTTCATGAACAAATAACCACCATATGAGCACAATAGATAGAATTTGATATCAAAACTGAATTCCATTGATATAATAGTCTTAAAGTTCAATTCAACATACTTAAATACAAATTTAAACAACATCATAACATCAATATCAGTTTTCATCAAACCATAGTTTCAACAACCATGTAGAAAATTATATATATATATATATATATATAATCTCCTAACATCATGAAACTATTATCTCTAATTCCAAAACTCACAAAACATATTATACAAATTCGAAATTGAAGACCGCTCTAATACCATTTGATGGAAAAATACATGTTTGTAAGGCATACAAAACATATGCAACGAAATATTAACGGATCTACTTCATTTGCAATTGATAACATGTACTATGTAAATTTCAAAATACAAGAATAAGATAGTGTACCTTGGTGTGGTGAATTTCAAAACAAAGATTAGAAGTACTTGGGAACACATTTAATCTTCACTATAATTCCACTAACGCCCAAGAAGTGTAGTCTCTCAATCAGTTATATGTATATATTCAAGAGAGAATGAGAGAGTATCCAATCCTCACATACAAACCATTTCATGTTCTTACAAAAATTTTGTATGTTTCTCTCCTTATAACTGATTATCTAATTGGGTTAGCCTTTTGGACCTTTCCAATTGGGCTTTAGTATGTGGCTTGGAATGGGACCAAAAGGGAACAAATAAGATTCTAGCTCCAATGGGCTTTAGGCTTTTCTATCAACTCTTAACAAGTCCAAAGTTACCATTAATCATATTTAATACCATTATATAAATATAATTGCACTCTAGGCCTTATTAAGAAACTATATCCGAAGACTTTATTGTACATACAACCATTTCATAAAATATTCGTAGTAATACAAAGTCATGAATATAGACTGCCACTTTGTAGATTACTGCATTTTAATCCTTGAGTACTCGATTTCATTCTTTAAGTTATTCATCATATATTTATGAAATCCAATTTCATAAATATATACTTTAGTAACTATTTACAAAAGTAGTTAGGCCTAACATTCTGAATAACAAACCCTTTAAACTTATCTCAAGGGAATATTTTATATTTCTGGGGAATATTTTGTATCTCTGTTAAGAGACTATGAATTCCATCTAGAGAATATATGTTCCATCAACACTAAATATGGCTATCCAACATATTAAAGTATTGATCATGTCATTAGATCTCACTCCTGATATATCAAAGCAACCTACACTTTGTTATCAGGTCCTTTATCCTCTCAGGATTAAGAGTTCATGTAAATAGAAGTCGTGAGATTTATTATTCATTTGACAGTTATTAGGAGAATAATAAATCACATAGCGGTCCAGTTCAATATATCTTAACTCTTAAAACATATCAATATATCAACTAGAAGTCTCCACTTCCATAATCAAGACAAATCATCTTAGTTGATATGTTATAGTCTTCACAGATGAAACGCCCAGTTTCATCACCGACTATGAACTAAAATTCTGAGTTTACAAAGAACTTGTGATTTATATCTTCTGTGACTTCTCACATAAATCACATACTATGCATCTCATGGGCTATATGATAATGATCGAATATTCATGTTACCATTATTTCAGATAATAATAAAACGACTTTATTAATTACAACATTAAGTCATACATAATGTCATACATAATTTCATATATAATATCATACATAGCATCATATAATAGAATTTAAGGGCACTAATCCTAATAATACACTGGCCTCTGCACCTTATTTTCTTCCCTGATCAAAGCCGAACTCACTGCTATCTGGGAGACTACAAGATATAGAAAAAGTTCTCCTTTTACAGACGGGCTTAGGAGTGGTGGTCTCATCAAGCACTCCTTTAGGTTCTTGAAAGCTATTTCACATTCCTCAGTCCACTTACATGCTTGCTTGAATGTCTCAATGAAGGGCAAGCATTTTTCTGTAGCCTTTAACATAAACTTGTTCAAAGCTGTAACCCATCCCTTTAGTCTTTGAACTTCCTTCACGATTTTGGGCAACATCATTTCTAGGATGACCTTCACTTTCTTAGGATTGGCTTCAATTCCTCTTTGGGACACCATGAAATTGAGGAATTATCCTGATGATACTCCAAAGGCACATTTCACTGGATTGAGCTTCATCTTGTACTTTCAAATTTTGTCGAAGGTCTCTGTTAGGTCGTCCAAATTTTTTGTGTTCATCTTACTTTTGACGAGCATGTCATCGACATAGACTTCTACATTCCACCCGATTTTCTTGCTGAACATTCGTTTTACCAACCTTGGGTATGTGGCCCCAACATTCTTTAGCCCAAAGGACATCACTTAGTAGCAATAAAGCCCCTGGCTTGTGACGAACACCGTTTTCTCCTAGTCTTCTTCGCTCATGCAGATTTGGTTGTATCTTGAAAAGGCATCCATAAACATTAGTAGTTTATGCCTTGCCATTGAATCAACTAAATGGTCAATCCTTGGTGGGGGGAAGTTGTCTTTTGGACATGCTTGATTAAGGTCTGTGAAGTCAACACACATCCTCCATTTCCCATTTAACCTCTTCACCATGACAACATTAGCCAACCACTCTAGGTAGTAGACTTCTCGAATAAAACCTACAGCTAGGAGCTTGTCTACTTCTTCCATAATAGCTTTGTTTCGCTCAGGGGTGAATACTCGTCATCTCTACTAGAAGGGCTTCTTCTTTGGATCAACATTTAGACGATGCACTATGATACTTCCATCTATACTTGGCATGTCTTCATGAGTCTAGGAAAATACATCCAGACTCTCTTTCAAGAAGGAGTTATGGTCGTCTGCTATTGCTGCAGGCAAAGTCGTCCTGATCTTGGTGGTTTTGGGTGCATCTCCTTCTACCAGCTCCACAATCTTCAACTCTTCCACTGTTTCTTATTGCTTTTCTTCAATGATCTAGGTCTGGTTTTCTTTCCCTACATGCACTTCTTGATAGCATTCTTAGGCTAACACCTAATCTCAACGAATCTCTCCTATCCCATGGTCAGTTAGAAACTTCACTTTGAGACAGTATGTCAAAGTAGCAGCTTTCAGACAGTTGAGAGTTGGTTGTCCTAGAATGACATTGTAGGACGATGGGCAATCAACTATGAGAAATTCAATATCTTTGGTTACCTATGCAAGATAGGTTCCAGCTGTGACAGTTAGGGAAATAATCCTTTTTTGGATTAACTCAGTCTCTATTAAAACTGACCAAGGGAGATTTGAAAGGACGGAGCCTTTTCGGTTTAGCTTCATTTTTTGGAAGGCCATCATATACATAATGTCCATCAAGCTCCCGTTGTTGACCAACACTTAACGATTGTTATATCCTTTTATTGCAAGTATAATTACTAGTGGATCATCATGAGGCTGTTTCAGTCTTCTGGCATCATGTTCTGAAAACATGATGTCCTCTGTTCCAATCCTTCTATACTTCGTCATTAGGTGTCTTGCATGGACGTTGTTAACCTGTCTTTAGTAGGCTCTTCATAAAGATTTGAACAATCCTCTAGTGACTGGTCCTCTAGTAATCATTCTTATTTCACCAACAGTAGCCCCAGCATTTTCTTGCTTGTCATCTTTTCTTATGTTAGCTTGCTTAAGCTTTTCTTCCGTTCGGTGATGATGATGATCCCTCTTCACGAACTTTTGCAATTTCCCTTTCTGTATTAATTCTTCGATTTTCCCCTTAAAATATCTAAACTCTTCAGTAGTATAGTCGTGATCTTTGTGGAACTAGCAATACTTCTTCTGATCTTGTCTATGTGGTAGTGAAGTCAAAGGCTTTGGCTACTTCAAATTTGGATAATCCTTGAACTGCAACAAAACTTTCTCCACAGGCATATTCAGAGGGGTGAAATTTACCATTTTCTTCAAGAGGTTCAAACTTCCCTTTTTGTTCTTCTGATTAGGGGAGCGATCCTTCTTCTCTTTCTTTTTGTGTCGAGGCTCGTCAATGTCATCTATCTTTCGCTTGCCATCCATCCGTTTTGCTGTCAACACGTCTTCTCCATTCATATATTTTTGAGCTTTGAACAGGAGATTTGTCATTGTTGTTGGTGGAGTCTTGACCAAGGAGAAGATAAAATATTTGGTCGTCAAACCAGCCTAGAAGCCGTCAATTGGACTTGGTCATCCACTTCATCTACTTCCTGGATTGCTCGGTTGAAACGTTTCATATAAGCCCTTAGAGTTTCTCCTTCTTGCTGTCGGCCTTTTATGGCTTAGAGCCCCAATGAAATGACAAACAAACGAATCACTTAATTGATCAAAGTTTGCTATTGAGGATGATTCTAGCTTGATGAACCAAACCAAATCAACTCCTTTAAGAGTTGTTGGGAAGGATTTGCACATCACTTCATCAGGTGTCATTTGAAGGTTCAACAATGTCTTGAAAGACTCTATGTGATCTAACGGGTCTGTATGCTCGTCATAAGATTTCAATTGAGGGAACCTAAACTTTTGTGGGGGTGGGCATTATAGGACTTCACTAGTAAATGGTGAATCCATTCTTTCGATCATCCCATCTAAGTTTTTGGTCTACTTCCCTTTCAGAGCATTCTTCATCTCGTCCATTTCCTTCATCATGTCTTTCAAAAGCTCGTCATTATTACGATTGGGTTATTCTGTCTGCTTGGAACTAGAATGCCCTGTTCGGATGAAATTTGACCGCTCTGTTTGCCTAGAACTTTCTTCTTTATTACTAGTTAGGGGGCTATGACCCTCGTCATCATCGTCTTGATTACGCTGGCGAGGATGGGGCATGTTGCTATTCTCATGGAAGATGCGCTGCCTCAACTCCTTATTCTGCTTAGTTAATTCTTCAACACTTGCTGCTAGTGTTTGAATATACTAGGTCATTTGCATTAGATCAAGTGGGCCTGTTGAGCTTGGATCCATTATGTCGTTTGAATGGTAGAGCTACGAAAATCAATATGATTCAAATCTACGCTCTCCATAGACGGCGCCAAATTGATGAAGCCAAAAATGTTCATCAATTGAAAACCTCGTCAGAGCTTATGACGAGGTCACGTTCCCTACAAAGATAAGAGAGAAAGACACCAGAGTGGCGTTAGCCAACGGTTCTCTGATGATAAAGTTAGTAGAGTTCTCAATATCTCTTAGAGAATTAGAATGTAATTCTATATGTTTGAAATTATGTACCATTCTTCTGGTGCTTATTGGCTTCTTTATAGCCTACGTACAGCTGTTAGAAGCCTCATTATGAGTGTAACCATTGGTGGCCTCTTAATGGCTCTCTTGGCTGTTTTGAGTAACATCTGTCTGAGTTTAAATGGAGGTTTGACTAGCTCATAATTGGCCTTTCTAACCGTTAGAGCTCATTGGTTACAAAAACATTAATGACTACGCCATTAATGTTGAATAGTCATCTTCTCATATGACGGCCCCGTGGATGAGATGCCCGTCATCGATTATGATGATCTTGTAGATGTAATACTCATCCATTGCTTGGACGATCCCATAATTTTAGTATTCATCACCCACCACTCGTGGCAAATTTTTTGTTTTTTTCCCTAAGAGTAACACGTGGAACTATGGGGCGCATTGAAAGTTTTGGGAAAATCTATATTTTTTTAATAGATTAGAGAGTTTTTAAATAATAATAATAATAATAATAATAATAATAATAAATCAGAGAGCAAGTTCCTATAGAGAGAACAATTGGGAAAAAGTTGATGAGGTTAGCTGAATTTGTGCACACTCAGAGTTTGCTCCGACAGAGAAAGCAACTGGATTAAATAAAGTGACACAAATATAATAATAAAAAATCAATCTCTAAGTTACAGTGATAGTTTTTGACTCTTTCTTTGACCAGAACAGTGATAATTAATTTTGGATTAACACTAGCTAGCAGGCACTTTGTTTAGTGTCTTGCTAATCTAATGTATGTTGATTGTTGATTTGTTGGTTTTGTAGGCAAATTTTAGTTGGACTAGCAAACTGGCTGGTCCAATGCTAATAATGCTAAGTCTAACAGCTTCCTCAAAACCATTTCGTGTCTTCTGGACAACAATCATAAATTTATCAAAACTTTCCAACCTTTTCAAGTTGCTAGTTTTACATTTAATTGCCACCGTCCTCTGAATCCTAGTGAGGAAATAGAAATATAATATAGTCCTTATTTATGAAAAATAATGTAAAAACAAATCTTTTTTTTTTTTTATACAAGATAAAATTCTACTCTAGTCTAATTTAAGTGTATATGTGTGTGAAACTCCTTCCTAAAGACTTAAACCCCGACATTTACCCTCCATACCACATAAGCACTTATACTTATGGAGTGATCATCACACCAAGGGTGTGTGGTAGTAAAAAGAAAAAAATCTTTGAACTACAAGCACACAGGCCACAGCAGTCAATAATACACGAATACTAAATTTAGCTCTAAAAACAAAGAACTAAACATAACAAAGGATAAGAAAGAAACAGTAACAAATTTTGACTTTTTTTATTTTTAGAAACAAACACACACCCTGGGAATGGAGAGGGAGAGAGAAAGGAATTCATAACAAAATTTGACTTAAGAGTAAGACTTTATTTAGAAAAAAGTAATTTTCTTAGTCTATAGTTTTTTTTTTTTCTCTTTTTGTTATTATTTTTATTTTTATTTTTATCTTGGTTGGTCTGGCATACTAGGGGTTTAAATGACCCTTTGCAATAGATGGAGGTTAGAAAAATGGTCAAAAATAGGGATATAAAGTGATATGTTTGGTAGAGACTCGAATAAGATGGAAAACATGCAAAGAATTAGGAACTCTCTTTTGCACTTTTTCATTTTTTATCATTTAAAAATGAAAAAAAAAATCTAAAACCACACCATTTTGTGTGGTAAGCTGTGAATAGTGAAGAAAATGTGGTGAACTTATGTAAAAGTGACAAAGGGCTAATCATAGTATATTATATTATGAAAATTTGTATGATCCTATTTATAATTACTTTCTAAACATTTATTTTCTTTTTGAGGTGTCTCTGGTATCCTACTTGTCGAGATGGTAGAAGTACGAATAATTTTTAGGTATTCTCAGAGTACAGAGAATGATGTTCTCTTCTCTCACATTCATAATGTGGCTTACTCATTAAATTCATGGTGGGTCCACCATGAATGTGAGAAAAACAAAACAATATTCTTTCATGCTCCAAAAATACTTTAGAATTTTCCATAGAAGGTGGAAGCCACACGAGGACTTTGTAATTATGTATGTTCACATGAGTAGTTAAAGAATCCGAATATGTAAGACTGTAATCCATGATGGGTCAGGCTTAGGTCCAATGTCTTGTAGCACTGGACCCATTGAGATGATGACATGTGTCTACTTTTAGACACGTGTCGCCATCTGACTGGGTCCATGCAATAGATGCATTGAACCTAAACCAAGTCCATCCACGACCATATAAGTGGTGAACCAATTAGTATGCGCCACATAGCAAGTTCACAAAATCATTACCACCAGCTACGTCACTCATCTTTTACCTTTTTTAAAAAAAATACCAAAATTATGTTATTCAACATACCTTGAAGCTTCATTTTACTTTCATCTACGCCCCTACTTTTTCTAGACCCTCAAAACCCATTCATCATGTATTTTAGGCTTTTCATTAAGCCATCCAAGGTTCAAAATTCAAATACCTGCTCCTAATAACAGAATTATAATAAAGTAAATAAATAGAAAAGCACAATTTTGTTTTATGGAATACGTTAAATTTTCTAATTAAATTTAAATACATGACTATCATTGAATTTAATTATTTTTGCTCGTATAATATTGTTCATATTTTATTAGTTCATGTAATTATGTGTTTGAATTTGATTGAAAAATATAATGTACTTGAGTTTTGACATTCTCTCAAAACAAAACAAAAATCTTTGCTCTTTTTATTTTTATTTTTATTATTGAGTCACTATATCTATAAGTTTTTAGTGTAAACGGGGTTCAAATCCCAAATTTCTTATTCAACAATAAGAAAATTTACTGGTTGTGCTAACTACAACTCACAAGTTTTGTCCTTCTAGTGAAAATGTTGGAGCACAACATTTTTCATATTTGTTGATAACATCTATTACAATTAGTTCATAATAGAAATGGTGTTATCAGTCACTTAAATGAGATTGATGTTACTTTAATTTAGCGCTGGCCCTACCACTAGGCGACTTAGGCAATTGCTGAAAGCCCCCAAATATTAAAATGTAGGGTTACCTCTTTACTAAAAAGTTTTAAGTAAGCCCATAATATTACAAAATTTTTTTTTTAAGAATGAAATAAATAAATACCTAATATTACTAATTTGAAAAGCTACATTCACAACATTTTCACAATAAATCCGAGCTAACATGTTGCTATTGGTTCTAATATGAGCCCACAACTGAAATCACTTTTTTACTTACCAATAACAGTTTGCCACCTAGAATTTGTTGTAAAATTATTGTGAAAATATTGTGACTTAGATTTATTTATTAACTAAAAAGAAGTGCTACATCTACAATATTTTCACAACACTTTGTTAGGGTCATATTTTATATGTAATTGGCTAATCATTTGTAAAAACGTACTTTACTTGTAAATTAGGTAGATCTAAGTTGGGTTTGATACATATCAAGTGGTTGTATTAAAGACATGAAGATTGATCCAAGAAACAAGTGAAGAAAAGCTATTTTACTCAAGCTCGACAGATAGCATCTATAGAGATTAACTGGACAAGCTCGACACCAGCTCTATTTATCGAGATTTACGAATTCAGAATTTCTAGATCTAAATTTTAGCCCATGTTGATGTGTTTGTTTAGGGTTTCTTTTCTCACAACTCTAAACATATATAAGGCTTATTTTAAAAGCCGTCACACATGGAAACAGAGACCAAGAGCTATATTTTCTCTGTGAGAAACTACTGCATTTGTACGCCATAGAGTTTTGTAACCAAGTGCATCTTGATCTTCATTGTTGATGAAGTGAAGAACTTTGCAGCCAAAAACATCCATTCAAGTTGCTAGAGTTAGTCACGTACTGGGATCTGTGCGAAGGGTTAGTCACAAATTAGAGATTTATGCATCAAAGGAAAGAAGGCTACTACAAGATCAAGTCCAATTGGGTATTGGAGCAAAGGTTCAACTATAGGTTGGTAGTTTGAGATACGCTAGGGTAGTGATAAGATTCTTATACTTGTACCCGCTTGATTGTTGATTAGTAGATTTTGGGGAGTAGTGACCTTAAAATCACCTGGTAGGGTTTTTACCTTGTGAGAGGTTTTCTCCATTTGTCAACAAATCACCATGTCAATTTAATTTCTGTTACATTTAATTTAATTGGTGATTTGTTGGTGCCTCCACGATTTGCATGCAATTTAAACTAATTAATCAACTTGGATAATTGAATTAATTAACCGGGGTCAAGCTATCTTAACCCAACAAGTGGTATTAGAGTGGGCACACTCTAATTAGGTTTTAATATTTACCGTGTGATCTATTGACCTCTGCTGTTATGGATCATAGGCAATCCCTGATTATTCCTCCTTTATTTGATGGTACTAACTATGCATACTAGAAAGTACGCATGAGAGCCTTTTTGCAGTCTTTAGATGAGAAGGTCTGGCTAGCAGTTGAAGTCGGTTGGACCAAACCTACGGATTCACTTGAATCATGGGATGATGCTAAGATTAAAGCTGCAAATTTTAACAGTATAGCTTTGAATGCCTTGTTCAGCGCTGTGACAAATGAGGAATTCAAGAAGATCTCCTCAACTAAAATTGCAAAGGAAGCATGGACTATTCTTCAGAATACCTATGAAGGAACAAAAGCTATTAAAAACCCCAAAATCCAAAGGCTCACTACCAGTTTTGAGGAAATATGGATGAATGATGATGAGTCATTTGATGAATGCCAAGCTCAAGGACATAGTGAATTCAGCATTCAATCTAGGAGAACAGATTCTAGAGCCTAAGATTGTAAGAAAGATAGACCCTCAGATCTCTTCCAGAGATATTTCATGCTAAGATCA
This sequence comes from Lithocarpus polystachyus, assembly GCA_033629205.1. Taxonomy (NCBI): domain Eukaryota; kingdom Viridiplantae; phylum Streptophyta; class Magnoliopsida; order Fagales; family Fagaceae; genus Lithocarpus; species Lithocarpus polystachyus. The sequence goes on from CM066166.1 coordinate 51,148,976, forward strand.
CTGTCATAGAAGAAGCAAAATATATTGACTCTATTCCTTTAACAGAACTAATTGGGAATCTGCAAACCTACGAACTAGGTTTAGTAAGGGTTGGCAAAGGGAACAAAAGCAAAAGCATGGCTCTGAAGGTCAAGAATGATGAAAAAGACGAATCTTCAGAAGATGAAGACACTAAGTTCTAATCATACATCACCAGACAATTCAAGAAGTTCATAAAAAATGCGAATGTCAAGGCAAATGACAAGGATCGCAAACAATCTGGATTCTCTCAATTCAAGTCCCAAGACAAGGTCAAGAGAGAATTCAAAGATGCTAGACAAAGCAATAGTGTTCCTGCTAGGCCAAAGTGCTATGGATGTCAAGGGTATGGACACATGAAGCAAGAATGCCCAACATATCTCAAATCCATTTGCAAGAGCAAAGCCCTAGCCGCCACTTTGAGTGACACGAAACCAGAGACAGATTTGATAATAGTGACCAAGAGGGAATAGTGAGCACCTCCACAGTGACCATTGATTCTCCAAATGAAGTAGAAAAGCTAGTGGATAAGGAAGAAGAGTTGATGGAATCCAATTTTAAAAAAATGGACGAACAAGATGACATCCATACTGCTTACTCGAACCTGTACAAGGTTTCTGAGAAACATGAAAAGTTTTACAGGTTAGCTACAAGGAAGCTGGGTGAAGTGGAGTTGGAATGAGAGGAACTCTCCACTAAAGTTGATGAAGCAAATCAAACCATCGAAGCACTGTCGTTTGAAAACAACTTCCTGGCTGAAAAGACTAAGAAAATAGATGCAGAACTGTTTCAAGTGAAAGCACAATTAGAAAAGACCTTAAGTGCCAAGCTGGATGAAATGCTCAACTTCCAGAAGGCTGCATCTGACAAAATAGGTCTCGGGTTTTATCATCTCTCTCTTCCTACAGTACCTCTTCTAATGCTTTAAATAGAGTCATTTTTATCCCTCCTGCTAATAATGATAACTTTGAGGAAATTGATACTAAAATTGAAATGTGAGTGAGGGTAAACATAAGGGAAAATCCATTTTAGGAGCACCCCTTAAGGTTGTAAAAAAAAAAGACTAAGAAAAATAATCATCACTCTACCAACAAGAAGTCTCAACTGAAGAAGCCACATTTCTGCCATTACTATGGAGCTTTAAGGAACACTTATCCAAATTGCTATAAGTGGATAGCCACTCAACAAAGCAATAGTGTGTAATCCTTTGGGAGCTAAAATCAACTCCAACTCTTTTTGGCCCCTCTTGGAGAACTTCTTAAGGCTGTCATGTTACTCTCAAAACGGTTTCAACCCTCCTCCCTAATCTGAACAGAGGTTTATGCAAAAGAAAGCTTCTCCATCCAAACCTTCTATTTGGAAGGAAAGAGATTCCAAGTGATTCTATCACCTTCTTGTTCTCATGCATGGTTTTTTTGTTGTGTTTTGAGTTAGTCTAGTTTTTTTTTTAATGTTTTTTAATGTTTATTTATTGTTTTGTTTAATATTTTTTTAAAATAAAAAAGGGAAAAATTTTGAAAAATACAAAAACAGTGTGTATTTGTGTATACTGATACTTATGTACCTTGGATGGCCTCTAAAACAAAGTTTCTCAACTTTGTATCTCTTGTAGCTTAGGTGAGCATTTTCATGCACAACTAAGCAAGGTGAGCTTTGTGGCTCGTTTTATGTGATTTGTATGATTTGGTTAATCTTTTACCATTCATATCTTTATCACTCTTTTTGACAGGAATGACTAAAAAAATCTCAAGAGAAAGGCATAAATAACCATCTCACCACTAAAACTCGTCAATCATAAAACATTTGTGTGCAATTCATAAAAACCGTGCTCGGTAAGGTGTAGCGCTTGCACAGCAAGAACAAGATGTTTGGCTTACATAAATGAGTATTTCTTTTCTCTCTTATATACTTATGCATGTTATGTCACTTTATGTTTTTAAAGAAAAATATGCAAAGAACATGAAAAGTAAAAAGACTCAAAACGCTTTAATTTATGGTTGCAAGCATGTTTCTAGAAGATGTAGGAGTTATATGATGTATCTCAAAGGTGATTGTCCCCATCAAACAATTATGATTGTGTAAAAATACCTGATTCTCTTATATCATCACTCTTCACATAATAAGACTCTTATGTTTTCTTGCAAAAATTTCACACACAACACGTATACTCTTTGCTACTCTTGATAGTATAGTACAAGTACAATGTAATTTGGCCATTACAAGAAATACATGTGGTAGTATAAGCTTACTAAACTATATTAATGTGTTTTCGAAATTGGTTAGACTTGTTTAGTGTGTGTTTTGATCTATGAATGCTTTGCATCTAGAGTGTTTAATGTGTTTAAGTGCTCAACACGCTTCTTTGTTGCTTGGCTTGGTGCCTATCTTGGTTGCATTTATCTAATGCTGCTTTTCCTCCTTGAAAAACCTTATTTCTGGATTCTCGATATAAGCACAATAGCAGCTCGACACCTCCTCAATCTATTGAGAATTTATGGGTTCGCTTGATACCTCTCAACAGATAGCTCGATCCACCGAGCCTCTTCTCTGAAGTCTCTGTTTGCTCGATAGATAGCTCAACACCTCCTCAATCTATCGATATTTTGTTCTCAACACCTCCTCGATACCTTCTCTATCTATTGACGTACCTGTTTCTATATATATTCGAGGTTCGACCGAGTCATTTTCAAACTCAAACTTCTTGATCTTTCTCTCATTTATCTCGACTCAAACCTCTTCTTTTCACCAAAAACCTTCTTCCCTCTTCAATTTCAGCATACTCCAAGCTCAAATCCTTTGGTAAGTAGCCTTAATCTCTTCTTTTCCTCAGCTTTCATGCATTTCATGCATTTAGACCTAGGTTTTATGTTTTAGGAAATTTTTGGGTTGGGTTTAGTTGATTTGCTATCACATGCTCATGCATTGCATTCTTTATCATTATAACAATGTTTCATGCATTCTAGGATTGTATGCTTGATTAACCATTTTGAGTACTGTAGTTTGGATTGGGTTTTTGCCCATGATGCAATTCATTTTTGCACGTACCATATTCATGCATTACCATGAATTGCACCTCTCTTTTCTTTCTTTCTTGAGCATTTTCTTCTGCTGTGTTCTTCTTTTCTTTTCTTCTCCCCTTAATTTCCTGACTATGGCACCCAAAAAGTCTGTTCCTTCCAAGAACCCCAATCACTCGTCATGGTTCTTCTTCTACTACTTCTTTTTCTTCTCATTTTGTCTCTGATAGAGTTAGGTTCCATGATGTGGACTCCCAAAAGGATTTTCCTGAGAACTTCTTGTTGGGGTTTATGCCTAAAATCCAATTTATTGACATGTCATAAATAATTAAATTGTTTAATTATATGAGACTATCTATAAATGAACTAATGTGACATTATCTTAGTCTATGAGATGCATAGTATGTGATTTATGTGAAAAATCACAGAAGATATAAATCACAAGTTCTTTGTAAACTCAGAATTTTAGTTCGTAGTCGGTGATGAAATTAGGCATTTCATCTGCGAAGACTATAACATATCAACTAAGTTGATTTGTCTTGATCATGGAAGTGGAAACTTCTAGTTGATATGCTGATATGTTTTAAGAGTTAAGACATATTAAACTGGACCGCTGTGAGATTTATTATTCTCCTAACGATTGTCAAATGAATAATAAATCTCACGCTTCTATTTACATTAACTCTAAACCCTGAGAGAATAATAAACCTGATCATGAGGTGTAAGTTGCTTTGATATATCAGGAGTGAGATCTATAAATCACGATCAAAACCTCAATATGTTGGGCAACCGCATTTAGTGTTGATGGAACATATATTCTCAAGATAGAATTCATAATCTCTTAACGGAGATATAAAATATTCTCATGAGATAAATTTAATGGGTTTGATTATTCAGAGTGTTGGGCCCAACCACTTTAATAAGGAATTACTAAAGTATATATTTATGGAATTGGATTTCATAAATATATGATGAATAACATAAAGGATTGAACTGGGTACTTAAGGATTGAGATATAGTAATCTTTAAAGTGGTAGTCTATATTCATAACTTTGTATTACTACGAATATTTTAATGAAGGGGTTGCATGTATAATAAAGTCTTGGAATATAATTTATTAATATGGCCTAGAGTGTAATATATTCATATAGTAGTATTGAATATGATTAATGGTAACTTTGGACTTGTTAAGAGTTGACAGAAAAACCCGAGGCCCACTGGAGTTAGAGCCTTATTTGTTCCCTTTTGGTCCCACTCCAAGCCACATACTAGAGCCCAATTGGAATGGTTCAAAAGGCTAGCCCAATTAGATAATCAGTTATATATAAGGAGAGAAACATACAGAATTTCATAAGGCTTTTCATAAGGTTTTGATTAAGATCACATAAGAACATGAAATGGTTTGTATGTGAGTGTTGGACATTCTCTTATTCTCTCCTTGGAAACTGATTGAGAGATCACACTTCTTGGGCATTAAGTGGAACTGGAGTGAAGATGAAAAATGTTCTTAAGTATTATCGCACCAAAGTACACTTTCTTGTTCTTAAATTCTGAAACTTACATAGTACATGTTATCAATTGCGAATGAAGTAAATCCGTTAATTTTCCACTACTTATGTTTTATATGTGATACAAACATGAATTTTTCCAACACTTCTGTGACCGGGCAATTCATTCGGAACGCCAGGTCATTCTGTTTGATTTTCTAGACACTCCTCTTCCGGTGTGTTTAGCTCTCTGGATTGGGAATCTCTTTGTGAGAAACCCTTAAGGTGTCCCAGCGTGTTTATATAGGAGTTTTACTCCAACATACATACCATCAATACCTCTATTCCTTAGTTTACTATGGTATTCGGAGGAACACATATCGTAGTCACTCTAGAGTTCATTTTCAAGGTATTACGTGTCCCTAGGGTAGTTCGTCCGGACTATCCTAGTCACACTTGTCTACATACCATCTCTTGTGACAAGTTGGTCTCACTCTTCTTTGAGAAGGGCATGGTGTAGGGAGATACTCTAAATTTCTCCACAACCGAGTTCGCTAAGGGTCCAAGATTCCTTAATATGGTGATGACCTTTGTTCTCACACCACTATCACACTATAACACCATCACTAAGCCTCTTACTCGTTTCCTTCTTTCTCTCTTGGAAGATCTCTCTATAGATTTTCCTTCACATATGATAGTATCTATAATAAATATGTTTCTCACACTCTTGCACGTCACCATTACTTCCTCTTATTTCTTTACACCATAGGTGCCATTTGCAAGGAATCTATAAGGATGAGTGATGCACAGCTGGCGGCCAAGCGGCCACAAATGAAGCCTACTCTCCCTCTCCATAGGATGAGGTTGCTTTCCATGCTGCAGAGGATGCTACTTATGCCTCTCAACATTCTTCATCTTCTGCTCCTTCTTTCTCTTCTGAAGTAGAAGCTGTTGGGATTAGTGCTCTTAAATCAAATTGTATAATGTTATGTATGACATTATGTATGACTTAATGTTGTAACTAATAAAGTTATTTTATTATTATCTAAAATGATGGTAACATGAATATTCGGACATTATCACATAGTCCATGAGATGCATAGTATGTGATTTATGTGAAAAGTCACAGAAGATATAAATCACAAGTTCTTTGTAAACTCAAAATTTTAGTTCGTAATCGGTGATGAAATTGGCATTTTATCTGTGAAGACTATAACATATCAACTAAGATGATTTGTCTTGATCATGGAAGTAGAGACTTTTAGTTGATATGTTGATATGCCTTAAGAGTTAGGACATATTGAACTGGACCGTTGTTAGATTTATTCTTCTCCTAACGACTGTTAAATGAATAATAAATCTCACGACTTTTATTTACATGAACTTTTAATCCTGAGAGGATAAAGGACCTGATAACGAAGTGTAGGTTGCTTTGATTTATCAGGAGTGAGATCTAATGACACGATCAATACCTTAATATATTGGGCAGCCACATTTAGTGTTGATGGAACATATATTCTCAAGATAGAATTCATAGTCTCTTAATGGAGATACAAAATATTCCCTTGAGATAAGTTTAATGGGTTTGTTATTCAGAATGCTAGGCCTAACTACTTTAGTAGATAGTTACTAAAGTATATATTTATGAAATTGGATTTCATAAATATATGATGAATAACTTAAGGATTAAATCAGGTGCTCAAGATACAAAATATTCCCTTGAGATAAATTTAATGGGTTTGTTATTCGGAATGCTAGGCCTAACTACTTTAGTAGATAGTTACTAAAATATATATTTATGAAATTTGATTTCATAAATATATGATGAATAACTTAAGGATTAAACCGGGTATTCAAGATACAAAATATTCCCTTGAGATAAATTTAATGGGTTTATTATTCGGAATGCTAGACCTAACTACTTAAATAGATAGTTACTAAAGTATATATTTATGAAATTGTATTTCATAAATATATGATGAATAATTTAAGGATTAAACCGGGTACTCAAGAATTAAGATGTAGTAATCTACAAAATAGCAGTCTACTTTAATAACTTTATATTACTACGAATATTTTATGAAGGGGTTGCATGTACAATAAAATCTTGAGATATAATTTATTAATAAGGCCTAGAGTGCAATTATATTTATATAGTGGTATTAAATATAATTAATGGTAACTTTGGACTTGTCAAGAGTTGACAAAAAAGCCCAAGGCCCATTGGAGCTAATGTCTTATTTGTTCCCTTTTGGTCCCACTCTAAGCCACATACTAAAACCCAATTGGAAAGGCCCAAAAGGCTAACCCAATTAAATAATCAGTTATAAGGAGAGAAACATACAGAATATTGGAATAACAATGACATGAAACGGTTTGTATGTGAGTGTTGGACACTCTTTCATTCTCTCTTGAACAAATTTATATAACTAATTAAGAGACCACACTTTTTTTGTGTTAGTGGATTTGGAGTGAAGATTAAAAGTGTTCCCAAGTGTTTCTAATCTTTGTTTTGAAATTTACCACACCAAGATACATTCTCTTGTTCTTATATTCTAAAATTTACTTAGTACATGTTAACAATTGCGAATGAAGTAGATCCGTTAATTTTCCCCTACTTATGTTTTGTATGCGATACAAACATGTATTTTTCCCTTCAGAGGCATTTCTTGCTGCCATTATGGACCAATTTCAGCATATGAGTGCTAATTTTGGTAGTCATCTTGATCACATTTTCTAGTGAGATGTGTCAAAAGAATATCAGGATTGGTCGCATCGCTCGCCGATAGTCTCGTCCTGGTGGATTTGCTCCTTCTCCTTCACCCAAGCCTGCTGAGGATACTTCTAACGGTGGAGATGATGGTGATGATGCTTCTGGCTCTTCTAATGTTGATGAGATTACTGCGTCTCAATGATTCACCCTTTGTCACTCGTGACAAAAATGAGGAATAGTTTTGGTTATGAGAGAATGATGTTATTAGTGGGAGAGCTAGCATAGAGATAGATTAATTAGGGGGAAAGTGTCTTGAGAGATGTAGTGAGGTTTTGTTGTATATTTCTCATTACGTGTACCATGGTCTTGTGACCTTTACATACATTATTGTACTTCTCTCTATATAAATATGATGATGTATGTTTCTTCACATCTATTTTACATGTATTGTTTCTTTTCTCTCTCTATACACATGTCTTTTCTTTTATATAACTTGTCTCTATTTCACACTTGATGTCTTGATAAATCTTGTTTAAGTGTTTCAAATAAGACCGGTTGCAAGTCTTACATCCGTGATCTCTTTTCTTGCAAAAATTTTCAAGAGCTCATTATTGTTGTTAGGCTTATGTAATTTTGGTTTTTGTAATAGTTATGGAGATTGTTGCTTTATACTTCTCTCATAATTATGCTTATGGTTTTTTCACGGATTGCCAAAGGAAGAGATTGTTAAGGTCATATTTTATATGTAATTGGCTAATCCTTTGTCAAAACACACTTTACTTGTAAATTGGGTAGATCTAAGTTGGGTTTGATACATATCAAGTGGTTGTATTAAAGACATGAAGATTGATCCAAGGAACAAATGAAGAAAAGTTATTTTACTAAAATTCGATAGATGGCATCTATCGAGATTTACTGGGCAAGCTCAACACTAGTTCGATCTATCGAGATTTATGAATTCAGAATTTTCAGATTTGAATTCCGGTCCATGTTGATGTATTTGTTTAGGGTTTCTTTTCTCATAACCCTAAACATATATAAGGTTTATTTTAAAAAGCCGACACACATGGAAATAGAGACCAAAAGCTTTGTTTTCTCTGTGAGAAGCTACTGCGTTTGTACGCCATATGGCTTTGTAACCAAATGCTTCCTAATCTTCATTGTTGATGAAGTGAAGAACTTTGCAGCCAACAACATCCATTCAAGTTGCTAGAATTAGTCACGTGCTGGGATTCGTGCTAAGGGTTAGTAACAAATTGGAGATTTGTGCATCAAAAGAAAGAAGGCTTTTACAAGATCAAGTCCAACTGGGTATTGAAGTAAAGGTTTAACTGTAAGTTGGTATTTCGGCTAGGATAGTGGTAAGATTCCTTGTACTTGTAACCGCTTGATTGTTTATTAGTAACTTATTGGGAGTGGTGACCTTAAAATCACCTTGTGGAGTTTTTGCCTTACAAGAGGTTTTTTCCATTTGTCAACAAATCATTGTGTCAATTTAATTTCAACTACATTTAGTTTAACTAGTCGCTAACCCGTGCAATGCACGGGATAGTTAAATAAAAATTAAAAGTACTTATTTTACTTAAAGGTATATAACTTAAATTTTAAAAATGTATAATTTGAAAATGAATGAAAATAACTAATTTCTTCAATATAATGATTTAGAAAAATTATTTTTCTTTCATATCATTGGTTTCACATAACACATTTCGACGTGGGCTATTTTATGGTGATAACTTTACATATTATTCAACTGCAATTATATCTACTATCTACTACCAATCTAATCTATGTTATCTTGATAGTAGATCTACAAATTGCATTCTCGTATTCTTAGAGCTTGCCACATTATTGTTATTATCTATATATAATATAAAACTGAAAATTTTAACTTTTTGAAAGACTTACATTAGAATTAGGAATAAAAAATAAATTTTTTTTTTAATTAAACCTCACGTTAGTTCTTTTTTTTTTTTTTTAAAGGCTCACTTTAGGTTAAAAAAAAAAAGACTGACGTGAAAAAAAAAAAAAAAAAGAGACTCCTATTAGGATTAAGGAAAAAAGAGAGAGACTCCTATTAGGACTCTCTCACTATTTAGTTTAACAAATTTTAATTTTTTATAAATTAAAATGATGAGGAAAAAAGAGGGAGAGAGACTCCTGTTAGGACTCTCTCACTATTTAGTTTTAAAAATTAAAAAAAATTATAAATTAAAATGATGATGTGAAAAATTGTGGGAGTTTTAGAGGCTTCTGTTTTATATATATATAGATAATAATATCTATATATAATATAAAACTGAAAATTTAAACTTTTTGAAAGACTTACGTTAAAATTAGGATTAAAAAAAATAATTTTTTTTTTAAATTAGACCTCATGTTAGTTTTTTTTTTTTTTTAAGGGCTCACTTTAGGTTAAAAAAAAAAAGACTCCTATTAGGATTAAGGAAAAAGGAGAGAGACTCCTATTAGGACTCTCTCACTATTTAATTTAACAAATTAAAATTTTTTATAAATTAAAATGATGAGGAAAAAAGAGGGAGAGAGACTCCTATTAGGACTCTCTCACTATTTAGTTTTAAAAATTAAAAAAAATTATAAATTAAAATGATGATGTGGAAAATTGTGGGAGCTTCAGAGGCTTCGGTTTTTAATATATATATATATAGATTGGTAATTTGTTAGTACCTCCACGATTTACATGCAATTTAACCTAATTAATCAACTTGGATAATTGAATTAATTATTTGGGTCAAGCTATCTTAACCCAATAACTTTTATAAACAAATTTTAGGTGGTAAGTTGTTACTTGTTCTAATTTAAACTCATCACTAAAATTATTGTTTTGTTCATCAATAATAGTTAGTAACAACCTATCATCTAAGATTTGTTAAGAAAATATTTTTAAAATATTGTAAATATATCACTTCTCTCAACTCATATATTAACTAATATAAGTATATATATTATATACCAAAAAATGCACAAATTAAAAAATAATTACGTCTCTTCGTGCTTCGTGTTTTGATAGTTCATTTGCCCTTTGACCTTTGCTTTGAGTGGGAGTTCTTGAGTCTTGAACTGAAAATTTCCGACACCTCTCTCTCTCTGTTTTTTTGCTCATTTGGTAAAAGCTAAAGGATGTGATTTTGTTGTACTTTCTTGTGCGTACCTTTGTTTCCGGATTGGACTCTTGTCATTGATTTTTGGCTCTAAGTCTAAACAGCTCTCCTTCATATTTGTGCGAAGTCTTCTTTTCTGTTTGTTTTTGTTCGTATAAGCCATGGCTGAAGCAGATTTGCGTGGATTGGAGGTGCTTCATCCTTTTTGGTTTTTAGCCGTTGCAATTTTATTTCGCACTGCTGTAACTGAAAAACACACAATAAAGATACAACTTTTTTTTATTGGAGGCTTAATTGGTTTGTTTTTCTTGATCTTTCGAAGGAAAATCAACACAAAGCCTTTCGGCCTCCTCCGTTATAGTGCCCAATGTGGCATTACTTGGTCACTCTTTCTTTTCCAGTCTCAGGAATTCGCTAAACTAAAGATTCCCGATTCGAGATGAGCTCCGAAGCCTTCATAAAGTAGGGGGCATGGTGTTAAACGAGGTTAGAAGCGGGTTCTTTGCTTCATATTCATTCAGTCATCGCCCACTTCGTATTCTTTATGGTTGAGTTTGTTCCACCTTCTTAGAATGTGGACTTTCTCCTGGGTATCCCAATTAGAAGAGATGTTTATTCACTTTTCGCTTGTAAAGCCGGCTTCTTTCATAGCTAGATCCTAGGTTGCAACTTTAGAGAAAGACTTTCTTCTGTAATAAGAGTTTACTACTTGAAGCCGTGGCCTTGGGATTGGGGTTTGAGTGTTAATTGTTGCATAGTACAGTGATTGATTTCCATACTTCGTTGGTTTTTGTCTTTTCAATATAACTAGTCACTAACCCGTGCGATGCACGGGATAATTAAATAAAAATTAAAAGTACTTATTTTACTTAAAAGTATATGACTTAAATTTTAAAAATGTATAATTTGAAAATAAATGAAAATGACTAATTTCTTCAATATAATGATTTAGAAAAATTCTTTTTCTTTCATATCATTGGTTTCACATAACACATTTCGACGTGGGCTATTCTATGGTGATATCTTTACATAATATTCAACTGCAATTATATCTACTATCCACTACCAATCTAATCTATGTTATCTTGATAGTAGATCTACAAATTGCATTCTCGTATTCTTAGAGCTTGCCACATTATTGTTATTATCTATATATAATATAAAAACTGAAAATTTTAACTTTTTGAAAGACTTACATTAGAATTAGGATTAAAAAATAAAATTTTTTTTAAATTAGATCTCACGTTAGTTTTTTTTTTTTTTTTTTAAGGGCTCACTTTAAGCTAAAAAAAAAAAAAAAGACTCACGTGAAAAAAAAAAAAAAAAAAAAAAAAAAAAAAAAACTCCTATTAGGATTAAGGAAAAAAGAGAGAGACTCCTATTAGGACTCTCTCACTATTTAGTTTAACAAGTTAAAATTTTTTATAAATTAAAATGATGAGGATAAAAGAGGGAGAGAGACTCCTGCTAGAACTCTCTCACATAACACATTTCGACGTGGGCTATTTTATGGTGATAACTTTACATATTATTCAACTGCAATTATATCTACTATCTACTACCAATCTAATCTATGTTATCTTGATAGTAGATCTACAAATTGCATTCTCGTATTCTTAGAGCTTGCCACATTATTGTTATTATCTATATATAATATAAAACTGAAAATTTTAACTTTTTGAAAGACTTACGTTAGAATTAGGATTAAAAAAATAATTTTTTTTTTTAAATTAGACCTCTAGTTAGTTTTTTTTTTTTTTTTTAAGGGCTCACTTTAGGTTAAAAAAAAAAAGACTCAGGTGAAAAAAAGAGAGACTTTTATTAGGATTAAGGAAAAAAGAGAGAGACTCCTATTAGGACTCTCTTACTATTTAGTTTAACAAATTAAAATTTTTTATAAATTAAAATGATCAGGAAAAAAGAGGGAAAAATTGTGGGAGTTTCAGAGGTTTCGGTTTTATATATATATAGATAATTAAAAAAATAATTTTTTTTAAATTAGACCTCACGTTAGTTTTTTTTTTTTTTTTAAGGGCTCACTTTAGGTTAAAAAAAAAAGACTCAGGTGAAAAAAAGAGAGACTCCTATTAGGACACTCTCACTATTTAGTTTAACAAATTAAAATTTTTTATAAATTAAAATGATCAGGAAAAGAGAAGAGAAAATTGTGGAAGCTTCAGAGGTTTTGGTTTTATATATATATATATATATATATATATATATATAATATCTATATATAATATAAAACTGAAAATTTTAACTTTTTGAAAAACTTACATTAGAATTAGGATTAAAAAAAATAAATTTTTTTTAAATTAGACCTCACGTTAGTTTTTTTTTTTTTTTAAGGGCTCACTTTAGGTTAAAAAAAAAAGACTCACGTGAAAAAAAGAAAGACTCCTATTAGGATTAAGGAAAAAAGAGAGAGACTCTTATTAGGACTCTCTCACTATTTAGTTTAACAAATTAAAATTTTTTATAAATTAAAATTATGAGGAAAAAAGAGAAAGCGAGACTCCTGTTAGAACTCTCTCACTATTTAGTTTTAAAAATTAAAAAAAATTATAAATTAAAATGATAATGTGAAAAATTGTGGGAGTTTCAAAAGTTTCAGTTTTTAATATATATATATATATATATATATGGATTATACTGTGAACTTTTGATTTCTTCACTTCTTTTGTTTTAGTTTTTTCAATAAAATATAATTTTCCTCATGATTTTCTGTATTTATGATATTCCGATCAATGTTTATTGCACACTTGTAAATACACACTGACCAAAATAATTGGAAGCATAAATATCACAATTTTAAACTTGAAAACTTGACTTGTGATAGGGGTAAACCTCCCACCTGACGGATTGGCCTCTGACGACGGATGTACATGACGGACTCGACGAGTAGACGGGCTGACCTTCGGTAGTCGACGGCGAAAGGCTCACCCAATGTTGTCGCCAGGCGCCAGAGCCAGCCTTGCCACGTACGCTTCCCTGGAAAGAGCGAATCTTGTCACATACGCTACTTAGCCAGGTATCTTACGAAGCACGACTCCCGCCCCCAAAGAAGGGAATCGTGCCCAACACACTTGGCTACCCCAGAAGAGTCTTGCGCCCTACGCTACTCGAGGGCAATTTCGGTACAACGATATCTTCTCCAGCAAGCCTTGCCCAAAGGCCACTACCACTACTATAAATACCACCACACCTTCCAAAAATCGAGGTACGTATACTAAGACTCGACTCTGGCACTCTAGAGTTGTGAAAAATACTAACTTAACCATCGGAGGGTCGTTGGCCGGTACCACACCGGTGCTTCCCTTTGAGGTTCTTCTTACTTGTGCAGGACCGTCCGGAACGACCCGCGAACCTTGCAGCCCACTGGTTTGATTCTTGACATCATCAACTTGTTTTAATAATCACTACTCTTATTTTCAAAGTTTATTATATATTAGCATAGATTATAATTATAGGTAATTGCGTAGAGACTGTAGTCATTCCGTGGGGAAAAAAATTTAAGAAAAGAAATAAGTTTATATGTAGTGTGTACAGTAAGTATTTGTCCTAAACCATAATGCCATACTGTAGTGTAAGTTTCGGCCTGTTTTGAGGCTTTGTTGGAAATAATTTTATAATATTTGTTTCTTTTAAATGATTATCGATACAATTTATTCTAATTATAGGTAATAACTTCACTACTTCATTTTATTAATTAATGGAACAATCAAATTATCAACAAGATTAAGAGCCCTTTCTCAAAAAAAAAAAAAAAACAATTAGCCCATTTGGTTTAGAGATAGCTCAGTTTTCATATCTCAATTTTCATAATTCAATTTTCAAAACTCATAACTCAGTTCTCAGTTTTTGAAAGCACCTATTTGCTGTTTCCTATTTCCAGTACTCTAACTCAAATTTTTGAGTTTTGAGTGATGGAAACAAGTGTTGAAAACTAAGTCAAATACAAAATTTTTTGTAGGACTCATGCGTTTTAAGAACTCGGTTGTGAAAACTGAGTGATATGATCCAAAAATCTACTCATCCAAACAGGCTCTAGTGTTTCAAAAACTCTCATTTATTATTCTCAAAAAAAAAAAAACTCTCATTTATATTTTATAGTATCTAATTGGGCAAATTACAACTTACCCACTTGTTGTTTGACCAAAATTTAAGTTGTCTACTTATAGTTTGAAATTTGACACTTACCCACCTGAAATTTGACCGAAATTTATGTTTCCTACTTATGGTTTAAAATCTCATAATGCAAGTGCTCCGCTCAATTCTTTTTGATCTTATTTGATCTTTTTTTTTTTTTTCATGTTTTTGGAGGAGAGAAACATAAAAGTGAAGCAAAATTACATATTTAGCCATGTTTTTAATAAAGGTGGGTTACGGAACTCTAACTGAGCTAACCTCAGATAAGTAAAATGTCAAATTTCAAATCACAAATAGGCAACTTAAATTTCGGCCAAACTACAAGTTGGTAAATTGTAATTTGCCCTATGTAATTCTATAGAAATAGTCTTTCTATTTTACATGACCATGATATCTAATTCTCTTCACAAATTTATTCTTAAAAAAAAATCTCTTCATTAAATTAATAATGATTTGTTAGTGTTAATTCATTGGGTGATATATATAATGAGTTGATCTGTCTTTGTTTATGCAAGTTGATATTACTAGGTAATTCTATTATTCAGTCAAGCTACAGTGGTACTTTTATAAATCCGGTTCTATTTTTCCAGACTTAAAATTTTATTTTATTCTAGTTATTAGTAATTTTACATCTCAAAAAGTAAAGAAAAAAAAAATATTATGATACAAAAAATCAAATAAATATTATTTAATTAATAAATATTAATATAATGCCTCAATTTAGTTGTTGTCTTAGGCCTCAAAATGTATGAGGCTGGCCCTACCTCAATCACAATAGACCAAGTCAATAATTTCAATAAAAAAAATTTGAAAAATATTATGTCCTTAATAATCTTTCAAAAAAAAAATAGTTCTTGTAGGAACTCATAAGGATTGTTTGCCATATCCCATAAGTAATAATAATAATATTAGAGCAATGATAAGGACACTAATTTTTTTTTTTTCACAACTTGTGGAAAGTTGTAAGAAAGTTTGAGTCATAAGCCTTATTGATTTTTTTTTTTTTTTTTTTTGAGGAAAATAAGGCTTATTGATGATATACCTGGTTTTAGTGTCTATTTAAGATGACGATTTAAAACCACAATATATATATATATATATATATATATATATATATGCAAAGTATTAGTTTCTACAATTTCACTCTTTTAGGTATTTTTTATTCCAAACAATATATTTCAAAAGGTTAAAAACTAGGTTTTATCAAGTTGAAACATAATTGGTTCTAGTTTAGTAATTTTTTTAATTAAAAATGGTTTGAAATATATGACCACGTATATTCTCTTGAAATTCTTAGTTTTGATTTTTTTTTTTTTTTTTTTTTCACTATACATTCCCTCCAAAATCTTTTTTTTTTTTTTTCACGTGTTATAAATTCACAAGAATATAGTTTTATATTTGAAATTTTAATATAAACGTTAACTAAATTTGGTTTTGATATGATTTTATACAATTTTGGCATAAAATAAAATAAATTCAATATTGAATCAGTAAAGCTTCTTTAGTGAAAATTGTCACATATTTGGCAACTTTTATTTTTTGGAAAAAAATTGGCAACTTTGTTAAAGACCTTTTAAGGACCCTTAAATCTTTTTTTTCTTTTTTCTTTTTTTGAGAAGAAATACTCTTAAATCTAAAAATGATTTTTAAGCTAAATATGAAATTCCAAGCTTTAGAACATGCTTTGTATGTTGTAATAGATTTTAAGCTAAAATGCAAAATCCACCTTCTATGTTTATTCAGAAGGGTGTAGGTGACTGGTGGGAGTTGGGTTTCTAGATTACAACTCACACAGAGAGAGAGAGAGAGAGAGAGAGAGAGAGAGAGAGAGAGAGAGAGAGAGAGAGAGAGAGAGAGAGAGAGAGAGAGAGAGAGAGAGAGAGAGAGATTATACGTATAGGTTTTTTAGGTTTTAGTTTTTTTTTTTTTTAATAGGTGGTGTAGTTAACTAGGGTTAGTTGGGTTAAGTTTACTTAAGTAGGCATGTGTAATGCACATGCCATTTTTTACACTTGTAACTCTATTAGAACAATTTGTAGCCTTAAGCTATAATTGGTTTTGTACCTAAACTTTATCCGGACTAAAATGAATTTTGGTGAAACATAGAGGGTGGATTTGCAATTTCGCCTAGATTCTATAATGGAATTTTTTTTTTTTTTTTTTTTTAGAGAGAGTTCCAACCTATGACGTCTGCTCCTAATGATAGCTCTTTATTATCAAACCAAGACACCAATCAATTTTTGGTGTAGGCAGATTGAACCTTAAATCTCTTATACAACCATCAGAGACTTTACCAATTGAGCTAACTGGAACCCACTAATGGAATTGTTATTTATGTGTAATATTTGGTTGTATCTTTATTATTGAGAATAATTATTCCTTAATAAAAGTTATTCCTTAAATTGAGGAAAAGCCTATTCCTTTCTAAATGAATGCAATACTTATTCCTTAATTCCTTAATAATAACAACATTTAAAATTAATATATTTTCAAAAAAATACAAACTTTCAATATGTAAAAACTTAAGTAGTTATTTCATTATAGCATCTTTTATTCTCAATAATAAAGATTACTATTCCTAACGTAATTTTTGACAGGCCAAAAACGTATTGACCCCTTGTGATGAATTAATTGATTAACTAGCCAAGTTTATTAATTAATCAAATTATCATGCAAACATGTGGTAGCACAAACAAATCACCAATTAAACTAAGTATGCAGTAGAAAATAAATGACACGGTGATTTTTTTACGAATGGGGAAAACCAACACGGCAAAAACCCCACCGAGTGATTTTAAAGTCACCACTCTTGAGAATCCACTATTATCACAACAAGCGGTTACAAGTAAAGGAATCTCAGTACCTTATACCAATCTATAGTTGAACCCTTACCCCAATACCCAATTGGACTTATTCTATAGTGACAATCACTCCTTGTATTGCACGACTCCCGGTACGTGAGTAACCAATTGCGTAGATCCTAGTACGCAACTTGATTCACCAATTAGAGAAGGTTGTTGGTTGCAAAGTTCTTCATTTCATCACACGATGAAGATCCAAAAGATGCTTGGTCACAAAACCCTACGGTGTACGAATACAGCAACTTCTTCACAAGAAAGATGAACTAGGGCAAATTCTGTCTCCGATCACAATTTGCTTGAACAAACTTTGTTCAACACTTGTGCAATTTGCGTCCACTTTGACAGCTCTTAAAATAATCCTTTTATATGTCTAGGGTTATAAGAAAAGAAGGCTCAAAGACATATTCACAGATTGGAAGAAAACAGATCAGAAATTCTATTTTTCTTAAACCTTAACAGATAGCAGCTGTTGAGAAGCTATCGAGCCATGGGGCTGGAACAGCCTCTTAAGCTCAATAGATGCTAGTTGTCTAGCTAGTTGTCAAGCTTTAATGACAAGCACTTCTTCAGCTTGTTTCTTGGACAGATTTGCATGGCTTTAACACTTGATCTTGAAACCTTATTTCTTGAAGTATTAAAAACATCCTAGATCTACCAAAATACAAGTGCATTTTGTCAAATGATTAGCCAATTACATAAAATAATGACATATGTTCCTAACAAGTAAAACACATATGTTCTAACAAGTAAAACACATATGTTCTAACAATCTCCCCCTTTGGCAATCCATGACAAAACCACAACTAACAAATGAACATATGAGAGAAGTTATAAATCACTCAACTCATACTCACTTTTTAAATACAATAAAATCTATCCTAACACAAACTCTTGAAAAACTTTGCAAGAAACACTTTAAACAAAACATATCAAGGCATCTTTGTGTGAAGTAGAAATAATAGATTGCATACAAGTAATAAGAAGCATGTGCATAAATAGAGAAAAGAAACAACACATGTAAGGGCAGGTGAAAAAAACATACATCAACATATAAAGAGAATAAGTACAATGTGTGTCAATAATGGTTATAAGACCCATATACAAGAATAAATGTATCTCTAAAAGAAAGAAAAGAAAAAGATACAAGTAATCCTCACTACATCCCTCAAGATATCAACACTCCCCCTAACAAAATGGTCCTATACTAACTTTCCCCCTAAGTATGACTACATATCTAAAACTACTCCCCCTTTTGTCACAAGTGACAAAGGGTAAACGTGTCAAGTAGACATCTCATTGGTAGAACTAGCATCTCCATCATCATTATGTTGGGAAATCATCATGTTATGTTTGCATACAAAACATACGTAGCGGAAAATAAACGGATCTACTTCATTCGCAATTGATAACATGCACTATGTAGGTTTCAGAATATAAGAACAAGAGAGTGTACCTTGATGCGGTGAAATTCAAAACCGAATGAAGAAGTACTCGGGAAGACTTTCAATCTTCACTCCAATTCTACTTGATGCCCAAGATGTGTGGTCTCTCAATCAGTTCTATGTTTTCTAGAGAGAATATGAAAGAGTGTCTCTCTTCCTTATATTATTTTATACATTAAACATACAAACCATTTTATTCTATATAAAATTCTGTATGTTTCTCTCCACATAACTGATTATCTAATTGGGCTAGCCTTTTGGGCCTTCTCAATTGGGCTTTAGTGTGTGGCTTGGAGTGGGACCAAAAGGGAACAAATAAGACACTAGCTCCAATGGGCCTTGGGCTTTTCTGTCAACTCTTGACAAGTCCAAAGTTACCATTAATTATATTTAATACCACTATATAAATATAATTGCACTCTAGGCCTCATTAATAAATTACATCCCAAGACTTTATTATACATGCAACCCCTTCATAAAATATTCGTAGTAATACAAAGTCATGAATATAGACTGCCACTTTGTAAATTACTACATCTTAATCCTTGAGTACCCGGTTTAATCCTTTTGAGTTATTCACCATATATTTATAAAATCCAATTTCATAAATATATACTTTAGTCTTACTAAAGTGGTTAGGCCTAACTCTCTGAATAACTGTACCCATTAAACTTATCTCAAGGGAATATTTTATATCTCCGTTAAGAGACTATGAATTCCATCTTGAGAATATATGTTCCATCAACACTAAATGTGGTTGCCCAACATACTGAGGTTTTGACCGTTACTTTAGATCTCACTCCTGATATATCAAAGCAACCTACATTTCATGATCAGGTCCATTATTCTCTCAGGATTAAGAGTTCATGTGAATACAAGTCGTGAGATTTATTATTCAATTGACAGTCGTTAGGAGAATAATAAATCTCACAGCGGTCCAGTTCAATATGTCTTAACTCTTAAAACATATCAACATATTAACTAGAAGTCACCACTTCCATGATCAAGACAAATCATCGTAGTTAATATGTTATAGTCTTCGCAGATGAAATGCCCAATTTCATCACCGACTACGAACCAAAATTCTGAGTTTACAAAGAACTTGTGATCTATATCTTCTGTGACTAAATCACATAAATCACATACTATGCATCTCATGGACTATTTGATAATGTCCGAATATTCATGTTACCATTATTTTAGAACAACTTTATTAAACACAATATTAAGTCATACATCATTTCTCACATAATGTCATACATAATATTATACATAGCATCATACAATAGGATTTAAGGGCACATATCCTAACACATTATCATCATCCTCAGCCTCAGAATCAGAAGCCACTGGAGGAGGTGGAGGAAAAGCCTTAGGAGTGAAGCCACACATGACCACCCGCCACCATGCAATACGGCTGACACGAATGTTCACCTAATACAGCTCAGTAGAGAGTGTATCAAGGCAAGCATCCATGCGTTGAAGCTGCGTCATGATGTCTCCGAGAGTCACATCGCCCATAAAAGAGGAGGGGGTAAATATGGATGGAGCAGATCGGGATGGAGCCGAACGGGTGGGAAGAGCTACTGACCTAGTCTATCGTGATTTAAACTGCACCTCACTACGTTAACGATAGCAGCGTCTATGGCACACATGAAGGTAAAAGGGTCGGATGCTAGAAAGGGAACAGAAAAGTGGCATAAGATCCTCGTGATAGCAGATGGAAAGATGAGCTTATCACAAGACGCCGAATCCTAATGAACATCTATAATAGAAAGAATAAAATGAGAAGGGAAATCTATAGTGAGATGCTCAAGAAGGGACAACAGAAATCGAGCACGAGGCTCAGTGATGGAGTTATAGTGAGAGAAAGGATGGAGTACAAGGCCGAGGGCCTTTTTTGCAAAGCCCGAATAGTAAGTGAACTGGCAATCACCCCACTCAGAGGGACGCTCACAAAACGCAGATTTAAGCTTATCCTTGGACACAGTCCTCAGACGCTCACAACTAGGATAGCCACGAAAGTTTACCCGCAGGACACGGAGCACATTCGCAACTATCTGCGGTGTGACAACAATGTGCGTACCTCGAACGCGAGTGATAAAATGAGGTACTAAACGATCAAACCCATGCATGTTGGAGTAAAACTCTTGGATCAGCACGGATGAACATGTGACCGGGACGTCACACAGTGACTTCCGACCCCGACTGTGAATGACATCGGATAGGTCAATGTCGGCAAAGTCCGCCAGGATGACTTAGCATTCAAAATGAATGCCTCATCTAGAAAAGTTCTTCGAGAATGCCTTTTGGGCATCATTACGGAACCGAATATGAGAAGGAGTAGGATCGAAGGAAGTGGATGGCCCGGAACGAAGAGGGTTCCGGGACAGAACAAACATATGTTTTGGCGCCATTGACACACTAACGTAAACAGAAGAGAGAGAGAGAGAGAGAGACAATCAGAAAAGTGCCAACACATTTCAAATATAACAAGTATATTGAAAAGAGAGTTTGAATACATGGAAAATGCATAAACATGTGACATGCAATATAAAACGCATCATGGGCTCAGCCCAATCCAATCCTACCAGCACACAATCAATTACACACATCTAAAATGCATGATAATACTGTTATAATGCAAATGTGATGCAATGCATGAAGTTTTTAAGATCAAATCTTTAAAACCCATCCCAAAAATTTCAACAATAACTCATCAATTTTGAAAAACCCCAAAAATTTTCAAAAACTCCAAAACCTAGGTTTCAAAACATGAAATGCATGCAAATGAGGGATTAGAAACTTACCAAGTGAAGAAACAAACTTGAGAAAGCTTGAAAATCGCTTGGAAAGAGGTTTGGAGTGAGAGAGAGTGATTTGGGAGGTGAAAGGGCGGATCTGTCAAGAGAGAGATTGAGAAAAGTGAGAGACGGATCACGCTGAACCGTTATATAAAAGGTCAGTAAATCTCGATAGATAAAGGTGTCGAGACAGGTGTCAAGGGAGGTGTCGAGCAAACAGGCTTTGACAAATGCAGCTGTCGAGAGGGTGCTGAGGAACAATTCATCAGACACAATTAAAGAAGCTCGATCGATCCACCAGCTATTGAGAGGCCAGAAGAAAGCTCGATCGATCCACCTAGCTGTCGAGAAGCTATCGGGGATCTAGAAGGAATCTCGATCGATCCACCTAGCTGTCGAGAGGTGTCGAGATTGCGATAAGAAACAGCTTAAGAGCTCGATAGATAGCCAGGTGTCGAGGAGGTGTCAAGGAGCTGTCAAGATAGCTTAAAAACAGTTTTTCAAGAACAGAAAAACACAGACATGAATGCAATCAAGCATGCAACTCAACCAAGGATCCAAGCAACATTTGAAGTTCTTAAAATGATCTCTCAACAACAATTTTAAGCACATTGATCCCAAAAACACACAAACACACTAAACAAGTCTAACCGATTTTATATTTCAAAAACAAGTCAAGACAGTTTAGTGAGCATACATTAACACATGTAAATCTTGTGATGACCAAATCACATTGTACCTGTACATGTATCAAGAGTAGCAAAGAATATTGCGTGTTGTGTGTAAAGAACATCACAAGATTGCAAATGTGTCAACATGTTATGACGACGATTTAAGATGTGACAAAATCACTTTAACTCACACACAATCATATATGTTTGATGGAGACTATCACCTTTGAGGTACATCCTATAACTCTCACATCTTCTAGAATACACGCTTGCAATCATATTTAAAAGAATTTTGATCTTCTTGCTTTTGATTTTTTTTTACATATTTTTCTTTTGAAACAAACCATGCATGGGCATATAAGAGAGAGAAAAGAATTACCCAATTATGTTAAGCTTTTGACATTGCACTTTTGCTATGCCAAAACATACATATGTTATTTCATGATTGGCGGGTAATAGTGGTGAGATGGTTATTTATGACTTTCTCTTAGGATTTTTTAGTCCTACCCGTCAAAACAGTGATACGAGTGTTAAGTACAAGAGACTACTTAATCTTTACTCATCACAAACACAAGCCACAAAGCTCACTTGCTTAGTTGTGCATAGAGATGCTCATCTAAGCTACACAGGATACAAAGCTTAGAAAACTTTGTTTCAATGGCCATTCAAGGTACACAAGTACCAATGTACACAAACAAACACTGTTTTTGTATTTTTTTATTTTTCAAATTTTTTTTATTTTTATATGAAAAAAAAAAAAAGCAAAACTGAAAAATAACCAAACAAAAACAGGTTAAACAAAACAAAAAAATGCATATAACTAGACTGACTCAAAACTTGAAAGCAAAACACACAAGTAATGCAAACAAAAACAAGAAAAGGAGAGAGAGAGAGAGAAAAAAAAAGTGATAGAATCACTTAGTTCGTTTTTCCTTTCACACCTTGGAAGAACCTTTCCTTTGAGTGAACTCTTGAACCGGAGGTGAGGGGGAAGAATTAAAATTGTTTAAGTTTGAAAGGAACATGAGGGCTTTGAGAAGATTTCCAAGGGGAGCAAAAGAAGGTAGAAACTGATTTTGGTTTCCCGATGCGATTATGTCGTTGCTCTGTTGAGTGGTTAACCACTTATAGCAATTTGGTCGAGTATGACCGGCTGCACCACAGTGATGACAGAGATGCTGCTTCTTCTATTTCGGCTTTTGAGAGTTAGCCTTCTTAGCCCTAGGGTTTTTAGTCTTATTCTTAGTAGGTTTAAGGGGTAATCCTAAGACAGACTTACCATTGTCTATATTCTCACTAGCTAATTCATTTTTAACATTACTGTTTTCAGTTTCAACATTATTAGCAGGAGGAACAAAACAGTAGAACTAGTAGAAGCAATACTAGGAGAAGAGAAATCATACCCTAAACCGGTTCGATTGGAAATAGATTTCTGAATGCTGAGCATCTCGTTAAGTTTTGCACTTGAAGTCCTTTCCAATTGAGCTCTGACTTGAAACAGCTTCGCTTCAAGTTTCTTGGTCTTCTCAGCCAAGAAATTGTTCTCGAACCTAAGTGCTCCAATAGTCTGATTAGCTTCATCAAACTTCATGGAGAGTTTTTCACGTTCGAGCTCCATATCACTGAGCTTCTTAGTGGCCAACCTATACAACTTCTCATACTTTTTGGAGACCTTGTATAACTTTGCATAAGCTGTGTGGATGTCATCTTGTTCATCCATCTTCTCAAACTTGGACTCCACTAATTCTTCTTCTTCATCCACATCTTCAACAATCCCCTCAGTAGGATTGATTGTGGCAATGAAGGCATTCAAGATTCCGTCATCCTTATTGTCGGAATCATCTTCAGGTTTGGTGTCACTTAGTGTAGCAGCAACATTGACACCCAAAGCACTTTGGTCCTGCGGGAACAGTGTACTGATTGCCATCCCTTGAATCCTTCTTCCCTTGTTTTGACTCTTAGACTGAGAAGAACTTGACTGTCTACGGTCGTTATCGAAGCCCTTTGCATTAGCATATTTCATGAACTTCTTAAATTGCCAAGTAATGTAGGACTTCATCTTAGAGTCCTCATCGTCTGAAGACTCATCAGTATCACTGCTCTTGGCCTTCAGTGCCTTGCTCTTGCTCTTGCTCGACTTTCCGATTCTAGACAAACCCAACTCATAGGTCTACAAATTGCCAACTAGCTCTGTCAAAGGGATTTTGTCAATATCCTTTGATTCCTCCATGGCAATGATCTTGGCATGGAATCTCTCGGGTAGAGATCTGAACACCTTTCTCACAATCTTGGGTTTAGGAATGGTCTCCCTAAGATTAAAAGCCAAGTTCACTATGTCCTTAAGCTTGGCATAGAACTCATCAAAAGACTCATCCTCCTCCATCTTAATCTCTTCAAAGCTTGTTGTAAGCCTCTGCAGCTTTGAATCCTTGACAACCTTGGTTCCCTCATAAGTTGTCTGGAGGATGGTCCATGCTTCCTTGGCAATTTCAGTAGAGAATATCTTCTTGAACTCTTTATTGGTGACAGCACTGAATAAGGCATTCAATGCTTTGCTGTTGAAGTTTGCCGCATTAATCTTAGTATCATTCCAATCGACCGGCACTTCCTTTGGCTTGGTCCAGCCAATCTCTACAGCTTGCCACACCTTTTCATCTAGTGACTGCAAGAAAGCTTTCATGCGTACTTTCTAGTATGCATAGTTAATGCCATCAAATAAAGGAGGTATAATAAGAGACTATCCTATATCCATGACAAACAAGGGTCAATGGATCAACACAACAAAGATTAAACCTAATTAGAGTGTGCCTGCTCTGATACCACTTGATAGGCCAAAAACGTATTGACTCCTTGTGATGAATTAATTGATTAATTAACCAAGTGTATTAATTAATCAAATTAACATGCAAACTTGTGGTAGCACAAACAAATCGCCAATTAAACTAAGTATGCAGCAAAAAATAAATGACACAGTGATTTGTTTACGAATGGGAAAAATCAACACGGCAAAAACCCCACCGGGTGATTTTAAGGTCACCACTCTCGAGAATCCACTATTATCACAACAAGCGGTTACAAGTAAAGGAATCCCAGTACCTGATACCAACCTACAGTTGAACTCTTACCCCAATATCCAATTGGACTTGTTCTGTAGTGACAATCTCTCCTTGTATTGCACGACTCCTAGTACATGACTAATTAATTGCGTGGATCCTAGTATGCAACTTGATTCACCAACTAGAGATGGTTATTAGCTGCAAAGTTCTTCATTTCATTGCACGATGAAAATCCAGAAGATGCTTGGTCACAATACCCTACGGTGTACAAACACAGCAACTTCTTCACAAGAAAGATGAACTAGAGCAAATTCTATCTCCAGTCACAATTTGCTTAAACAAACTTTGCCCAACACTTGTGCAATTTGCATCCACTTTGACGGCCCTTAAAATAATCCTTTTATATGTTTAGGGATATGAGAAAAGAAGGCCCAAAGACATATTCACGGATTGAAAGAAAACAGATCAAAAATTATGTTTTTCTTAAACCTCGACAAATAGAAGCTGTCAAGCAGCTGTCGAGTCACGGGGTTGGAATAGCTTCTTAAGCTTGATAGATGCTAGTTGTCTAGCTAGCTGTTGAGCTTTAATGACAGGCACTTCTTCAACTTCTTTCTTGGACAAACTTGCATGGCTTTAACACTTGATCTTGAAACCTTATTTCTTGAAGTATTAAAAACATCCTAAATCTACCTAAATACAAGTAAAGTGCATTTTGTCAAATGATTAGCCAATTACATAAAATAATGATATATGTTCCTAACAAATAAAACACATATGTCCTGACAATTTTCATTTAATATACCAAACGTGCCCTTGATATTACATCTTCTTAGTGCACTGTTTTCACTGTAAATAGATATATGATAAACATCCATGCTTATTTTACAAAATGACACTCATTGCCCACCCACTTTAAGGGGAAAAAAAACTAATTGACATGAATGTTTTATTTTAAAGACTAAAATGACAAAAACCAAACTTTTGAGATGAATATAACAATTCATCCAAACTTAAAGGTGAAATTTAGATTTTAGCCTAATAATAATAATAATGATGATAATATATTGGCCATCAATGGAGCTAATTTGGTTTAAGTATGTAAATACAAAGCACTTTTAATTGTCATTTTCTTTGTGATTTCTCACATTTAAAAAGCTTTTAATCAATTTGGTTACCAAACATGGTAACAACTAGAACTCTTTTCAATTAAAGCTACTTAGGTTTGTCAAGTAAAGAGTTTTGAGACTCTTCAATTTGGAGAGTTTTGGAGAGAAAGTGGGAAAGGAGAGGAATTTTGAAAAAAAACACCAAAACTACCCCTTCTCCCACCCCTATACCCCTTCCCACTGTGTGAGTTGTTGCTTTTTCTTTTTTTTTTTCTTTTTTACTCATTCTTTCTTGTCATCGTGTTTTTGCTGTTTTTTTTTTTTTTAAATATCAACCGTGACTTTCTTTTTCTTTATTAATGGTGTTCTGTTTTTAAAATTAAATGGTGGTTTTCACTTTTAATACAATATATGTGTGTGTATGTAATATAATGGAAAAGTAATTTTTATTTTTATTTAATGATTAAAAAAATATTTCTTATATTATGTAATAAAGGCATAGGAGTAAATTTATAAAAACTACATATTCTATTCTCCAATTTTTCTTCTTAATCAAACAAATAAGTTTTCTATTCCTTCACTTTTCCATCCTTCCAACCAAATGCTATGAGAGAAATTTTTTTTTTTTTTTATCCTGCCACTTTTTCCATCTTCTCCTAATTTTTTATCATGCCACATGTTAAAAAAAATTCGCAAGGGGAGTCCTTAATACTAAAAGCACCTATAAAGTTAAAAGAGAATTTTTTGAGTCTTACTACTAAAGTTATTTAGTGCAAAGTTCTAATTTATATTAAAACAAAATAAATTGACATAATTACCCATACTTATTTATTAGAAGACCTTTTATGTAAGAGTGTTTGCCATAATAATTGGTTACCAAAGAGTTTTAACAACATTTAAGCATTTGACTACATTAGTTTGCTAAATGCTTTAAACACCAACACGTTTTTTCGTAAAAAGTCTACAACTAAAATTCTATATTAAATCGTCAAGCAATATTTTTTTTTTTTGATAAATAAAATTTTATATATCAAAGAGGAGGGGGAAAAAGGCCCAATCCCATCTCTACCGTCTGAGAGAAATACCTAATCAGGGAGGAAAGAAATTGTAATAGGCACATCCCAATTGCAAAATGCAGCCTAACGGGCAATATTATGAGACAGAAAATTTACATGAAAAAAAAAAAAAAAAACAAAGTCCCAATAAAGCAAAGAACTTAGAGCTGACTTGATAGAACTAGAAAGGGAGGCTAAAACTTTTGGAGGAGAAGAGGAAGTATGTTGCAGAACTTCACAAACAAATTTAGAATATCCTTCAAACACAATAAGTTTTAGATTGTGACTGACAGTCATCTGCAAAGCTAAAAGGGCATCTTGAACTTCACCTTCTAAAGATCTACTGGAGGCAATAAGGAAGAGTGAGCAAAAATGATATCTCCAAGTTCACTCCTAAAAACAATAGCTGGAAATGAAGCTCGAGGCATGATTGCAACATCAAAGTTGGTTTAAACCATTTAGGATGAGCTGGAACCCAATTAGAGATCAAGGGAGATTTGAGAGCAATCCAAGTAGCCAAGTGTTCATAATAAGCAGAATTTACATACTCAGCAGCTTTCTTTGGATTTGTACCTAAAAAAATGATTTGATTTTGAATCCTCCATATATTATCAAATAATATAGTGGCAAACACAGAAATTTTCTTGTTATCTTCTATTGGGGTCATAAAAAACTTTGATGGAAGAATGATGCATTTCACCATGGTTTTAAAAACCAAAACAGTCAAAGAACCAAAAAAGGGATCAGTTCCCGGTGTTTCTTGATTCATGACCCATTTTTTGCCAGTATTCCTGGTTTTTATAGGACTAGTTCCTAGTTTAACAGGTTGAACCGGCCAGTCCAGTTTGATTTTTAAAACAATGCATTTCACTCTCTCACTAGGAGAAGGGGAACAGATTTTGGATAGGTTTAGAGGCCAAATAGAAAGGGACCAGGTTATGATGGTAAAGGAGCAATGGATCAAAACGTACATGCTCGATGGATTCTTGATGTGGGTTACAAAAAACACATGTTAAATCATCTTGAGGCCATCTCCCCTTCAAAGCTGTTTTGGTAGGTAAAAAATCCCAGGAAATTTTCCCGAGGTTTGAACCTCTAATGTATATTGAGTTTTCACAAAAATGGCAATGGGTTGAGTTCGGGGCGGGATTTTTGATGCCCGAACCCGACCCGTGGGCCCTCCCCCCTTACCTAAACCCAGCCCGTTTAATAAACCGATTTTTTTAACCCCAAACCTACCCCATCGAGCCCCCGAAAGCCCCGCAGGCCCCGTCCAGCCACTTCTGGGCCTAATCTAAAGCCCCTAATTTATAGCCCAATCCAACCCAACCTTAAAAAAAAAAAAAAAAAAAAAAAAAAAAAAAAAAAAAAAAACAATTTTACAACCACAAAAACACAAATCACAAACACAAACATAAACAGAAACACAAATCACAAATACAAACACAAATCCTATCACAAACAGAAATCACAAACACAAACATAAACACAAACTCACATTTAACAACTAAATAAATTGTAAATAATAAACATTCATTAATGATATAAAAAAAAAAAGTAAAAACAATCTCGTCCTTCGATCATCACATCTCTCCCCAATCTAACAAACCCGTGCTCCTTCGTGACAAACGGCAACCACCACGTGATGAAAGTAAGGATGAGGGTGGGTCGGTGAGTGAATGAGGGTGAGGGTGACTAGGTAAGGGGCGGCTGAGAGAAAATAAGAGTAAAAGTGAGAGAGGTAAGAGGCGAAATGAACCCCCAAAAAAAAAAAAAAACACACAGTCATGAGGCTGAACGAGGCCAAGGGGCCGTAAGGCTGAATGAGGCCATGAGGGGAGTGTTTGAGTGAGGTTGAGAATGATGGAAAATTACATGTTTGTATCGCATACATAACATACGCAGCGAAAAAATTAACGGATCTACTTCATTCGCAATTGATAACATGCACTATGTAAGTTTCAGAATATAAGAACAAGAGAGTGTACCTTGGTGCGGTGAAATTCAAAACGAAAGAGAAGAAGTTCTTAAGAACACTTTCAATCTTCATTCCAATTCCACTTGATGCCCAAGATGTGTGGTCTCTTAATCAGTTCTATGTTTTTTCTAGAGAGAATATGAAAGAGGGTCTCTCTTCCTTATATCATATGAACATACAAACCATTTCATTCTAATAAAAAATTATGTATGTTTCTCTCCATATAACTGATTATCTAATTGGGCTAGTCTTTTGGGCCTTTCCAATTGGGCTTTAGTGTATGGCTTGGAGTGGGACCAAAAGGGAACAAATAAGACACTAGCTCCACTAGGCCTTGGGCTTTTCTGTCAACTCTTGACAAGTCCAAAGTTACCATTAATTATATTTAATATCACTATATAACTATAATTGCACTCTAGGCCTTATTAATAAATTATATCCCAAGACTCTATTATACATGCAACCCCTTCATAAAATATTCGTAGTAATACAAAGTCATAAATATAGACTGCCACTTTGTAAAATACTATATCTTAATCCTTGAGTACCCGGTTTAATCCTTTTAAGTTATTCATCATATATTTATGAAATTCAATTTCATAAATATATACTTTAGTCTTACTAAAGTGGTTAGGCCTAACTCTCTAAATAACTAAACCCATTAAACTTATCTTAAGGGAATATTTTATATCTCCGTTAAGAGACTATGAATTCCATCTTAAGAATATATGTTCCATCAACACTAAATGTGGCTGCCCAACATACTGAGGTTTTGACCATAACTTTAGATCTCACTCCTAATATATCAAAGCAACCTACATTTCATGATCAGGTCCATTACTCTCTCAGGATTAAGAGTTCATGTGAATACAATTCGTGAGATTTATTATTCAATTGACAGTCATCAGGAGAATAATAAATCTCACAGCGGTCCAGTTCAATATGTCTTAACTTTTAAAACATATCAACTAGAAGTGACCACTTCCATGATCAAGACAAATCATTGTAGTTAATATGTTATAATCTTCGCAGATGAAATGTCCAATTTCATCACCGACTACGAATTATAATTCTGAGCTTACAAAGAACTTGTGATTTATATCTTCTATGACTTCTCACATAAATCATATACTATGCATCTCATGGACTATATAATAATGTCCGAATATTCATGTTACCATTATTTTAGATAAGAATAAAACACCTTTATTAATCATAATATTATGTCATACATCATTTAACACATAATGTCATACATAATATCATACATGGCATATTACAATAGGATTTCAGGGCACTAATCCCAACAATCTCCCACTTGCCCTAAAGACTATTGTGCACTAATCTAACTCACATTCCCTCCAAATGTGACTTGAAGGTCTTTTGAGGCAAGGCTTTGGTAAAGGAATCTGCTAGATTATTTGCACTTTTTATCTTTGCTACCACCACATCTCCACGAGCAACAATGTCTCGAATGGTATGGTACTTTCTCTCAATGTGCTTTCCTTTCTTGTGATTCCTTGGATCTTTGGATTGTGCAACCGCTCCATTATTGTCGCAAAACAATGTGATAGGAACTTGCTCCATTCTCACTACACCAAGATCAGAAAGGAATTTCTTGAGGCAAACAGCTTCCTTTACCACCTCACAAGCCGCAACATATTCAGCTTCCATGGTGGAGTCCACAATACAAGATTGCTTAACACTCCTCCAAATTATAGCTCCATCTCCTAAGGTGAATACACATCCTGACGTGGACTTTCTGAAATCTAGATCCGATTGAAAGTCTGAATCTGTATAGCCAATGGGAATCAAATCCTCACAAGGGTAAACAACTATATAATCTCTCGTTCTCCGTAGATACTTGAGAATATGCTTTACAGCTTGTCAATGTTGTGATCCTGGATTTGATTGATATCGGCTGACCATGCCAACTATAAATCAAATATCTGGTCTAGTACAAAGCATTGCATACATGAGACTTCCCACTGCAGAAGCATAAGGAACTTGTCTCATCATATTTTCTTCCTCTTGAGTCTTAGGCCTTTGGTCATCAGACAAAGGAACTCCATGTCTAAAAGAAAGTAATCCTTTCTTGGAGTTTTGCATGCTAAACCGTTCTAGAACCTTATCTATATATCCAGCTTGTGATAAGCCTAACATCTTATTCTTGCGATCTCGCCAAAGCTTGATCTCTAGAATAAAGTTAGCCTCACCCAAGTCCTTCATATCAAATTGGCTTGACAACCAAACCTTTACTGATGACATTACACCTACATCATTTCTTATGAGTAGAATATCATCAACATAAAGCACTAGGAACATTACTACTTTGTCTTGATGTCTTTTGTACACACATGGTTCATCAAGATTTTATTCAAAACCAAATGATTTGATTGCTTGATCAAATCTGATGTTCCATGACCTAGATGCTTGCTTAAGTCCATAAATAGACATATTCAACTTGCATACCATATGCTCTTGGTTCTTTGCTATGAAACTTTCTGGTTGCTTCATATAGATTTCCTCTTCAAGATTGTCATTAAGAAATGCAGTCTTGACATCCATTTGTCAAATCTCATAATCATAATGAGCAGCAATGGATAAGAGAATTCAGATAGATTTAAGCATTGCTACTGGTGAAAAGGTTTCTTCATAATCAATACCTTCCTTTTGAGTGTACCCTTTCGCCACTAGCCTTGCTTTAAAAGTTTCAACCTTTCCATCTATCCCTCTCTTCCTCTTGTAAACCCATTTGCAACCAATAGGTTTAATGTCATTAGGCGCCTTTACAAGATCCCAAACTTGATTGGAATACATGGAATCTAATTCAGATTTCATAGCTTGGAGTCAATGATGTACATTTATATCATTCATTGCTTCTTCATAAGTATAAGGATTAGTTTCGGCCTCCTCTGAGATAGCCTCATAAGTCTCTCCAAGACCTATGAATCTTATAGGTGGCCTAACATTCCTCACACTACGACGAGGCACCTGTGTACTAGACATCTCATCAGTAGTATCTTGTGGTGTATCTAATACAACCATTGGTTGTTCAATTACAGGTTCATTCATTTCAGCCAAGACAACTCTACTTCTAGGAGTAAAATTATTCATATAGTCATTTTCCAAGAATTTAACATTTGTACTAACAAAAACTTTGTTATCTTTACGACTATAGAATAAATAACCCCTAGTTTCTTTTGGATAACCCACAAGCAAACACAGTTCTGATTTTGGTTCCAACTTATCAGGCTTCCCTTTTAACACATGTGCTGGACAACCCCAAATGTGGAGATATTTCATACTAGGCTTACGCCCACTCCACAATTCCATGGGTGTTTTGGGAACAGATTTCGATGGAACTAAATTCAAAAGATGTATTGATGTATCCAAGGCATAACCCCAAAAAGAAATCGGTAAATTTGAGTAACTCATCATGGACCTAACTATTTCTAAAAAAGTCCTATTCCTTCTTTCTGCTACACCATTTTGTTGGGGAGTTCCAGGTGCAGTCAATTAGGATATAATCCCATTTTGAGTTAAGTAATCCTTGAAAACCCTAAGAAGGTATTCGCCACCACGATCAGATCGAATGGCCTTTATGCGTTTACCCAATTGATTCTCAACTTCAACCCTAAACTCTTTGAACTTTTCAAAGGCTTCAGACTTTCGTCTCATTAGGTACACATAACCATATCTTGAGTAATCATCGGTGAAAGTGATGAAGTACTCATAACCTCCTTTTGCTTGGGTTGACATAGGACCACAAACATCCGTATGAACTAATTCAAGCAACTCTTGGGCTCTTATACCTTTTGCATTAAAAAGTCGCTTGGTCATTTTGCCTTCCAAACAAGATTCACAAACTAGAAATTCATCAAAGTCCAATGACTCTAAGAGACCATCTTTGATCAGTCTTTGAATTCTGTTTGGATTAATATGACCCAAACGCAAGTGCCAAAGATATGCATCATTAGTAGATGGAAACTTTCTCTTTAATAATTTTACATGAGAGTTATTATCTAATTCAAAATTATATAATTCATGCTTATCAGGAGTTAAAATATAAAGACCATCCACAATATTGCCAAAACAGATAAATGTTTTACCCTTCTTTATTACAACATTGTCTTTAAGGATAACACAATATCCATTTTTACCCAAATAAGTTGCAGAAATTAAATTCCTACAAACATTAGGTACATACAGACAATCATCTAATATTAAAACTCTTGAGTCAAAACATAAATTAAACACTCCAATAGCTACAACCGGAATCCTACTCCCATCAGCCAAGGTTAGAAACAATTCTCCTTCTTTAAGCTTTCTGGTCTCCTGGAACCCCTACAAAGAATTGCAAATATGATGAGTATAACCTGAATCCACACACCAGGAATCCGTGGGATTTTGTACCAAACATATTTCAAGGAGGAATGAGCTATTCATACCCTTATTGGCAGCCTTGAACTTTGGACAATTCCTCTTCCAATATCCTTTCTCACCACAATGGAAACATTTTCCTTTGAGCTTCTTTCCTTTGTCGGCAACTCCTAAGGCAATTTGTTTACCATCTTGCTTAGTGAAGTCCTTATTCTTCTTCTTCTTACCCTTGCCTTTCGACTTAGGTTAAGAAGTAGAAGCTTCACCCACATTGGCTTCAACATTAGAAGTACCAAGGATGCCTTCCGTCGCTACCAACTCATTCACTAATTCAGATTAAGAATAAATCTTTTTGTTCATATTATAATTAAGTCTAAATTCCTTGAATGATTCCGGTAGTGACTGGAATATCATATCCACTTGGGATTCTCCATCAATATCGGCACCTAAAACCTCTAATGTATTCAGATTAGAGATCATTGTAAGACAATGCTCTCTCACTGAACTACCTTCAGCCATTTTGGTATTATAAATTTGCCTCATGGTTTCTTGCCTTGTAGAACGGCCTTGCCCACCAAACATCTCCTTCAGACTTAGCATAATGTCCGAAGCTAGTTCTACATCCTGCATTTGATGCTCTAGAACATTTGAGATGGACGCTAGGATATAGCACTTGGCCATTTCATTAGATTTTTGCCAACGATCATATCGTTGTTTTTCCTCAAGAGGAGCATCTAATGAAGGAAAGCTAGGACATGGTTGAGTAAACACATATTTGTGCTCTTCAGCTGTGAGAATTATGTCCAAGTTTCTTTTCCAGTCAACATAATTGGATCCAGTCAGTTTGTTTTGATTAAGAATGGTAACAAGTGGGCTAAATGATGCCATGTTCAAATCTGAAATAATAAACATGAATATAATAAGTAAACTGAACATTATCAATTTAGCATATAAGCATATAATATGGAACCTTAATAAAACCATAATATAATATATGCAACGACAACTCATTCCCATAATCAATATTCCTCGGAAGTGAGGTCATATCAATCACTATGATCAAGCGAGAATTATTCTCATTATTAATGCTATCATTGTAACTCTTACCAAAAAAAAAATAATTTGCCGCTTTACCTTCAACCTCTAAGTAATAATGACATAGCTCCGAAGGGAGGTTAACATTATACTTAGTCTAGTGTATACCATTGCCTAGAATCAATGTGAGTCACCAAGTAACTCCACGGAAGCGTGGTTGTTCTTAATGTAAAAACACACTTCATCTATCATAAAGAAGCTTAACCTGTAGTACCATGAATTAAACACCCTCCGAATGGAGCAAGGCATATACGCCAAGGCAAAGTGCTTAATCACACTACATTAAACCGACAATGGAGGTCGTGAGATCCAATAATTGAATCTCTCTCCCACTAGATGTTTTAAATTAAAGGTTTTTATCTTTTAAACATGTATAAACTAATTATACACAGCCTTGCACTTTATACTAAGCACTTTTCCTTACAAAAAACTTTCGCGACTGTTTCGCGGGTATACCGCAACTAAGCACATCCCGCGAAAACAAGTTAAGGAAAAAATTGAAAACACAAAAATCAAACAGAGACTTTCACCACTGTCTCGTGACTGTTTCGCGAGTAAAGCTTACCCGCGAAAAACCCATGTTTTCAGTTTTTCCAGAACAGTTGCAAACAGTTTTCTACAACTTTTCATGAACAAACAATTACCATATGAACATGATATGCAGAATTTGATATCAAAACTGAAATCTATTGATGCTATAGCCTTAAAGATCAATTTAACATACTTGAATTCAAATTTAAAGAACATCATAACATCAATATCAATTTTTATCAAAACATAGTTTCAACATCCATGCAGAAAATTAAATGCATATAAAATCTTCTAACATGATGAAACTATTTTCTCTAATTCCAAAACTCACAAAACATGTAATACATATTCGAAATGAAGACCGCTCTGATACCAATGATGGAAAATTACATGTTTGTATTGCATACATAACATACGCAGCGGAAAAATTAATGGATCTACTTCATTCGCAATTGATAACATGCACTATGTAAGTTTCAGAATATAAGAACAAGAGAGTGTACCTTGGTGTGGTGAAATTCAAAACCAAAGAGAAGAAGTTCTTGAGAACACTTTCAATCTTCACTCCAATTCCACTTAATGCCCAAGATGTGTGGTCTCTCAAATAGTTCTATGTTTTTTCTAGAGAGAATATGAAAGAGAACCTCTCTTCCTTATATCATATGAACATACAAACCATTTTATTCTAATATAAAATTATGTATGTTTCTCTCCACATAACTGATTATCTAATTGGGCTAGCCTTTTGAGCCTTTTCAATTAGGCGTTAGTGCGTGGCTTGGAGTGGAACCAAAAGGGAACAAATAAGACACTAGCTCCAATGGGCCTTGGGCTTTTCTGTCAACTCTTGACAAGTCCAAAGTTACCATTAATTATATTTAATACCACTATATAAATATAATTGCACTCTAGGCCTTATTAATAAATTATATCCCAAGACTCTGTTATACATGCAACCCCTTCATAAAATATTCGTAGTAATACAAAGTCATAAATATAGACTGCCACTTTGTAAATTATTACATCTTAATCCTTGAGTACCCGGTTTAATCCTTTTAAGTTACTCATCATATATTTATGAAATCCAATTTCATAAATATATACTTTAGTCTTACTAAAGTGGTTAGGCCTAACTCTCTGAATAACTAAACCCATTAAAGTTATCTCAAGGGAATATTTTATATCTCCGTTAAGAGACTATGAATTCCATCTTGAGAATATATGTTCCATCAACACTAAATGTGGCTGCCCAACATACTGAGGTTTTGACCGTAACTTTAGATCTCACTCTTGATATATCAAAGCAACCTACATTTCATGATCAGGTCCATTACTCTCTCAGGATTAAGAGTTTATGTGAATACAAGTCATGAGATTTATTATTCAATTGACACTCGTTAGGAGAATAATAAATCTCACAACGATCCAGTTCAATATGTCTTAACTCTTAAAACATATCAACATATCAACTAGAAGTGACCACTTCCATGATCAAGACAAATCATCGTAGTTAATATGTTATAGTCTTCGCAGATGAAATGCTCAATTTCATCACCGACTACGAACTACAATTCTGAGTTTACAAAGAACTTGTGATTTATATCTTCTGTGACTTTTCACATAAATCACATACTATGCATCTCATGGACTATATGATAATGTCCGAATATTCATGTTACCATTATTTTAGATAAGAATAAAACACCTTTATTAACCATAATATTATGTCATACATCATTTAACACATAATGTCATACATAATATCATACATGGCATATTACAAAAGGATTTCAGGGCACTAATCCCAACAGAGAAAGGGTAGCTGGTGGCAGTGCGTGAGAGCTTAAGAGAGCGAGAGAGAAAGGGAGAGGAGATTGAGTAAAGGGGTGGCTAGGGTTGGCTGAGTGAAATGAGAAAATATTAGGGTTCATAAGTTTATATATATATATATATATATATTAGTTTTTTTTTTTTGGTAATTTTAGTTTTAAGCGGGTCGGGTCCGAGTCTGGGTTTGGGGCGGGTATTGCCAAAACCCAGACTTGACCCGAACCCTCTTCAGGTTTTATTTTAAAACCCAAACCCATCCCTACTGATTATCGGGTCGGGTCGGGTCGGGTCGGGTCGGGTACTAGTGGGACGAATAACAATTGCCATCCCTAGTTTTAATTATTGACT
This sequence comes from Lithocarpus polystachyus, assembly GCA_033629205.1. Lineage (NCBI taxonomy): Eukaryota > Viridiplantae > Streptophyta > Magnoliopsida > Fagales > Fagaceae > Lithocarpus > Lithocarpus polystachyus. Next base: position 51,186,645 of record CM066166.1, read on the forward strand.
GGATAATGGCCTTGGATGTTGAAATCTACCAGTATGTTCAATAGATTAGCAAAACTGACTATGAATTTGCTTAGGCTATTAGGAGTCCTGGTGAGTTTATCTTGGGAAATGGATGATATGGAATGAATTTTAAGTATGTTGGTGATTTTATTGTTGTCAAGCAATTCATAAAGAAGGGTGTGTCCTAAGCTGGATCAAACTGGTTTTTTAACTGAAAAACCCAATTAATATAATAAGGCATGACTCTTAAACAGGTAGGAGTAAAATTTGGTTAGGAAGGAATTTAAGGATTCTCCAAAATGTTAGTATCAAAACTAGAATTGATATGATAGCATGCACCTCTCATAATCAATGGTTTTGTTTTCCAAATCCCTTTCCATAACCAAGAGCTTTGTTTGCACAAGGGAGCTCTAAGAAAGTGTTTTCCTTTCAAATATTTTGTTTTGAGAATTTGAATTAAAGCTTTATCTAGATTTGTTGCCATAGACTGGCCTAGTTTGGACAAGAGGACTAACTTTGAATCTTCCAACTTCCTAATTCCCAAACCCCACATTCTTTTGGTTGACATACTTTGGAGCATGAAATTGGACAATATGCATGTGAGTCAATTAATTTACCCCATGTGAATTTTTTGAGAACAATGTCTATTTTTGGAGAAGACAATTTTGAGAGATAGAGGGTAGAAGCAGTGTATGAGGGGAAGACTTCCAAAACTGGTTTTACTAGGGTGATTCTACTAGCTTCGAATAGAACTTTTACTTTCCAAGCTTGGGACCTAGCAGTGATTTATTATTATTTTTTATTTTAACCTTATTGAATATTTGTTTCTTATTTCTATTGTCAAGGAGAGGAAGACCAAGGTATTTGCCAAAAGAGATATTTGCTTAAAACCGCTATCAATACATATGGATCTCTTTTGGCTTTCATTCAGGTTCCTACTAAATATAAGTGAGGATTTTGAGGGGTTTATGGTTTGCCCATGCCAACTTTAGTAAATTTACAAGCACTCAAGAGTGGAATTTAGTTCTTGATGATTTGCTTTGACATAAAGGAGAAGATCGTCTGCAAACATAAGGTGAGAGATTGGTTGGCATTTCCTATTAAGCTTGAAACCATTGAGTTCAACTTGATTTTCAGCTCTAGTAAAAGCACATATGTGCCAAGATTGAAAATAAAAGAGGATATAAGGTTGAATACAATGCATTTTGTACCCCTTATGACTTAGGCCCCCATTCCCCAATGTTGTAGTACTATAAAGCCCAAGGTTGGTTTAGGGCCCAATCTCTTGAAAATTGACTTAAGGAAAGTGTTGTTGAAAATATAACTTATTTTTGGAAAAATAAAACTATTTTTGAAAATGAAAGGCTGCTAGAAACTCTAGAGTCTGTGCACGCATGCACACATATGCATACGCACACCTAAGCCATGCAAAAGCATGCTTATGGCGTGCACACGCATATACGAGCATGCATACACAACTAAGGTTCTAGAAACTATGTAAGGAAAGCTTTTTGCACTTAATTATGGTTTGGAACAAATCCCACATCATCTGAGAGCCATCATAAACCCTTATTTTTCGACTATATAAAGCCATAAAATGCACTTTTTGAAAGGATTTCGAAAACAGTGGTAAAACACACAAGATTAACAAGAAAATGGTGAATCAAAGAAAGAGTTTTTCACAAAACATCCTTAAGTCAAATTTTTCTTGATTGGGACCTTTTCTGGTCTTGGTCTTCGAGTTCTAAAGTTTACTAATCCATTTTGATTTGGTTGTGAATAGATTAACTGAGGGGAGCAGTCAAAATCAAGTTCTAAAAAGTTCTAGTGTTGAGGTAAAGGTTTTATCTTTGGCTCTTTGCTTTTCTTTGTTTTTTGTTTTTTGTATATATTTTTTAATGTCTTAATATGTCTGTTTAGTTTGGGTTCACATAACGTTTATGTCTGAAGCATGCTAGGTTGTTAGATTTCTTGTTTTCTATGTTTTTTTGTTCTGAGTATCTTGGTTAGGGTTTTGGGTGTGCATGCGTACGCATACTCGAAGTGTGCATACGTATATAGTTGGGATGCACACATATACCCTATGTATGTGCACACACACTCATGCCCAAAAACCCTAATTTGTCTCTGTTTATTTTTGTTTGTTTTCTTTTACATTTTTAGCCTGTTTTTAACCTAGTTTTCACGTCTCTAAGTCTCAATCTCTTTGCTTTGTTTTGTTTTTTTTTTTTATCACTTTGATTCTCATTAGGGTTTTAGATTGCTTATATATCATGAACATGCATTGATGCATAGGTGTTGTGATGCAGTGAGGTAAGTCATGCATAATTACATGAACATGCATTTGACTTGAATGATGAACATGATATGGTTGATGAACCTGAATACGCATGGTTGAATACCATGTTTTTTGTGCTTGGTTATCTACACATGCTTATCTAGATCTGCCTTATGATATTTCTGCCCTTGGTAATATATGCTTAATGCCATGATAGATGAATGCTAGGTTTAAGGATGATTATGCCATGTTGTTTGCACTTGGATGCATGTTAGAGTGTGTGTGTGTGTGTGTGTGTGTGTGTGTGTGTGTGTGTGTGTGTGTGTGAGTTAGAATAACATATTAAATATGAATTTAATGAGATTAAGATTTGGAACACAATGAGTGGAGGCCAACTCACGGGTCAGGTGGGGTTGGGTGCCTAACACCTTCCCATCTCCATACCTAAACTCTGAACACGTGCTCTAGTAAAGATCAGTCTTTCCACAAAGAGTGCTATATTTATGGTTCCTAGACTTAAATTAGGTGGTGACTCCATTTACACCCTCCACCATGGTCCACCCTAGGCCAAGGCATACTTCCCAAAATGGTCGCGGGTGCTTGTGCCCACAGTGGCAACTCCACTGGAGATAGAAGTTTGACTACAATGGTTCCTTTTCATAATCTTAATAAAGGCTTGTTTAATATTATTCTCACACACTTTCACTTGGTTCTCTTGTCCCTTTTGCCATGCCTGGTGATGAGTGGAAAAGTGGAGGCTCCATTCGGGCAAGACTTTCCGAAGTTCATCCCACCAACTCACAATCAGTGCCTTTGCCTATGTTGGGCTTTGAGTTCATTAACAGTTTGCCACCAATCCATTTCATTCCATTTAGGCCTAAGGTTGGAATCATGGCTCACTTAGTTATGAGTGACCTATTGATCTATCCCTTTAGATTTAAGGAGCTTCACCACATATAGAGAGATCCTAGATCCTATTAAAAGAGAGTACCATTTATATCGCTTGTTTGTTCAACCATATATCTTGTGTTCACCTAACTCTAAAGAAAAAATAAAATATGTAAAATAGAAAGGTTGACCCAAAAGTTATGGGATACCCTAAGACATTGGTATGAAAAGAAAAGAAGTTCTCACATATAAGAGACTTATCTCAAAATCCAAAGGTATATCTTAACTTGAAATGTTCATAGGATCATAGCCCAGTTGCTATCATAATCCCAATATCAAAGGCTTCTTGAAAAAGAAAGTCTTGGGCCTAAGGTAAGAAATATGCTATGGATTTAGCATCTAAGATCCTATAATGTCAATATGAATCTCCCTAATCTTAGGCCTCCTTGTTGCATGTAAAGGCTTAAAATGATGAGAGATTCATGGGCCTTTAGAGGAAGCCTACAATATATTCTAGCTAGAAGGCTACTTCAAAAAATTTTGACAATGAATATAGAAAGAAGAAGAGCCCAAAGGTGATAAATACATTATGGCTCATATTTGAGACAAAGGATTGAAAATCTCTAAGCACATTCTAATGAAAACCCATGAGTGTAAGATGAGAGCTTTATTGTACATGGACCAAGCCCTATGAAACAAAGGGCAAGGTTCATGAGAGGAAAGTGAGTGATTTTATAATTGGGCCTTCATTATATGGACTTAAAGACTTTCTAAGAACATCCAAATAAAAGAAGTTTTTACAAAGGGGCATGTGTTCATGTTTTTAAAATGGTTTCTCCCATATTTTCCATGTGCCATAATGTCTAACTACTCACCTCAATAGAAGGCTAATCATGTGATGACAAAAGGAGTTGTTCGCTTGCTTTTCCTAGTGCTGAAGAATATCCCAGGACCATGGACCTTTTCAAGGACTGATGTTAATTACTTCTTCAAAGTAGAAAATGCAAGATCTTGGGAAGATCATGATTGGCCAAATAGGAGCTCGACGGTTGGGACATCTCAATACGTCCCCGTTCGTATTTTGATAGAATGAGATTCCACCTCGCCTCCCGATGAGGGACGATACTTTGTTTTGGCCCAAGATGAAGATGAAGAGGAAGAAGATGATAAGGAGGAGATTGGTCATATGGAGCATTGGAGTGAGAGTGGGTATGATTGGTCCGCTAGAGGAAAGGATTACACCCTTTCCGACAAGGATGGTGTCTTATGGAATATAGCTGAAGCCATAGGCATGTGGGGCCCTTTGGAAGATAAAGATTGGTCTGCGAAGCTAAAGTCTTTGTTCGAGAAGGAAAGCAAGAAAGGAGACAACGACGCCTAAGAGGAGGAAAGACCGAATTTATCGTGCCTACTGATAGGCACCTTAACAATTGGACTTAGGTTGGGTTTACCAATAACATGGGGGAGATACCCTGTAATGCAAGTTCCAATGTACTTTTAAACATTTTTATTAAGATGAATTTTGATTTGATGTGTCCCATAATATTGAAATTTTGCACTTGAATGATTCCAACGAATTTGAAAATGAAATTAATAAACAATTGGAAAAGAAAATTAAACCTATGGAACCAAATTTTAAAACTTTAAATTTAGGCAATGATGAGAATCCACACTTAATTAAAATTAGCTTTAACTCTAAATAAACAAGAAAGAAAAGATCTCAAAGAATTTCTCACTGAATTCCAAGAGGTGTTTGCATGGTCTTATAAAGATATGCCTGGCATTGATCTTGAGATAGCACAGCATCACATTGAAACTCATTCTCACATGGTTCCCGTCAAGTAGAAATTAAGACACATGAGAACTGAATGGCTCCTTAAGATCAAAGAAGAGGTCATAAAGCAATTAAAAGTAGGGTTCATCAAACCCGTACACCAAGCCGAATGGATAGCTAATGTTATGCCTGTGCCCAAGAACGATGGAAAGGTAAGGATGTGTGTGGATTTCAGAGACCTAAACAAGGTTTGTCCCAAGGATGATTTCCCTTTACCTCATATAGATGTCTTAATGGATAACACCACTGGTCGTGCTTTGATATCTTTCATGGATGGCTTCTCAGGATACAACCAAATCAAGATGGCACTTAAGGACATGACCAAGACTACTTTCACCGCCGAATGGGGAATATTTTGTTACACTGTTATGCCATTTGGGCTTAAGAATGCAAATGCAACCTATGAAAGGATGGCCACCGCCATATTACATGTCATGATGCATAATGAGGTAGAGGTATATGTCGATGATATGATCATAAAGTCCAAGAATAGAGTAGGTCACATAACCAATTTGAGGAAGTTATTTGAAAGAATCAAAAAGAATAGACTAAAATTGAACCCACAAAAATGCACTTTTGGAGAAACTGCTGGAAATTTACTAGGTTTCCTAGTAAGTGATAGGGGGATAGAAGTCGACCCATAAAAGATCAAGGCCATATTAGACATGCCTCCACCTAAGAATCAAAAGGAGATAAGAGGATTCTTAGGTCGATTGCAATACATTAGCCAATTCATCGCCAAACTCACTTCCACTTGTGAGCCCATCTTCAAACTTTTGAGGAAGAATGAATCCCACACATGGAATGATGAATGTTAGAAAGCTTTTGAACTTATCAAAGAATACCTTCTCCACCCACCTATCTTGGTACCTCCAAAATCTAGAAAACCCTTACTCCTCTACCTCTCAATCATAAAGGATGCAGTAAGAAGAATGTTAGCACAAGAAGATGATAATAAGAATAAGAGACCATGTATTATTTTAGAAAGAGATTCCAAGACTATGAAACTAGATACACACCCATAGAGAAATCATGTTTCGCTCTTGTATGGGCTGTACAAAAATTGAGACACATTATCCTACCAATTCAAGTATGAATAGTTGCTAGAATGAATTCATTGAAGTACTTATTTGAGATGCCTGCCTTGAGCAGAAGATTGTCAAGATGGTTAATCTTATTGGCAGAATTTGACTTGAAGTATGTGACTAAAAAACCTATCAAAAGAAGCGTCATGTCAGATTTTTGTGCCGAGAACCCCATAGAAGGAGAAAGTGGTAGAGAAGACTTCCCAGATGAGGACATTTTGGACATAGAACTAGGGGCATGAAAGATGTATTTTGATGAAGTAGTGAACCTGTATGGAAATGGGATAGGGATACTTTTAATCACCCCCGATGGATCTCATGTAACTTTGGCCGTCAAGTTGAATTTCAAAGCAACCAACAACATGGCAGAATATGAGGCCTGTATCGCCAGAATGAAAGCCCTATAAGATCTAGGAGCAAATGAGGCCAAAGTCTTTGGGGATTCGACCTTGGTCATAGCACAAGCACAAAAGTTGTGGAAGGTGGAGGAAGAACACCTAAAGCCTTACCAACAATACTTGGAGGAGTTAACAAAGACCTTCGACAAAGTTGAATACACTATCATCCCTAGAGCCCATAGTCAGTTTGCAGATGCTTTGGATACTTTAGCTTCTATGGTTGAAATACCTGAAGGAGTATGGACACGACCTTTGAAGATCGAATAGAAGTATCAATTGGTACACAAAGAGAAAGAAGATTTGGCCATTTTGGCCATAGAAGAGGAAGCAGTCCCTTGGTACTACGACATCATGAAGTTCCTAAAATTAGGAATCTACCCTGATGGTGTCGGAAAGAAGGAAGGTCATTCAGTTAGGATGATGTTAATGCAATACATCCTATGCAGAGGTCATCTTTATAGGAGGTCCTATGATGGGGTCCATCTTCGTTGTCTAAAGAATGAAGAAGCTGAAAGAATCATGGAAGAAGTCCACCAAGGAATTTGTGGTCCTTATATGAATGAGAAGATGTTGGCAAAGAAGATTTTGAGGATGGGATACTACTAGAATACAATGGAAACTGATTGCATAAGATTTGTGAAAAGTTGCCATGACTGCCAAACTCATGCAAACTTGAACCATGTGCCACCTAGTGAGCTATACAACATGACCTCTCCATGGCCCTTCTCTATGTGGGACATAGATGTGATTGGAAGGATAGCTTCTAAGGTCTCAAATGGGCACAAGTACAACCTAGTTGACCAAGTGGGTAAAGGCAGCCTCCTATTCCATACTAAAAGTCAAGCACGTGGCCCAATTTATAGAAAACAACATTATTTGCCAGTTTGGGGTATTGTAAGAAATCATCTTCAACAATGGTTCCCACTTTGAGGGAGAGGTCCGAAGGATCATGGAGTTGTACCACATTGAGCATCACAAGTCTTCACCATATCGACCATAGACTAATGGGGTCGTGGAAGCAGCCATTTGCTTTATGGGATTATAGGACTTCTATCCGTGCATCAACTAGGGCAAGCCCTTACTCTTTGGTTTATGGGAGTGACACAATGCTTCCCATTGAAGTAGAGATACAATCTTTAAGAGTATTGGTAGAGACTAAAGTCCGAGAAGAGGATTAGATGAGGGAAAGATATGAATAATTAGCCTTGATAGATGAGAAGAAGATGAGAGCACAATATTGTTGGGAAAATACATGTTTGTATCACATACAAAACATACGCAACGGAAAATTAACGGATCTACTTCATTCGCAAATTTCCAAGGAGAGAACAAGAGAGTGTCCAACACTCACATACAAACCATTTCATTACTTGTGTAATCTTGATGAAAAACACTTATGAAAAGATTCATGAAATTCTGTATGTTTCGCTCCTTATATATAACTAATTATCTAATTGGGCTAACCTTTTGGGTCATTCCAATTGGGCTCTAGTGTGTGGCTTGGAGTGGGACCAAAAGGGAACAAATAAGACTCTAGCTCCAATGGGCCTTGGGCTTTTCTGTCAACTCTTGACAAGTCCAAAGTTACCATTAATTATATTCAATACCACTATATGAATATAATTGCACTCTAGGCCTTATTAATAAATTATATCCCAATACTTTATTATACATGCAACCCCTTCATTAAAATATTCGTAATAATACAATGTCATGATTATAGACTGTCACTTTGAAGATTACTATATCTTAATCCTTGAGTACCCGGTTTAATCCACTATGTTATTCATCATATATTTATGAAATCCAATTCTATAAATATATACTTTGGTAACTCCTTACTAAAGTGGTTGGACCCAACTCTCTGAATAATCAAACCTATTAAACTTATCTTAAGGGAATTTTTTATATCTCCGTTAAGAGATTATGAATTTCATCTTGAGAATATATGTTCCATCAACACTAAATGCGACTGCCCAACATACTGAGATTTTGACCGTAACTTATAGATCTCACTCCTGATATATCAAAGCAACCTACATCTCATGATCTGTTAGGTTCTAAGAATTAGGAACTAATGTATTTAGAACTTCAATTTGTATGTTGGCAAACCATGATCAAAACAATGTTTAGTCATGTGTTAGACTTGCTCAAAGTATGGGATTTAATGTAAAGTTGGAATCGAGTTTTTATGCAGAATTACTATTAACTTTCTGTCAGACTCGATCGATCGAAAATTAGACTCGATCGATCGAAAATCGGGCAGATCGTTTTTCTGCAGAATTTTCCAACTCAGCCCTAGTCCATTTAATGTATAGGGTTTTATGTTTTGCCCTAAGTATAAAAGGGAAAACCCTAGCCACGTTTTTAGAGTTCTGAATGCTGTGTTTGTGAATCTCATTGTGAGATCTAGAAGTGTTTACCTTCACATACACTTAGGGTTTACAAACTTGAGATTCATGTCAAGAGTTGTGTAAATCAATACAGTTGCAGAATCAAAAGAGCACAAAGATATACAAGCAGGTGCGCTTGTGGATTTGCTGAAGAATTCAAGAAAGAAGGAGTCCGTGGATCTCGGAGCTATCATGGGGTCATGGTAGTAAGTTTCCTACACTTGGGTAGCAATAAGATGTTAGTGGTATAAGTCTTATTGTGTAAACTTCGATTCTTTCATAGTGGATTCAGTTTACCTTAAGGATAGCTAGGTCAAATCCTCCCCAGGTTTTTACAGGTGTGGTTTCCTGAGTCATCATATCTTTGTGTTATTTATTTTCCGCTGCTTTGTTGTTTTTGCTTATTTGTGTTAACCTAGTTTTAATTAAATTACCTAAGTTAATCACTTGGCTAATTCACTAGGTTAATCTGTTGGGTTTAAGGGGTCTAAACGAACTGACATGATCAATTCCATTATTCTCTCAGGATTTAGAGTTGATGTAAATAGAAGTCGTGAGATTTATTATTCATTTGACAGTCGTTAGGAGAATAATAAATCTCACAGCAATCATGATTATGGAAGTGGAGATTTATTATTCAGTCAAAACCGTTTTGAGATTTATTATTCTCCTAACGACTGTCAATTGAATAATAAATCTCACGACTTCTATTCACATGAACTCTTAATCCTGAGAAAATAATGGACCTAATCATGAAATGTAGGTTGCTTTGATATATCAAGAGTGAAATCTAAAGTAACGGTCAAAACCTTAATATGTTGGGCAACCACATTTAGCGTTGATGGAACATATATTCTCAAGATAGAATTCATAGTCTCTTGACGGAGATATAAAATATTTCCTTGAGATAAGTTTAATAGGTGCAGTTATTCAGAGAGTTAGGCCTAACCACTTTAGTAAGACTAAAGTATATATTTATGAAATTAGATTTCATAAATATATGATGAATAACTTAAAAGGATTAAACCAGGGACTCAAGGATTAAGATGTAGTAATTTACAAAGTGGCAGTCTATATTCATGACTTTGTATTACTACGAATATTTTATGAAGGGGTTGCATGTATAATAAAGTCTTGGGATATAATGTATTAATAAGGCCTAGAGTGCAATTATATTTATATAGTGGTATTAAATATAATTAATGGTAACTTTGGACTTGTCAAGAGTTGACAGAAAAGCCCAAGGCCCATTGGAGCTAGTGTCTTATTTGTTCTCTTTTGGTCCCACTCCAAGCCACACACTAAAGCCCAATTGGGAAAGCCCAAAACGCTAGCCCAATTAGATAATCAGTTATGTGGAGAGAAACATACAGAATTTTATATTAGAATGAAATGGTTTGTATGTTCATATGTATGTGAAAGAAAAAAACTTCTTCATATTCTCTCTAGAACAACATATAGAACTGATTGAGAGACCACACATCTTGGGCATCAAGTGGAATTGGAGTGAAAATTAAAAGTGTTTCCAAGTTCTTTTCTTCATTCGGTTTTGAAATTCACCATATCAAGGTACACTCTCTTGTTCATATATTCTGAAATTTACATAGTACATGTTATCAATTGCGAATGAAGTAGATCCGTTAAATTTTCCGCTGCGTATGTTTTGTATGCAATACAAACATGTAATTTTCCATCATCATGGACTAAGATAATGTCCCATTAGTTCATTTATAAATAGTCTCATACAATTAAACAATTTAATTATTTATGACATGCCAATAAATTGGATTTTAGGGCATAAACCCCAACAAATATCAGGCATAAGGTTATCAAAAAGGAATTGCTAAGGCATTGAACAAGAAAGTAAAACGAAGAAACCTCAAGGAAAGAGGTCTAGTTGTAAAGGTACTTAGGGATGAAATTTTCGATCCAAGGGGAAAAATGAAGCCAAGATGGTCTGGACCCTTTATTATCAAGAAATTCATGTCAAGAGGCGCTACAAGAATTACAGACTTGGATGAAGAAGAGATGCTCTGCCCAATCAACATTAATAGACTCCAAAAATATAACCTTTGAAAAGAAAAGAAAAACATACCACTAGGTTGAAAACCCAAAATGGCGGCCTAGGAAAAATTAGGGCAAAGAAACCCAACTAGGTTGAAAACCTAAAAGGGCGAACTCTGTTAAAATTAGGGGAAAAGACCATAGACATGGCGAAAATTCCCACAAGGATGTCATGGGCAAAAATTACATGGCACAGAAAAAAAAAATGGTTGATTCTCTTATTGCCCCGAATTAAAAGACGATAAATTTTTTTCATGAGGGATCGGAAAATTCCAATCCTTTATTAACTCAAATGAAAAGACATGGAAACATAAAGTGCAAAAAAGTAAAATTTTGGGCATATCAAGAGAGTCACTCGGTCCTCTTCCTTTTGTTGGATTTCTTATGATCATTCTCCTCCCTATAGATAACTCTTATATCAGTGGATAACCAATTCTTGTATCCCAAATTTGGGTGGAGAAACTGAGGAAAATGGATGTCCCTATTTATTGCCCTTCGAGGCCAAGTCTCTTATATCTTACCCAAGACTTTCTTAGTGAATGCTAAGGTATTGTAAGAACCATTGCCACAAGGTACCCCTTGACGGTCACAAAATTGTCATGCAGTGTGACATGTAGGATAATAAAAGCAACAGTGAAGCCCAACCAAAGGCACACAATTTTCCTTGAAACCACAGCTAGTTATGGCCTCAATGTGCCATCATTCTACCATTCATTGGACGTCTACAAAAGTAAGATGCTTCAAGAGTTCAGTAATCTTGGCAAGGTCCATCTCTTTGTCTTTAAGCTTGCGATCACGATAATACTTCAGTTGGTACCGATTAGATGTAACAAAGGGAGGATGAGTTAGCTTGAGCTTCTCATATAACCATATCTGAGGAAGAGAAAAAGAGAGCATGAGTGTTGAGTGGAAAAAGGAGAGATAAAAGGGAAAAGAAAAGAGAGAGAAATATTCAAAGACGATATAAGAAACCTCGATAAGTTGAAAACTAAAATGCAATCTATGCAAAAATTAGAGGAATCCTGTTGGGTTGAGGAAACCTAGGCAAAAATTAAGGATCATACTTGAAGAAGAAGAGGACTCCCTGCAAAGAATGCTGCTTTCTCCCTATGAACGGCATCCAAACCATTGAGGGTTTTAGCCAAAATAATGGCTATTAGGCTCCCACTTTCTAGATTCTTGACCACATGAAGGATTCCCGGATCTACACGAGGTGTTTCATGCACCAAGAAGAACCTTGCAAGAATGCGAAGGCAAAAAGCTTTGAGATGATGAGAACGATTTACCCCAGCCAATAGGACATCCTTCTTAGAGAAGTACTTGAAAACCATGGAGACATGTCGGACTTACACCATCTCTTGGCCATAGCTAAATGAACCCCTAAAAGTTGATCAGCTAGGTTAGAAAGATCTTCCTCGAGAGTAGGAAGAATGATAACACCAAGATCGTCCTCACCCATGATTGCACCAAATTCCTCAAGATTGGGGCATAACTCCATACCATTGAATTGGAAAACATACTGAGTAGGAATCCAAAACTTAGTGGCAGCATGCAAAAGAGGCTCATCCACTATGATTTGACACAAGAAAGAAATAGAAGAGAAACCAAGAGGGATGAAAGCATCCTAACTTAGTGGCAGCATGCAGGAGAGGCTCATCCACTTTGATTTAGTGAAAGATAGAAATAGAAGAAAGACCAAGAGGGATGAAAGCATCCTTGAAATTGAGATTAAGCTTGAAAATCCACATGGAGACCTCAAAAGAAGTGAATTCTGGCATTGGGAACTTTGTAAAATGAATCCTGAGCTAAAACATGTTTTATGAAGGTTTGTAAGCCTCTCAGAGCTATTTTATAGTGGAAAAAGTTAGCTAGGGTTTTCTGCTTGGCGGCATGCGTGCGCATGGTCCTGGAAGCATACGCACAGTTAAAGCCCATGTATGCATACACGTGTACATGTGTGCATAGTCACTAGGGTTTTAGCTTACCTTTCCTATTTAGAGTGTGTTTTCTACACCAAGACCTTTCTCATGATTCCTATGGCCTAAGGGATTGCTCAAGACAGATTTGAACCTAGAATTTCATTCATCAAGGCAAAAGAAAAAAGACAAGATAATATAAAATGCATACATATCTAAATCTCCCATGAGTTGTAAATAAGTACATGTCCTAAAATAAAAGCGAAAATATGAAGATGTTCTTAAATACAACCTAATGTCTCAAATAAAGAAAAATGCAAAAGATACATGCTAAAAAGAAAAAAGAAAGAAACTGGAAGATGTATGTCTGTCTATCTATGTGTGTTTGTCTATCTACAGGGATCACCTCCGGTAATGCCACTTCCTCGACTGAGTGCTCAAGGTCGCCTCCGGATCATCATCATCATCAGCTTAGATACCCGACCCATAGATCTATCTGGAATACTTAGTCAACCCAACTTAAGGTTCCCGACAAGCCAGACTAGCTACTCTTGCTTTGCTACAGTGGGCTGAATTTGAAAATAAGCAATGTTATGAGAAGCTTAAGGAATGCAAAGAAGAAAGTGTAAAGGATAAGGATAAAAAGAACTCACAGCTCATGTGCCCTAAGGAAAATGATAACCCATGACATTTGAGTTATGCCCCTCAGGATGCTCCCGAGAAAATCCATCAAGACCATAAGTGTAGACCAACCAAGGCAAGCAAGGAGGATTAACAGGGCCACCAGTAGCTAGACCAACCGTACCCTAAAGTGTTCATCAGATTTGAAGGTCACCACATGCAGGATATGCAAGATAAAGAGAGAAAAAAAATGGAAATTAGAAAGTACATACCCTGATGGGAAAGAAGACATGAGGCGACCCTCACCGAACTCATCATAGTCTAGATCACCAAGAAGCCACTGGGCATAGGTAATGCCTCCCCTCCACAACTTGTACTAACGTCAGACATTGAGAGTAGGGCAAGCTTGAATGTGGGAGGATCCATAGGCACCTGAGACTCTTAAGCCAGCACCCTTAAGCAGTTGAGAGGTCTCAAAAGAGACAATGGCAACCACCTCTAAATCTAGATTAGCAACAGGTGGAACCCCCACCTAAGGTCCCCAAAAAATTTGCATGGACACTTATGATTAGCAAGAAACTTTGAAACATGCAATGATAACTAAATAAAAGGATCTCTTTTTACTTATCGAATCAAAGGAAAGGCCATTAAGATGAGCCCGAATTGAAGGGAAGACCCTCAATTCCACATCCGCACCATAGGATACAAGGCCATAGGACAATTTACAACGCTGCAAGAAAAAACCATAGATATAGTTTGCAAGATGACAGTTTACAAGAAAAAGGAACACATATACAGTTTGCAATAGTTTGCAAGAAAAAGGAACACATATACAGTTTTCAAGATGACAATTTGCAAGAAAAAGAGCGCACATATACAGTTTACAAGATGATAGTTTGCAAGAAAAAGGAACACATGCAGTTTGCAAGAAAAAGAGCACACGGATACAATTAGCAAGAAAAGGAACACAAATACTGTCGACGCTAGGGCCAAAACGGAGAACCGTGGGCCTTCGTTCGACCACCCGCCGTGGCGACGCTCTCACGCACGTGGGGCCTATTGGAGGCCTCTCTCGATAATTATGTGGTTCGCATAGAGCTTCGAGTACTCTATCTCTCTCGGGGGAGGAAGGTAGGTCTACCTTTGGAGGCGTGGTAGTCCTTTGTTTTGATAAAACCTTAATTTTCAGAGATTGGCAGTAAAAAACATGATTTTGGCATTGGCTTTCGAGGCTTTGCATGCATGGAGGGGCTTTGAGGTTTGGCTTTTGAATGGGTGTGGTCCTAATCTAGGCTTTCCTAAGGCATTCGCTCAAAGTACCAAATTTCCGCAGCAAAAATCCGGCGACATGTCACCTTACTTTTGTGGCAGAAATTAGGCATCACCTTGCCTTAGATGACATGGATTGTGACAATCACACCAACAAGGGCAAGCAGGTATATATATACATACATCATGCACAATGCTAGCACACAGAGCAGGAAAGTAAATGCCTACATCCCTAGAGCATGGCCCAAAATATAGGTGCAAGAAAGTAAACAGGGGTCACCATACACTAGAGACGAGGACGAATGGTACATGGTGTTATATACCTAATACAACCCATCTAAGAGAAAAAGGTGGGAGGAAGGAAGGAAGGGAGTTTAAAAGAGTACATAACCAAATGGGAGAGGTTAAACCGCTAAATCTACTTATCATAGCCACTTAGCTCATATTTACATGCTTGCATCCGTGCCCTTTTTACTTGTGCCAGGGAAACCATGCCCTAGCTCCATGTGTTCTCGCTCTATGTGTGTACATGCAAAGGCAAGGACAAGAAACCAACAGACAAGCAATGGAAGGAAAATATGTAAAAAGCATATGAAAAAGGCATAAAGCAGATAAGCATGATAGACATGGCAAGCAAAGAAATAAGAAAGCAAGCAAACAAGCGAGAAGGCAAACAAGTGAGAAAGCACACAGAAGGTGGTGTTCGAGAGGGACAAATGTAGGTTTGGATCGAATGTCCATAACTTTATTGTGTTGAAGCATGGATGACACACTAGCAAGCAAGACTCATGCATGGACATTTGAGCAAGCGTGTAAAGATGCATAGAAAGAAAAAAGGGTGGCGAGAACAAACGTAGTACGCATAGTATCGCACAGAGCGGAAAGGGAAGGGTATGTACGAAGCAACCTAGCATCCGAAGATGCTTACCAAATGGTCACATCCAAACAAGCCCTCATGGGCGTCATATATAACCAAACAAGATTAAGCTCGCAGAGGGCGTCAAGCATGGCAAAGCCTAGAACAAGAGAGGCTAGCACAAGCATAAAGCATAGAAGCAAGCAAGCATAGACATGTAAATAGGATGATCCAAACCCTTTGATGTGGGCCTTGGTGTTTGGACGATGACAAAGACCCTAGGGTCTAGATCGGGTCCTAACCATTAGGCTAAAACACACAAAAAATGTGATAAAAGGGACAAAAGGGCAATAGCACATGGCATGACAAACAAGGTCTAGGCCTAAGCACATAAACATGGCGTGAAGCACACAAGCACATAGACGATGGCATAAAGCATGTAGAGAACATTGATCTAAGCATGTAAACATACCGATCTACACATATAAGCATGGAAATGCACATGTAAGCATGTGGATATACATCTAAGCATGTAGATATGAACATAAAGGCATGGGAGAGCGCAAACCCAAGCATACAACTTGTGACCGACATGGACAAAGGCATAGGAGCATAGAATATGCATACAAACATGTAGATCTAAGCAAGGCATAGCCAAAGACATAATATCAAGCATGTGAACATGTAGACCCAAACATTAGTACATGGGAAAGAAAAGATCTAAGCATTAAATGTTGGGTAATATACATGTTTGCATCGCATACAAAACATACGCAGCGGAAAATAAACGGATCTACTTCATTCGCAATTGATAACATGCACTATGTAGGTTTTAGAATATGAGAACAAGAGAGTGTACCTTGATGCGGTGAAATTCAAAAACGAAATGAAGAAGTACTCGGGAAGACTTTCAATCTTCACTCCAATTCCACTTGATGCCCAAGATGTGTGGTCTCTCAATCAGTTCTATGTTTCTAGAGAGAATATTTTATTATATTCTTATTCTAATTAAACATACAAACCATTTTATTTTATTTAAAATTCTGTATGTTTCTCTCCACATAACTGATTATCTAATTGGGCTAGCCTTTTGGGCCTTCCCAATTGGGCTTTAGTGTGTGACTTGGAGTGGGACCAAAAGGGAACAAATAAGACACTAGCTCCAATGGGCCTTGGGCTTTTCTGTCAACTCTTGACAAGTCCAAAGTTACCATTAATTATATTTAATACAACTATATAAATATAATTGCACTCTAGGCCTCATTAATAAATTATATCCCAAGACTTTATTATACATGCAACCCCTTCATAAAATATTCGTAGTAATACAAAGTCATGAATATAGACTGCCACTTTGTAAATTACTACATCTTAATCCTTGAGTACCCGGTTTAATCCTTTTGAGTTATTCACCATATATTTATGAAATCCAATTTCATAAATATATACTTTAGTCTTACTAAAATGGTTAGGCCTAACTCTCTGAATAACTGTACCCATTAAACTTATCTCAATGGAATATTTTATATCTCCGTTAAGAGACTATGAATTCCATCTTGAGAATATATGTTCCATCAACACTAAATGCAGCTGCCCAACATACTGAGGTTTTGACCGTTACTTTAGATCTCACTCCTAATATATCAAAGCAACCTACATTTCATGATCAGGTCCATTATTCTCTCAGGATTAAGAGTTCATGTGAATACAAGTCGTGAGATTTATTATTCAATTGACAGTCGTTAGGAGAATAATAAATCTCACAGCGGTCCAGTCCAATATGTCTTAACTCTTAAAACATATCAACATATTAACTAGAAGTCACCACTTCCATGATCAAGACAAATCATCGTAATTAATATGTTATAGTCTTCGCAGATGAAATGCCCAATTTCATCACCGACTACGAACCAAAATTCTGAGTTTACAAAGGACTTGTGATCTATATCTTCTGTGACTAAATCACATAAATCACATACTATGCATCTCATGGACTATTTGATAATGTCCGAATATTCATGTTACCATTATTTTAGATAAGAATAAAACAACTTTATTAAACACAATATTAAGTTATACATCATTTCTCACATAATGTCATACATAATATCATACATAGCATCATACAATAGGATTAAAGGGCACATATCCTAACATTAAAAGCATGGCATAAAGCATAAAACATGTAGAAGAGGCAACTAACACATGAAAAAACATGGAATCATATGGAAAACGGCTAAAAAGCATGCTAAAAGCAAGAATCATGCTAAATAAAGCAATAAATCATGTTATTAAGACAAAAAGAGCAAGATAAATGCTAGAAAAAAATTTAGAAAGTTAGGGGTGTGGATGGTAGCTAAAAAGCTACATACACACCCCTAAACCTTAAATCCAAGGTGTAGAACCAAGGAAAAGAAGATTGGGTATAAGGACAATACCTTGTATTTTTGGTGAAGAGAAGAATCAAGAGGCTTTGATTTGTTTTGTGAGTGTTTTTGTGTGTAAAAATGTATTTGAAAGAGAGGGGAAATGTGTAGAAAATGCATAGGTAGAGAACAGGACCCAGGAAAGTATCCTTCTTTTTTTGGTTTGAAGGTGCCTAGGGCCTTTTATAGCCTCGGCACGCTTTACGAGGTGGTGCACCTTGTAATGCTGCCACTTGTGAAGCTCCTCAAATGGGATTGATCTTGACACCTCTGAAAAGATCTTGACTTCCAGTTTCTAAAATGGTATGGAACTCAAAAATTGAATGGTCGGATCGAAAGTTATGGCTCCAGGAAGTTAGTGGTGCATCGATCGGTGCGTTAACCGGTTTTCGTGCTATCTTGACCGTTTTAACTCCGATTTCGACCCTTGAGCAGTCGTTTGAATGAGAATTTGATAATCTTCGTAATGGCATTAGGTTCAACCCGTTCTGACAGCTAGATCAAAATTAGGATTTTTGGGACCCACTAGAGTTAACTCTAGGTCAAACTTGGTCAAACTTTATCAAAGTTGCCTAAAATCTCCAAGAAGCTTTGGTTTGATGTAAAACTATGAAAAGTGATATTTTGAGGGGATTTTAACCTTGTTTGACTTTTGGCCAACCTAGGGTTGACTCAGGGCATTTTGGTCATTTTGGCTGAAAGAGGCACTTTAAGTGCTCTGGTGTCCGAATGGGTTACGCCACGTCATTCTAGATGTTCTCGCGGCCCCATGAAGAGAAGATGATATTTTTGGATTTTTCGGGGTCCGGCATGCAAATCGAGAGAGGACAAAATACGATATCAATAGTTGCCCCTTCTTTATCTGACTTCTCGAATGCAATGAAAGGGGTCAGATAAAGAACGTGATTTCGAATTTTGTCACCCCTAAGTTACCTCTCTCAAGATTCTTAAGCTTCAGCTAGAGCATGAAAATTTTTTACTTCTAACCACACCAATGTATCTTTTTTTTATTTTCTCATGACCTTTTAGATCCTTCAACTTGCAAGCTTGATTTGCATAGCTCTATTTCATCTTAGTTGGCTATGTTCTACAAGAAAAATTATATACTGCACTAGCATGTTTAGAAAAACCACTTCTTATTTATCCTCTCCAGTAATCAATGAGCATGATGTCATTGGATTGAAACAATTCCGATAATTTGCAACTTAATTCATGAATATTCCATCTGATGACAGTAAAAATTTTCCTTTCGTAAAATAACAAATTTTCCTTGCATACTGTTGTCTTTGGATTAGAACCTAAGTTACCTCTCTCAAGATTCCTTTTATTTGTTTACCTGTTCATCCATGCTATGTTGCTTTGTTTGTGAAGGAAAAAAGGGTTCATAAAGCCTACTATGTCATTTTTCTTTCTGTCATATTTGTTGCAAGTTTTGTTTTTGGAGATTTAGTCTCTGCCCCCCTATGAATGGGACTCACTTCCTTAATATTTTTTATTTCATCTTTTGGAAAAGACAAATGTGACATAATTACTGTGTGTTCAATTACATTCAATATATATATATATATTTGCCTTGACCTCCTGCAAAACTCCTTTTCTAACCTATAAATATATATATATATATATATATATATATTTGTGTGTTTGTTTTTTCAATGGCCCTAAATGGATGCTCCCTCAAATCCAAATCCACCAGCACCAAATGGCCCTAATAACCCTTTGATTGTGGATGATGAACCCTTACCAAAAAAAGCTAGAGTTAATGAGAATCGGTCCACCAGAGAGCCATCTGATGTTTGGGAGCATTTTGTTAAGTTACAAAATCGTGAAAAGTCAGAATGCAAATATTGTAAAAAGCAATACAATGTTGCAAGGAGGAATAGGACCTCAGCCATGCAGGCTCATTTGCTAAAATGTAAGAAGATTTCGGGTGTCATTAACACGAGCCAAACCACTCTGAGTTTCCAAGCAACAAAAACTGGTGGTGTTAAGGGAGATTTTAGTAATGAGCTTTTTGTTGCTAAATTTTCTATTGAGAGAATTCGGATGGCACTTGCGTGGATGATTATAGTGGATGAGCTACCTGTTAGATTTGTTGAGCATGATGGCTTTATATACTTTATGGGGGTGGTTTGTTAGGATTAGTGCCCTTAAATCCTATTGTATGATGCTATGTATAAAATTATATATGACATTATGTATGACTTAATATTGTGATTAATAAAGTTGTTTTATTATTATCTAAAATAATGGTAACATGAATATTTGGACATTATCATATTGTTCATGAGATACATAGTATGTGATTTATGTTAGGATTGGTGTCCTTAAATCCTATTGTATGATGCTATGTACGTTATTATGTATGACATTATGTATAACTTAATGTTGTGATTAATAAAGTTGTTTTATTATTATCTAAAATAATGATAACATGAATATTCGGACATTATCATATAGTCCGTGAGATGCATAGTATGTGATTTATGTGAAAAGTCACAGAAGATATAAATCACAAGTTCTTTGTAAACTCAGAATTTTAGTTCGTAGTCGGTGATGAAATTGGGCGTTTCATCTGCAAAGACTATAACATATCAATTAAGATGATTTGTCTTGATCATAGAAGTGGAGACTTCTAGTTGATGTGAGATCTAATAAATGAATAATAAATCTCACGACTTCTGTTTACATGAACTCTTAATCCTAAGAGAATAATGGACATGATCATAAAGTATAGGTTACTTTGATATATCAGGAGTGAGATCTAAAGTCACGTTCAAAACCTCAGTATGTTAGGCAGTCACATTTAGTGTTGATGGAACATATATTCTCAAGATGGAATTCATAATCTCTTAACGAAGATATAAAATATTCTCTTGAGATAAGTTTAATGAGTTCGGTTATTCAGAGAGTTAGGCCTAACCACTTTAGTAAGGATTGGATTTCATAAATATATGATGAATAACTAAAAATGATTAAACCAGGTACTCAAGGATTAACATATAGTAATTTACAAAGTGACAGTCTACATTAATGACTTTGTATTACTACGAATATTTTATGATGGGGTTGCATGTATAATAAAGTCTTAGGATATAATTTATTAATAAGGCCTAGAGCGCAATTATATTTATATAGTAGTATTAAATATAATTAATGGTAACTTTGAACTTGTCAAGAGTTGACAGAAAAGCCCAAGGCCCATTGAAGCTAGTGTCTTATTTGTTCCCTTTTGGTCCCACTCCAAGCCACATACTAAAGCCTAATTGGAAAGGCCCAAAGGCTAGCCCAATTAGATAATCAGTTATAAGGAGAGAAACATACAGAATTTAGAAACTAACAAATTACATGAAATGGTTTGTATGTAAGTGTTGGACACTCTCTCATTCTCTCTTGAACAAATACATATAACTGATTGAGAGACCACACTTCTTAGTCGTCAGTGGAATTGGAGTGAAGATTAAAAGTACACTCAAGAACTTCTGATCTTTGTTTTGAAATTCACCACACCAAGGTACACTCTCTTATTCTTGAATTCTGAAATTTACATAGTACATGTTATCAATTGCAAATGAAGTAGATCCATTAATTTTCCGCTGCGTATGTTTTGTATGCGAAACAAACATGTATTTTCCCAAAAATTGGTATCAGAGCCAGGTTTTCAATTTCGAATCTGTATAACATGTTTTATGAGTTTTGGAATTAAAGGTAATAGTTTCATGTTGTTAGAAAATTATATGTGCATTTAATTTTCTGCATGGTTGTTGAAACTATGATTTGATGAAAACTAATATTACTATTATGATATTGTTTAAATTTGATTTTAAGTATGTTAAATTGATATTTAAGGCTATAGCAATGGAGTTCAGTTTTGATATCAAATTCTATCTATCATGTTCATATGGTGGTTGTTTGTTCATAGAAAACCGTTGAAAACTGTTCAGAACTTCCCTTAAAAATTTGAAAACATGGATTTTTCACGAGTTAACTTCCTGCGAATACTCACGAAAAATGTCTCTGAAGCACAAAATTTTTGCGGGTAAGCTATACTCGCGAAATAGTCGCGAGACAATTGCGAAAGTTTCTGTCTGAATTCTAGTGTTTTCACTTTTTTGCCTTAATCCATTTTTGCAAGAAGAGCTTAGTCGCGAGCTTCTCGCAAAAATGCAAGGCTATATAAAGTGCAAGGAGGGTGCTTACTTCATAGTACTACTAGATTGAACTTACCTATTTAAAGTAGTGTGGACAAACACCTCGTCTTGGCATATATGCCTCATGATCCCAACGAGGGTATTTTGTTCCATGGTACTACAAGTTTAAATACTATAAAGGAAGATGAAATGTGACTACACATGATTCTAGATAATGGTGTACAATAGACTAAGTTTAATGTTAACCTCCCTTCGGAGCTATGTCATTATTACTTAGAGGCTAAAGGAAATACAGCATGTTATTAGTGTTTGATAAGAGTTATCATGATAGCACTAATAATGAGAATAATTCTCAATCAATCATAGTGTTTATCATTTACTTACTTCCAAGGAATTTTAAACATGGGATTAGGTTGTCGTTGCATATTTTATATTATGGTTTTATTATGGTTCCATATTATATGCTTGTATGCTAAATTGATAATGTCCAGTATACTCATTATATTCATGTTTATTATTTTCAGATTTGAACATGGCATCATTTAGCTCACTTGTTACTATTCTTAATCAAAACAAACTGACTGGATCCAACTATGTTGATTGGAAAAGAAATATAGACATTTTTCTTACAGCTGAAGAGCATAAATATGTGCTTACTCAGCCATGTCCTAGCTTTCCTTCATTAGAAGCTCCTCCTGAGGAAAAACAGTGATATGATCATTGGCTGAAATCTAATGAAATAGCCAAGTGCTACATCCTATCATCTATTTCAAATGTTCTACAGCATCAAATGCAAGATGTAAAACTAGCTTCGGACATAATGCTAAGTCTGAAGGAGATGTTCGATGAGCAAGGCCGTTCTGTAAGGCAAGAAACCATAAGGAAAATTTATAATACCAAAATGGCTGAAGGTAGTTTAGTGAGGGAATATTGTCTAACAATGATTTCTAATCTGAATACACTGGAAGTTTTAGGTGCCAATATTGATGGAGAATCTCAAATGGATATAATACTCCAGTCACTACCAGAATCATTCAAGGAATTCAGACTCAATTATAATACGAACAAAAAGATTTATGCATTGTCTAAATTAATGAATGAGTTGGTAGCGACAGAAGGCATCCTTGGTACTTCTAGTGTTGAAGCCAATGTGGGTAAAGCTTCTACTTCTCAACCTAAGTCGAAAGGCAAGGGTAAGAAGAAGAAGAAGGACTTTACCAAGCAAGATGATAAAAAAATTCCCTTAGGGGTTGCCGACAAACAAAAAAAGTTCAAAGGAAAGTGTTTTCATTGTAGTGAGAAAGGACATTGGAAGAGGAATTTTCCAAAATTCAAGGCTGCTAATAATAAGGGTATGAAAAGCTCATTCCTCCTTGAAATATGTTTAGTACAAAATCCCATGGATTCCTGTTATGTGAATTCAGGTTGTACTAATCATATCTGCAATTCTTTGCAGGGGTTCCAAGAGACCAAAAAGCTTAATGAAGGGGAATTGTTTCTTACTTTGGCTAATGGGAGCAGGATTCCGGTTGTAGCTGTTGGAGTTTTTAATTTATGTTTTAAATCTAGAGTTCTAATATTGGAAGACTATCTATATGTACCTAAAGTTCATAGGAATTTAATTTCTGCAACTTATTTAGGTAAACACAGATATTATGTTATCCTTAAAGACAATATTGTAATAAAGAATGGTAAAGTGTTTATCTGTTCTGTCAATATTGTGGATGGTCTTTATATTTTAACTCCTGATAAGCATGAATTATATAATTCTGAATTAGATAATAACTCTCATGTAAAATCATTAAAGAGAAAGTTTCCTTCTACTAATAATGCATATCTTTGGCACTTGCGTTTGGGTCATATTAATTCAAATAGGATTCAAAGACTGATCAAAGATAGTCTTTTAAAGCCATTGGACTTTAATGATTTTCCAGTTTGTGAATCTTGTTTGGAAGGCAAAATGACCAAACGACATTTTAATGCAAAAGGTAGAAGAGCCCAAGAGTTGCTAGAATTAGTTCATACGGATGTATGTGGTCCTATGTCAACCCAAGCAAAAGGAGGTTATGAGTATTTCATCATTTTCACCGATGATTACTTAAGATATGGTTATGTGTACCTAATAAAATGAAAGTCCGAAACCCTTGAAAAGTTCAAAGAGTTTAGAGCTGAAGTTGAGAATCAATTGGGTAAATGCATAAAGGTCATTCAAACTAATCGTGGTGGTGGATACCTTCTTGGAGATTTCAATAATTACTTAACTAAAAATGGGATTTTATCCCAATTGATTGCACCTGGAACTCCCCAACAAAATGGTGTAGTAGAAAGAAGGAATAAGACTCTTTTAGAAATGGTTAGGTCCATGATGAGTTACTCATCTTTACCGATTTCTTTTTGGGGTTATGCCTTAAATATAGCAATAAATCTTTTGAATTTAGTTCCATCAAAATCTATTCCCAAAACACCCATGGAATTGTGGAGTGGGCGTAAGCCTAATATAAAATATCTCCACATTTGGGGTTGTCCAGCACATGTGTTAAAAAGGAAGCCTGATAAATTGGAACCAAAATCAGAAGTGTGTTTGCTTGTGGGTTATCCAAAAGAAACTAGGAGTTATTTATTCTATAGTCGTAAAGATAACAAAGTTTTTGTTAGTACAAATGTTAAATTCTTGGAAAATGACTATTTGAATAATTTTACTCCTAGAAGCAAAGTTGTTTTGGCTGAAATGAATGAACCTATAAATAAAAAACCAATGAATGAAACTAAGGATGATGTAGTTGTATCGATACACCACAAGATACTACTCATGAGATGTCAAGTACTCAAGTGCCTCATCGTAGTGGGAGAATTGTTTGACCTCCTATAAGATTTATAGGTTCGGGAGAACCTTATGAAGCTATCTTAGAAGAAGTTGAATTGGATCCCTACACTTATGAAAAGGATATAAATGATATAGGTGCACATCATTGGTTCAAAGTTATGAAATCTGAATTAGTTTCCATGTATTCCAATCAAGTTTGGGATCTTGTAAAGGCGCCTAACGACATTAAACCTATTGGTTGAAAATGGGTTTACAAGAGGAAGAGAGGGATAGATAGAAAGGTTGAAACCTTTAAAATAAGGTTAGTGGTGAAAGGGTATACAAAAAAAAGAAGGTATTGATTATGAAGAAACCTTTTCACCAGTAGCAATGCTTAAATCTATCAAATTCTCTTATCCATTGCTGCTCATTATGATTATGAGATTTGGCAAATAGATGTCAAGACTGCATTTCTTAATGGTAATCTTGAAGAGGAAATCTATATGATACAATCGAAAGATTTCATAGCAAAGAACCAAGAACATATGGTATGCAAGTTGAAAAGATCCATTTATGGACTTAAGCAAGCATCGAGGTCATGGAACATCAGATTTGATCAAGCAATCAAGTCACTTGGTTTTAAACAAAATCTTGATGAACCATATGTGTACAAAAGACATCAAGATAAAGTAATAATGTTCCTAGTGCTTTATGTTGATGATATTCTACTCATTGGAAATAATGTTGGAGTAATGTCATCTATAAAGGTTCGGTTGTCAAGCCAGTTTGATATGAAGGACTTGGGTGAGGATAACTTTATTCTAGGGATCAAGCTTTGGCGAGATCACAAGAATAAGATGTTAGACTTATCACAAGCTAGATATATAGATAAGGTTCTAGAACGGTTTAGCATGCAAAACTCCAAGAAATGATTACTTCCTTTCAGACATGGAGTTCCTTTGTCTGATGACCACAAAGGCCTAAGACTCAAGAGGAAGAAGATATGATGAGACAAGTTCCCTATGCTTCGGCATTGGGAAGTCTCATGTATGCCATACTTTGTACTAAAGCAGATATTTGTTATTCCATTGGCATGGTCAGATGATATCAATCAGATCCAGGACCAAACATTGGCAAGCTGTAAAGCATATTCTTAAGTATCACGGAGAACGAGAGATTATATGCTTGTTTACCGGTGTGAGGATTTGATTCCGATTGGCTATACAGATTTAGATTTTCAATCAAACCTAGATTTCAAAAAGTCCACTTCAGGTTGTGTGTTCACCTTGGGAGGTGGAGCCGTAAGTTGGAGGAGTGTTAAGCAATCTTGCATTGCAGACTCCACCATGAAAGTTGAGTATGTTGTTGTTAGTGAGGTGGCAAAGGAAGCTGTTTGGCTCAAGAAATTCTTTTATGATCTTGGTGTTATGAGAATGGAGCAAGTTCCTATCACATTGTTTTGCGACAATAGTGGAGCGGTTGCACAATCCAAAGATCCAAGAAATCATAAGAAAGGAAAGCACTGAGAGAAAGTACCACATCATTCGAAACATTGTTGCTCGTGGAGATGTAGCAGTAGCAAAGATTAAAAGTGCAAATAATCTAGCGGATCCCTTTACCAAAGCCTTGCCTCAAAGGACTTTTGAGTCACATTTGGAGGGAATGGGAGTTAGATTAGTACACAATAGTCTTTAAGGCAAGTGGGAGATTGTTAGGATTGGTGTCCTTAAATCTTATTGTATGATGCTATGTACGTTATTATGTATGACATTATGTATGACTTAATGTTGTGATTAATAAAGTTGTTTTATTATTATTTAAAATAATGGTAACATGAATATTCGAACATTATCATATAGTCCGTGAGATGCATAGTATGTGATTTATGTGAAAAATCACAGAAAATACAAATGACAAGTTCTTTGTAAACTCAGAATTTTAGTTTATAGTCAGTGATTAAATTGGGCGTTTCATCTGTAAAGACTATAACATATTAACTAAGATGATTTGTCTTGATCATGGAAGTAGAGACTTCTAGTTGATGTGTTGATATGTTTTAAGAGTTAAGACATATTGAACTGGACCGCTGTAAGATTTATTATTCTCCTAACGACTATCAAATGAATAATAAATCTCATGACTTCTATTTACATAAACTCTTAATTCTGAGAGAATAATGGACCTGGTCATAAAGTGTAGGTTGCTTTACTATATCAGGAGTGAGATCTAAAGTCACAGTCAAAACCTCAGTATGTTGGCAGCCATATTTAGTGTTGATGGAACATATATTCTCAAGATGGAATTCATAATTTCTTAATGGAGATATAAAATATTCTCTTGAGATAAGTTTAATGGGTTCGGTTATTCAGAGAGTTAGGCCTAACCACTTTAGTAAGAAATTACTAAAGTATATATTTATGAAATTGGGTTTTATAAATATATGATGAATAACTTAAAAGGATTAAACTGGGTACTCAAGGATTAACATGTAGTAATTTACAAAATGGCAGTCTACATTAATGACTTTGTATTACTACAAATATTTTATGATGGGATTGTATGTATAATAAAGTCTTGGGATATAATTTATTAATAAGGCCTAGAGTGCAATTATAGTTATATAGTGGTATTAAATATAATTAATGGTAATTTTGGACTTGTCAAGAATTGATAGAAAAGCCCAAGGCCCATTAAAGCTAGTGTCTTATTTGTTCTCTTTTGGTCCTACTCCAAGCCACATACTAAAGCTCAATTGGAAAAGCCCAAAAGGCTAGCCCAATTAGATAATCAGTTATAGTGAGAGAAACATACAGAATTTAGAAACTAACAAATTACACGAAATGATTTGTATGTGAGTATTGGACACTCTCTCATTCTCTCTTGAACAAATACATATAACTGATTGAGAGACCACACTTCTTGGGTGTTAGTATAATTGGAGTGAAGATTAAAAGTGTACTCAAGAACTTCAGATCATTGTTTTGAAATTTATCACACCAAGGTATACTCTTTTTCTTGAATTCTGAAATTTACATAGTACATGTTATCAATTGCAAATGAAGTAGATCCATTAATTTTTCGCTGCGTATGTTTTGTATGCAATACAAACATGTATTTTCTCAACAATTTAGTCACAAAAGGTATAAGTCACAAGTTTTTTGTAAATTCAAAATTTTAGTGCGTAGTCGGTGATGAAATTGGGCATTTCATCTACAAAGATTATTGTTGGGAAATCATCATGTTTGCATCGAATACAAAACATACGCAGCGGAAAATAAACGGATCTACTTCATTCGCAATTGATAACATGCACTATGTAGGTTTCAGAATATAAGAACAAGAGAGTGTACCTTGATGCGGTGAACTTCAAAACCGAATGAAGAAGTACTCGGGAATACTTTCAATCTTCACTCCAATTCCACTCGATGCCCAAGATGTGTGGTCTCTCAATCAGTTCTTTGTTTCGAGAGAGAATATGAAAGAGTGTCTCTCTTCCTTATTTCATTACCATAAATTATGATAAAACATACAAACCATTTTATTCTATACAAAATTTTGTATGTTTCTCTCCACATAACTGATTATATAATTGGGCTAGCCTTTTGGGCCTTCCCAATTGGACTTTAGTGTGTGGCTTGGAGTGGGACCAAAAGGGAACAAATAAGACACTAGCTCCAATGGGCCTCGGGCTTTTCTGTCAACTCTTGACAAGTCCAAAGTTACCATTAATTATATTTAATACCACTATATAAATATAATTGCACTCTAGGCCTCATTAATAAATTATATCCCAAGACTTTATTATACATGCAACCCCTTCATAAAATATTCGTAGTAACACAAAGTCATAAATATAGATTGCTATTTTGTGAATTACTACATCTTAATCCTTGAGTACCCGGTTTAATCCTTTGAAGTTATTCACCATATATTTATGAAATCCAATTTCATAAATATATACTTTAGTCTTACTAAAGTGGTTAGGCCTAACTCTCTGAATAACTATACCCATTAAACTTATCTCAAGGGAATATTTTATATCTTCGTTAAGAGACTATGAATTCCATCTTGAGAATATATGTTCCATCAACACTAAATGTGGCTGCCCAACATACTGAGGTTTTGACCGTTACTTTAGATCTCACTCCTGATATATCAAAGCAACCTACATTTCATGATCAGGTCCATTATTCTCTCATGATTAAGAGTTCATGTGAATACAAGTCGTGAGATTTATTATTCAATTGACAGTCATTAGGAGAATAATATATCTCACAGCGGTCCAGTTCAATATGTCTTAACTCTTAAAACATATCAACATATTAACTAGAAGTCACCACTTCCATGATCAAGACAAATCATTGTAGTTAATATGTTATAGTCTTCGCAGATGAAATGCCCAATTTCATCACCGACTACGAACCAAAATTCTGAGTTTACAAAGAACTTGTGATCTATATCTTCTATGACTAAATCACATAAATCACATACTATGCATCTCATGGACTATTTGATAATGTCCGTATATTCATGTTACCATTATTCTAGATAAGAATAAAACAACTTTATTAAACACAATATTAAGTCATACATCATTTCTCAAATAATGTCATACATAATATCATACATAGCATCATACAATAGGATTTAAGGGCACATATCCTAACAATCTCCCACTTGCCCTAAAGACTATTGTGCACTAATCTAACTCCCATTCCCTTTAAATGTGACTCGAAGGTCCTTTGAGGCAAGGCTTTGGTAAAGGGATCTGCTAGATTATTTGCACTGTCAATCTTTGCAACCATCACATCTCCACGAGCAACAATGTCTCGAATGATGTGATACTTTCTCTCAATGTGCTTTCCTTTCTTGTGATTCCTTGGATCTTTGGATTGTGCAACTGCTCCACTATTGTCACAAAACAATGTGATAGGAACTTGCTCCATTCTCACTACACCAAGATCAGAAAGGAATTTCTTGAGCCAAACAGCTTCCTTTGCCGCCTCACAAGCAGCAACATATTCAGCTTCCATGGTGGAGTCTGCAATACAAGATTGCTTAACACTCCTCCAACTTATGGCTCCACCTCCCAAGGTGAAAACACATCCTGACGTGGACTTTCTGAAATCTAGATCTGATTGAAAATCTGAATCTGTATAGCCAACGGGAATCAAATCCTCACAACGATAAACAAGCATATAATCTCTCGTTCTCCGTAGATACTTGAGAATATGCTTTACAGCTTGCCAATGTTGTGGTCCTGGATTTGATTGATATCGGCTGACCATGCCAACTGAAAAACAGATATCCGGTCTAGTACAAAGCATGGCATACATGAGACTTCCTACTGCAGAGGCATAAGGAACTTGTCTCATCATATCTACTTCCTCTTGAGTCTTAGGCCTTTGGTCATCAGACAGAGGAACTCCATGTCTGAAAGGAAGTAATCCTTTCTTGGAGTTTTGCATGCTAAACCGTTCTAGAACCTTATCTATATATCCAGTTTGTGATAAGCCTAACATCTTATTCTTACGATCTCGCCAAAGCTTGATCCCTAGAATAAAGTTAGCCTCACCCAAGTCCTTCATATCAAATTGGCTTGATAACCAAACCTTTACGGACAACATGACCCCTACATCATTTCCAATGAGTAGAATATCATCAACATAAAGCACTAAGAACATTACTACTTTGTCTTGATGTCTTTTGTACACACATGGTTCATCAAGATTTTGTTCAAAACCAAATGATTTGATTGCTTGATCAAATCTGATGTTCCATGACCTAGATGCTTGCTTAAGTCCATAAATGGACCTATTCAACTTGCATACCATATGCTCTTGGTTCTTTGCTATGAAACCTTCTGGTTGCTTCATATAGATTTCCTCTTCAAGATTGCCATTGAGAAATGCAGTCTTGACATCCATTTGCCAAATCTCATAATCATAATGAGCAGCACTGGATAAGAGAATTCTGATAGATTTAAGCATTGCTACTGGTGAAAAGGTTTCCTCATAATCAATACCTTCTTTTTTAGTATACCCTTTTGCCACTAGCCTTCCTTTAAAGGTTTCAACCTTTCCATCTATCCCTCTCTTTCTCTTGTAAACCCATTTGCAACTAACAGGTTTAATGCCATTAGGCGCCTTTACAAGATCCCAAACTTGATTGGAATACATGGAATCTAATTCTGATTTCATAGCTTGGACCCAATGATGTGCATCTATATCATTCATTGCTTCTTCATAAGTGTAAGGATCAGTTTCGGCCTCCTCTGAGATAGCCTCATAAGTCTCTCCAAGACCTATGAATCTTATAGGTGGCCTAACATTCATCCCACTACGACGAGGCAACTGTGTACTAGACATCTCATGAGTAGTATCTTGTGGTGTATCCAATACAGCCACATCATCCCTAGTTTCAACCATTGGTTGTTCAATTACAGGTTCATTCATTTCAGCCAAGACAACTCTACTTCTAGGAGTAAAATTATTCATATAGTCATTTTCCAAGAATTTAGCATTTGTACTAACAAAAACTTTGTTATCTTTATGACTATAGAATAAATAACCCCTAGTTTCTTTTGGATAACCCACAAGCAAACATACTTCTGATTTTGGTTCCAACTTATCAGACTTCCCTTTTAACACATGTGCTGGACAACCCCAAATGTGGAGATATTTCATACTAGGCTTACGCCCACTCCACAATTCCATGGGTGTTTTGGGAACAGATTTTGATGGAACTAAATTCAAAAGATATATTGCTGTATCTAAGGCATAACCCCAAAAAGAAATAGGTAAAGTTGAGTAACTCATCATGGACCTAACCATTTCTAAAAGAGTCCTATTCCTTCTTTCTGCTACACCATTTTGTTGGGGAGTTCCAGGTACAGTCAATTGGGATACAATCCCATTTTGAGTTAAGTAATCCTTGAAATCCCCAAGAAGGTATTCGCCACCACGATCAGATCGAATGGCCTTTATGTGTTTACCCAATTGATTCTCAACTTCAGCCCTAAACTCTTGGAATTTTTCAAAGGCTTCAGACTTCCGTCTCATTAGGTACACATAACCAAATCTAGAGTAATCATCGGTGAAAGTGATGAAGTACTCATAACCTCCTTTTGCTTGGGTTGACATAGGACCACAAACATCCGTATGAACTAATTCTAGCAACTCTTGGGCTCTTCTACCTTTTGCATTAAAAGGTCGTTTAGTCATTTTTCCTTCCAAACAAGATTCACAAACTGGAAATTCATCAAAGTCCAATGGCTCTAAGAGACCATCTTTGATCAGTCTTTGAATTCTGTTTGGATTAATATGACCCAAACGCAAGTGCCAAAGATATGCATCATTAGTAGAAGGAAACTTTCTCTTTAATGATTTTACATGAGAGTTATTATCTAATTCAGAATTATATAATTCATGCTTATCAGGAGTTAAAATATAAAGACCATCCACAATATTTCCAGAACAGATAAACATTTTATCCTTCTTTATTACAACATTGTCTTTCAGGATAATACAATATCCATTTTTACCTAAATAAGTTGCAGAAATTAAATTCCTACGAACATTAGGTACAAATAAACAGTCTTCCAATATTAAAACACTAGTTTCAAAACATAAATTAAACACTTCAATAACTACAACTGGAATTCTACTCCCATCAGCCAAGGTCAGAAACAACTCTCCTTCTTTAAGTTTTCTGGTCTCCTGGAACCCCTGCAAAGAATTGCAGATATGATTAGTACAACCTGAATCCACACACCAGGAATCTGTGGGATTTTGTACCAAACATATTTCAAGAAGGAATGAAATTTTCATACCCTTATTGACGGCAGCCTTGAACTTTGGACAATTCCTCTTCCAATGTCCTTTCTCACCACAATGGAAACATTTTCCTTTCAGCTTCTTTTCTTTGTCGGCAACCCCTAAGACAATTTGTTTACCTTCCTGCTTAGTGAAGTCCTTCTTCTTCTTCTTCTTACCTTTGCCTTTCGACTTAGGTTGAGAAGTAGAAGCTTCACCCACATTGGCTTCAACATTAGAAGTACCAAGGATGCCTTCCGCCGCTACCAACTCATTCATTAATTCAAACAAAGAATAAATCTTTTTGTTCATGTTATAGTTAAGTCTGAATTCCTTGAATGACTCCGGTAGTGACTGGAGTATCATATCCACTTGGGATTCTCCATCAATGTCGGCACCCAAAACTTCTAAAGTATTCAGATTAAAGATCATTGTAAGACAATGCTCTCTCACTGAACTACCTTCAGCCATTTTGGTATTATAAATTTGCCTCATGGTTTCTTGCCTTGCAGAACCGCCTTGCTCACCAAACATCTCCTTCAGACTTTGCATAATGTCCGAAGCTAGTTCTACATCCTGCATTTGATGCTGTAGAACATTTGAGATGGACGCTAGGATGTAGCACTTGGCCATTTCATTAGATTTCTACCAACGATCATATCGTTGTTTTTCCTCAGGAGGAGCATCTAATGAAGGAAAGCTAGGACATGGTTGAGTAAGCACATATTTGTGCTCTTCAGCTGTGAGAACTATGTCCAAGTTTCTTTTCCAGTAAACATAATTGGTTCCAGTCAGTTTGTTTTAATTAAGAATGCTAACAAGTGGGCTAAATGATGCCATGTTCAAATCTGAAATAATAAACATGAATATAATAAGTAAACTGGACATTATCAATTTAGCATATAAACATATAATATGGAACCTTAATAAAACCATAATATAATATATGCAACGACAACCCAATCCCGCAATTAATATTCCTCGGTAGCGAGGTCATACCAATCACTATGATTAAGCAAGGATTATCCTCATTATTAATGCTATCATGGTAACTCTTACCAAACAAAAATAATGTGCCGCTTATTCTTTAGCCTCTAAGTGATAATGACATAGTTCCGTAGGGAGGTTAACATCATACTTAGTCTAGTGTACACCATTGTCTAGAATCAATGTGAGTCACCAAGTAACTCCACGGTAGCGTGGTCGCTCTCAATGTAAACACACACTTCATCTATCATTAAGAAGTTTAACCTGTAGTACCATGAATTAAACACACTCCGTAGGGAGCAAGGCATATACGCCAAGGCGAGGTGATTAATCACACTACTATAAACCGACAATGGAGGCCGTGAGATCCAACCCTTGAATCTCTCTCCCACTAGATGTTTTAAAATAAAGGTTTTTATCTTTACACATGCATAAACTAATTATACACAACCTTGCACTTTTTCTGACGAAAAAGGCGTAAGAAAAAATAGCAAAAACACAAAATTTAAGTTTGAAAACACTTAGAAAAATTCTAATTTTCTTTCTTTCGATCGATCGAATGTGCCCCTCGATCGATCGAAAATATCAAACAATTCGAACTAAACCTTCTGTCTGATTCGATTGATACTCGATCGCCTCTCGATCGATCGAAAATAAAATTCGATCGATCGACTAGCAATCGAATATTAATCAATTCAAAAGGATAAGTCTTTGTTTCACTCGATCGATCGAAAGTGAATTTCGATCGATCGAAACTCGTGAAACTCGAATTTCCAGAAAATCTTCTAAGGCAGTTTTCAACCGTTTTGCATGAACAAACAACCATCATACGAAAATGACAGAGAGAAATTGATATCAAAACTAAAACCCATTGATGCTATAGCCTTAAAGATCAATTTAACATTCTTAAATTCATATTTAAACAACATCATAACATCAATATCAGTTTTTATCAAATCATAGTTTCAACAACCATGCAGAAATCTATCAACTTGAAACTATAATCTCTAATTCCAAAACGAACAAAAACATGTTATACAAATTCGAAATGAAGACCGCTCTGATACCAATGTTGGGAAATCATCATGTTTGCATCGAATACAAAACATACGCAGCGGAAAATAAACAGATCTACTTCATTCGCAATTGATAACATGCACTATGTAGGTTTCAGAATATAAGAACAAGAGAGTGTACCTTGATGCGGTGAACTTCAAAACCGAATGAAGAAGCACTCGGGAATACTTTCAATCTTCACTCCAATTCCACTCGATGCCCAAGATGTGTGGTCTCTCAATCAGTTCTTTGTTTCGAGAGAGAATATGAAAGAGTGTCTCTCTTCCTTATTTCATTACCATAAATTATGATTAAACATACAAACCATTTTATTCTATATAAAATTCTGTATATTTCTCTCCACATAACTGATTATCTAATTGGGCTAGCCTTTTGGGCCTTCCCAATTGGGCTTTAGTGTGTGGCTTGGAGTGGGACCAAAAGGGAACAAATAAGACACTAGCTCCAATGGGCCTTGGGCTTTTCTGTCAGCTCTTGACAAGTCCATAGTTACCATTAATTATATTTAATACCACTATATAAATATAATTGCACTCTAGGCCTCATTAATAAATTATATCCCAAGACTTTATTATACATGCAACCCCTTCATAAAATATTCGTAGTAACACAAAGTCATAAATATAGACTGCCACTTTGTGAATTACTACATCTTAATCCTTGAGTACCTGGTTTAATCCTTTGAAGTTATTCACCATATATTTATGAAATCCAATTTCATAAATATATACTTTAGTCTTACTAAAGTGGTTAGGCCTAACTCTCTGAATAACTATACCCATTAAACTTATCTCAAGGGAATATTTTATATCTCCGTTAAGAGACTATGAATTCCATCTTGAGAATATATGTTTCATCAACACTAAATGTGGCTGCCCAACATACTGAGGTTTTGACCGTTACTTTAGATCTCACTCCTGATATATCAAAGCAACCTACATTTCATGATCAGGTCCATTATTCTCTCAGGATTAAGAGTTCATGTGAATACAAGTCGTGAGATTTATTATTCAATTGACAGTCGTTAGGAGAATAATATATCTCACAGCGGTCCAGTTCAATATGTCTTAACTCTTAAAACATATCAACATATTAACTAGAAGTCACCACTTCCATGATCAAGACAAATCATCGTAGTTAATATGTTATAGTCTTCGCAGATGAAATGCCCAATTTCATCACCGACTATGAACCAAAATTCTGAGTTTACAAAGAACTTGTGATCTATATCTTCTGTGACTAAATCACATAAATCACATACTATGTATCTCATGAACTATTTGATAATGTCCGTATATTCATGTTACCATTATTCTAGATAAGAATAAAACAACTTTATAAAACACAATATTAAGTCATACATCATTTCTCAAATAATGTTATACATAATATCATACATAGCATCATACAATAGGATTTAAGGGCACATATCCTAACAATTATAACATATCAACTAAGATGATTTGTCTTGATCATGGAAGTGGAGACTTCTAGTTGATGTGTTGATATGTTTTAAAAGTTAAGACATATTAAACTGGATCGCTGTGAGATTTATTATTCTCCTAACGACTGTCAAATGAATAATAAATCTCACGACTTCTTTTTACATGAACTTTTAATCCTAAGAGGATAATAGACCTAATCAGTAAGTGTAAGTTGCTTTATACATCAAAAGTGAGATCTAAAGACACGATCAAAATCTCAGTATGTTGGGCAGCCACATTTAATGTTGATGGAACGTGTATTCTCAAGATGGAATTCATAGTCTTTTAACGAAGATAAAAAATATTCCCTTGAGATAAGTTTAATGGATTCAATTATTCAGAGAGTTAGGCCTAACCACTTTAGTAAAAAATTACTAAAGTATATATATTTATGAAATTGGATTTCATAAATATATGACGAATAATTTTAAAGGATTAAACCAAGTACTCAAGGATTAAGATGTAGTAATCTACAAAGTGGCAGTCTACATTAATGACTTTGTATTATTACGAATATTTTATGAAGGGTTTGCATATACAATAAAGTTTTGGGATATAATTTATTAATAAAGCCTAGAGTGCAATTATATTTATATAGTGGTATTAAATATAATTAATGGTAACTTTGGACTTGTCAAGAGTTGATAGAAAAGCCCAAGGCCCATTGGAGCTAGTGTCTTATTTGTTCTCTTTTGGTCCCACTCCAAGCCACACACTAAAGCCCAATTGGAATGGCCTAAAAGGCTAGCCCAATTAGATAATCAGTTATAAAGAGAGAAACATACAGAATTTTAGATGAGACATCATTGAAGTATGTGAGTGTTGGACACTCTCTCATTCTCCCTTGAAAAAATTCATAAAAACTGATTGAGAGACCACACTTCTTGGGCATAAAGTAGAGTTGAAGTGAAGATTAAAAGTATTCTCAAGAACTTCTGATCTTTGGTTTTGAAATTTACCATACCAAAGTACACTCTCTTATTCTTGAATTCTAAAACTTACATAGTACTTGTTATCAATTGCGAATGAAGTAGATCCGTTAATTTTTCACTGCGTATGTTTTGTATGCGATACAAACACGTATTTTTCCATCATTGTTGAGCCTAGGTTTCCTGTGCCTTCTCGTCTCACGGTGGCAAGGGATTGTATTAAACTTTGGTTTGGGGAAAGGGAGAAGTTGATAAGCTATTTGAAATTAGGCCAAAGGGTGTCTTTGACTACTGACACATGGGCTTCCATTCAAAATCTCAACAACATGTGTCTCACTTGCCACTATATTGATGGTGATTGGACCTATCAAAAACGGATTTTGAATTTTTGTATAGTTCCAAATTATAAAGGGGAGACAACTGGGAAAACTATTAAAAGGTGGTTGAATGATTGGGGTATCAAAATGGTGATAACTGTCGTAGTTGATAATGCAAAATCCAATGATATGGCTCTTGATTATTTGAAGAAGAAGTTGGAGATAAAGGATGGTTGTATGTGTTAGGGTTTGTGCCCTAAAATCCAATTTATTGGCATGTTATGAATAATCAAACTATTTAATTATATGAAACTATTTATAAATGAACTAATGGAACATTATCATAGTCCTAGAGATGCATTGTATGTGATTTATGTAATTTAATTACAGAAGATATAAATCAAAAATTCCTTGAAACTCAAAATATAGTTTGTAGTCGGTGAGAAAATTGGGTGTTTCATCTGCGAAGACTATAACGCATCAACTAAGATGGTTTGTTTTAATCATGGAAGTGGAGACTTTTAGTTAATGTGTTGATATGTCTTAAGTGTGTAAAACATATTGAACTAGACCACTGTGAGATTAATTATTCAATTAACAACTGTCACCTGAATAATTAATCTCACGACTTCTATTTTCATAAACTATTAATCTTGAAAGGATAGTGAACCCGATCATGAAATGTAGGTTTTTTTGATATATCAGAAGTGAGATCTAGATTAATGATCAAAACCTCAATATGTTGGGTAACCACATGTAGTGTTGAGGGAACACATATTCTCAAGATGAAATTCATAATCTCTTTCTATAGAGATATGAAATATCCTCTTAAGATAAGTTTAATGAAACTGGTTATTCAAGGCCAGCCACTTTAGTAAGAGTTACTAAAGTTTATATTTAATGAAATTAGATTTCACAGATATGAATAACTAAAAAATTAAACTGGGTACTCAAGGAATAAAATAGTTGTTTACAAAGTAATAGTTTATTATGACTTTGTTCACTATGGATATTTCATGGAGGGGTCGAATGATATCATATTAGAGTCTTGGGAAAAAATTTATTAATAAGACCTAGAGTGCAATTATATTTTCATAGTGGTAGTTGTTATATAATTAATGGTAATTTTAGGCTTGTCAAGAGTTGACAGATAAGTCTGAGGCCCATTGGAGCTAGAGCCTTATTAGTCCCTTTGGTCCCATCCCAAGCCACACACTTTAACCCAATTGGCTGGCCCAAAAGGCTAACCCAATTAGATAATCAGTTATTTATTTAATAAAAGTTATTGAATAAAGTAACTGCCAAGGTAGTTAAAAACATACGTATGATTATAAGGAAGAGAAAATCAGTTTTTCTCTACAAAATCTTGGAAATACACTTTTTTCAAAGGAAAATCAACGTACACAAAAACTGCTTAAGAGACCACTCATCTTGAGCACCATGTGGAATTGGGATGAAGATTAAAGGTATTCTCAAGTCCTGTTTTTGAATTTTACTGCACCAAGGTACGCTTTCTCTTCTTTGTTCTAGAATTCAAGGTTACATGTTATCTATCATGAATAACGTAAATCCTTCTGTTGCTTCCGCTGTAATTTTTGTATGAGACGCAAAACCAGTTTTTCCAACAGTATGTTGGGAGGCCAGTTCTTTGCAAATGAGATGTGCTGCTCATATATTAAATCTCATTGTGCAAGAGGGATTGAAAGGCATTCATAACTCAATTGTTAAGGTGAGGAATGTAGTGCGGTATGTTAAATTATCTCCAAAAAGGATGGATAGGTTCAAGAAAGTTGTAGAGGATGAAAAAATCCAATCTAAGAGTTTGTTATCTCTTGATGTCTCTACTAGATGGAATTCCACATATCTTATATTAGAGGCAGCCGAGAAGTTTGAAACAGCCATTTGATAAGATGCATGAAGAGGATGTGGAATTTAGTTCTTACTTTATGGAGGTAGATGGAAATGGGAAACAGAAGCACATAGGTACTCCCAAGGGTGAGGATTGGGTGACAGTCAGAATGTTTTGTAATTTTCTCTAGCTTTTTTATGAGGTTACTCTACATTTTTCTGGTTCTTTATTTGTCACTTCAAATACTAATTTTTGTGAGCTAGTAGGCATTCAAAATGAATTGCATAGATTGTGTGGCATTGATGGTGATCCTCTCTTAAAAGAAATGGCACAATCTATGAAGGAAAAATATGAGAAGTATTGGGAAGACATTGAAAATAAGAATTTGATGATGTTTGTTGCTGTGGTTCTTAACCCAAGATATAAGATGAAATATATGAAATATTGGTTTAATAAGTGGTATTCAAAAGAGAAGGCAGAGTTTGCTTTAAAATTGGTAAGGGATGCTTTAGATAAGTTGTATGCCCACTATGCAAAGGGTACTGAATTATCAAGTGTTAGTGGCAATGAGCAGGCCACTAATGTTGGTTCTTCAATAAAATCAAGTGCTAGTTTTCCATATGATCCATGGAAGATTGCTTCACATGAGTTCGATGAACACATAGCTACAAAAGATGATAATGAATGCACTACTGATGTGGACAAATATCTTAATGAAGCTAGTGAAAAAAATAGGGATGTTTTTGATATTTTGGCTTGGTGGAAGGTGAATTCTACTAGATATGT
Source organism: Lithocarpus polystachyus (assembly GCA_033629205.1). Classification (NCBI taxonomy): domain Eukaryota; kingdom Viridiplantae; phylum Streptophyta; class Magnoliopsida; order Fagales; family Fagaceae; genus Lithocarpus; species Lithocarpus polystachyus. The sequence continues at coordinate 51,226,870 of CM066166.1, forward strand.
AATCCTTTCCGAGGTAGCAAGAGATGTTATGGCTATTCCTGTGTCCACCGTTGCTTCTGAGTCAGCCTTTAGCATGGGGGATCATGTTTTGGATCTTCTTAGGAGTTCATTAGCTGCTAAAACTGTGGAGGCCCTTATATGTGCTCAAAATTGGTTAAAACCCCCATCTAAACCAATCAACCTTCGGGAAGCAATGAATGAAGTGGAAAGTCTTGAGCAAGATGTTAAAGTGGGTAATTTTCTAAAACTATATATTTAAATTGTATATTAGTTTTTTGTCCTTTGTTTATTAGTTTACTAACATTTTTTGTATTTATTTTCATTGAATTGATGAAATTGGGATCAGAGAAATAAGATTAAGTGAAGACTTGAAGTGTGAGCTACAAAATAGAATTGGGAGGGGGAGAAGTATAGCATTGGATGGATAAACCTATTTTTTTTGTTGCGTTCATGTTCATTTAAACAATTTCTTGTTGGGTTTATAATTACTACTTGTTTTGAATTCGTAATTTATTTCATGCTTTCCTTTAGACTTGTTTATATTATGGTTTTGATAATTGAAACTTGAAATTAGTAGGCATGACTAGAATTGCATTGAGTATGGGTAAATCCTTTTTGCTTTGTACCTGATGTTTCACATAAACTCTTTACTTCATATTCTTGATCTAAAGTAAGGACTGAAAAGCATTAGATTTTGATAGTTAAAACATTTAAGTTGCTTGCCACTCTACCTTATTCAAAGTACTTGACTTCATTACATGTTTGATGTATACCTGAAAATTTGAGATAGTGATATTATTGATACATTTTGAATTGTACGGTGATATATATGTTGAATTTTTATACACTGCACCGCACCGCACATGTGACCGCAAAAATGAGGTACGGTGCAGTTATGGTTTTGGCTAAACTATACACCGCACCGCACCACACATATGACCGCAAAAATGAGGTGCGGTGCAGTTATGATTTTGGCTAAACCGCACCACAAATTACAGTGCTAAAATGGCCTAAAATAGCATCGCACCGCACCGCGAACGCCCCTAGATTTAACTGAGGGGAACGGTCAAAAATCAAGTTTGGAAAGCTTTTGTTGAGGTATTAAGTTTTAAACCTTTTGTTTTCTTTTCCTTTATTTTCTGCTTTTAATCTTTCTGTTTGTCTTGTTTTCCTGTCATAAAATTCTTTAACATGTTTATCTAGCTTAGGTTTATGTGATTGTATGTTTTAAATGCATGTTGGGTTGTTGCAAGCTTGTTCATGCGTGCACAGGCCGCTGCCCAGAAACACTAATTTAGGTCTCTACTTTGTTTTCTTTGCTTTTGTTCACATGTCATGCCTCTTATTGTTCCCCCCCCCCCCCCCCCCTTTACATGTTTAAGTACTTGTACTATGTTTGTTGTTTGTTTGCCTCTCACATGTTAGAATTAGGGTTTATTTAGTGTTTTATTGTTTCAATGCCATGATCATGCATTCATATGCTCATGCATAATACCATAGGTGCTGAGTTGCTACAAGTTAAGTAAAGGAATGTCATGAATTTGTAATGTTCATGCATTTGTGGTTTGATCTTGCTTTGATGTTAGTGATGAAGCATGCTTAGATGTATGATTAGGGTTTATAAGGTGATGAATGCTTTTATATCATAATTAGATGAATGCTAGGGTGATGTGGTGAAGTATGCTAGATGAATGTTAGGTTGTTTGATATGCCATGTTAGATGTATGGTAGGCTTTGTTTGTGAGCATGATAGATGTATGGTTAAGGATGTTTGATGCCATGTTGATTGTTAGATGTATGTTTGTGTGTGTGTGTGTGTGCGCGCGCGCGTGCGTGCGTGTGCATGCGTGTGCGTGTGCGTGTGTGTGAGAGTTAGATACAAGTTTTGAGTATGCCTTTAATAGGGTTCAGACATAAAAAACAATGATGAGAAGCCAACCTTAGGGTTGGGTGGTTTTAGGTGCCTAATACCTTCCCAAGACCGTACCTTAACTCTGAACCTATATCTTTGGTAGTAAAATCAAAAGGTCCTTCCTTGAAAATACGTTATATATATATAGTTCCTAGGCCATTGCAAAAACTAGGTGGCAACTCCTAAAAAACGACCCCTTGCATCCACAGTATGGCCCAATAAGGTACAGGAAATGTAAAATAGACATTGTCATACCTAGGGAACGCGGCCCAAGCAAAGAGCAGGAAAAGTAAAGGGTACAAGGAGAAAGGGAACCCTAATACATACTCTAGAGAAGAGGCTAAGAGAGAGAGGGAAAAAGAACACCACTCGGGAGAGGCTAGGATCCCTAATCTATTGAACATTGCCCTTTATGGGCTTGCATCTTCTTGCTTGCATTTTTGCCATTTTTGCTTGCGCCTAGGGAGCCGCACCCTTGCTTTAAGTGTTTATGCTCCATGCGTGTACATGCAATGACAAAAGAAACAAGCAAGCAGACAAGCAAAGAAACAAATAGAAGGAAAGCATGCTAAAAGACAAGCTAGCAAAAGATGCCAAACGGGGGCAAACAAGCATATTATCAAACAAAGAGGGTGTCCTAAGAGGACAAATGTAGGTTTGAATTGGGTGTCCATAGTTCCATGAGATTGGAGCATGGACAACACACAAACTCATGCATGAATATGTAGGAAAGTGTACACAAATGCAAAGAAGCAAAGAAAGATAAACGGGTGGCACAAAGCAAGCAAGGCAAGCATAACAACATCGCACAAGGCAAAGAAAGGGTATGCATCAAGCACAACAACACCAAAGAGGTGTGTCTCACGAGTGGCCACTTCCAACAAACCACAAGAGGGGTGGATGCAACCACACAATCAAATGGCCCTAAAGACTGACAAGCACAAACCCACAAAGAGCACAAAGCATAGCAAGGCCTAGGTCTAGACAGACAAACATGGAGATAAAGCATAGAAGCAAACAAGCAAACACATACATGCATAAAGAAAATGATCCAAACCCTTTGATATAGGTCTAGATGTATGGATGTAGGCTTAGACCACTAGATCTAGATCTACACCCTACCTAAAGGGCCAAAACACAAGAAAAAAGGATAACGTGAGATAAATAAATAAATAAAATAAATAAATAAGGGAAAAAAAAGGCTTTAGAAGCACATGGCGTAGCAACCAACATATAGATCTAGACACATGAACAAAGCATGGAGCACTCAAAGATATAGATCTAGACATAAGCATGGCAAGGAGCACATAAACAAATAGATTTAAGCATAAGCATGCTAAAAGGCACCTAGGCACATGGATTTAAGCACAAACATGGAATTTAGGCATATCCTAGCCCAAGAAGGCTAGACCAACATCATCAAAGCATTAAAACATGGCAAAAAGTAAGGAGACCTGCTAGGAAAGCTATAAAACATGCTAGGAAGCAAGATAAAGCAAAGATAAACTATGAAAAGCAAATAGGCATGCTATGAACAAAGATAGAACAAAGGGTGTAGATTGTAGCTAAAAAGCTACATCTACACCCTTTAAATCTCAAATCCAAGATCCTAAGACCAAGGAAAGGAAAAGAGTGCAAGAACACTGCCTCTTGATTGTTGAGAGAAAAGGAAAATCAAAGGTTTTATGATGTGTTTAGGAGAGAATTTAGAGAGGAAAAGAGAGAGAATCTACCTAGAAAAAGCTCCAAATAGCCCAATTTCCTTCTTCTTTTTTTCTTTTTTTTTTTTTTAATCTGAAGGGGGGTCTGGGGGTATTTTTAAGCAAAAACTGGCCCTTCAGCTCCTGTAAAACGCCTTCTTGGGCTTGGGTTGGGTTGATCTTAGTGTCCCTAGAAAGGCCTGGATATGTAGTTTCTAGAAAACTAAAGAACTTGGAAATCCAGCGGTCAGATTAAAAGTTATGGCATCGGGAAGCGAGCTGATGCGCTTTGCATGGTTTTCAAGATATCTCAACTATTTTAACTCCGATTTTGACCCATGAATAGTTGTTGGAAAAGAAATTCAATAACCTTTACAATGACACCCCACTCCAACGGTCGGATCAAAATTAGGGTTTTTGGTGCCCTTAAGGGTCAACCTTGGGTCAAAGTTGACGAAAGTCACTGAGTAGCTTAGGTTTGATGTAGGAACATGAAAAATGTTGTTTTGGAATGATCCTGGCCAGCTTTGACTTTTGGTCAACCCTTGGTTGACTAGGAGCATTTTGGTTAATTTGGTTTGAAATGGCACTTCGAGTGCTCTGATGCCTGAATGGGCTGTGCCATGTCAATCTAGATATTTTCATGGCACCATGGAAGAAAGTTAATATTTTTTGGGATTTTCAAGGTTTTAGCACGCAAATTAAGGTGGATAAAATATGGTATCTATAGGAGGCTAATAAAGGGGATATCTTTGCAAGATAAGGAACATATTTTGGAGGCTAATAACTTAACATCTGAGTTAAATTCCTTCATATGGAGGTTCAGGTGGGAGAAAAAAGGGGATAAGGTATATATAGAGGTAAAAAGATGTTAAATGTTGTAAAGAGAGAATTCTGAATTAGCTGGAAAGTAAGGAGGACCTGAGGGAATTGCATAATGATTGGAGTGTTTAGATAGGTTAGTGTGATGGAGAGATCTAGATAAAGAGGAATTTTTTTTCAAATAAACTTAAATATTTAACCATCTCGTTAGTTGTCACGTTTTAAAATAATGTGAGAAACTAGTATCTCGAGTGTCTAAAACTCGAGTTCCAAGATAAAACTCGAGTTTTTAAGTCTTGATTTGTAAGTGGTTAAGTCTGATGTGGAAAAGATGTCCACGTGGAACTCGAGTTTTTAAGACTCGAGTTCCACCGTTTTATTTTTTCCTTCTTCCTCTGCACGTTCTTCTTCCTTGCATGCGTTTTGTTTTTTCCTTCTTGCTCTGCGCGTTCTTTTTCTTCTTCTTCGTTCTTCGACGTTGCAGATTGGCTCACCCAGATTATGCCTCTTCCTTTGTACTTTGACGCTACAGATCGGCTCGCCCAGATCGTGCCTCTTCAGATCATGCCAGGTTCTTTGGAGCAGATCGTGCGTCTTCAAATCTGTTCTTCCTCTACTCATTCTTCCTCTGTTCGTTCTTCAGATCGTTCTCGGTGTTCTTCTCTAAAATCGAGTCTTAGAGACTCGATATTGCTTTTTAGAACTCAAGTCTCTAAGACTCGAGATCTATCTGGCAAATCCTGCCCAAATCAGCAAGTAGAATTTGAGTATTTGAAACTCGATATTTAAATTGAAATCTGTTGGTAAATAATCATGTTTGCATCCAATACAAAACATACGCAGCGGAAAATAAACGGATCTACTTCATTCGTAATCGATAACATGCACTATGTAAGTTTCAGAATATAAGAACAAGAGAGTGTACCTTGATGCGGTGAATTTCAAAACCGAATGAAGAAGTACTCGGGAATACTTTCAATCTTCACTCCAATTCCACTCGATGCCCAAGATGTGTGGTCTCTCAATCAGTTCTATGTTTCTAGAGAGAATATGAAAGAGTGTCTCTCTTCCTTATTTCATTACCTTACACATACAAACCATTTCATTCAATATAAAATTCTGTATGTTTCTCTCCATATAACTGATTATCTAATTGGGCTAGCCTTTTGGGCCTTCCCAATTGGGCTTTAGTGTGTGGCTCGGAGTGGGACCAAAAGGGAACAAATAAGACACTAGCTCCAATGGGCCTTGGGCTTTTCTGTCAACTCTTGACAAGTCCAAAGTTACCATTAATTATATTTAATACCACTATATAAATATAATTGCACTCTAGGCCTCATTAATAAATTATATCCCAAGACTTTATTATACATGCAACCCCTTCATAAAATATTCGCAGTAATACAAAGTCATGAATATAGACTGCCACTTTGTAAATTACTACATCTTAATCCTTGAGTACCCGGTTTAATCCTTTTAAAGTTATTCATCATATATTTATGAAATCCAATTTCATAAATATATACTTTAGTCTTACTAAAGTGGTTAGGCCTAACTCTCTGAATAACTGTACCCATTAAACTTATCTCAAGGGAATATTTTATATCTCCGTTAAGAGACTATGAATTCCATCTTGAGAATATATGTTCCATCAACACTAAATGTGGCTGCCCAACATACTGAGGTGTTGACCGTTACTTTAGATCTCACTCCTGATATATCAAAGCAACCTACATTTCATGATCAGGTCCATTATTCTCTCAGGATTAAGAGTTCATGTGAATACAAGTCGTGAGATTTATTATTCAATTGACAGTCGTTAGGAGAATAATAAATCTCACAGCGGTCCAGTTCAATATGTCTTAACTCTTAAAACATATCAACATATTAACTAGAAATCACCATTTCCATGATCAAGACAAACTATCGTAGTTAATATGTTATAGTCTTCGCAGATGAAATGCCCAATTTCATCACCGACTACGAACCAAAATTCTGAATTTACAAAGAACTTGTGATCTATATCTTCTGTGACTAAATCACATAAATCACATACTATGCATCTCATGGACTATTTGATAATGTCCGAATATTCATGTTACCATTATTTTAGATAAGAATAAAACAACTTTATTAAACATAATATTAAGTCATACATCATTTCTCAAATAATGTCATACATAATATTATACATAGCATCATACAATAGGATTTAAGGGCACATATCCTAACAATCTCCCACTTGCCCTAAAGACTATTGTGCACTAATCTAACTCCCATTCCCTCCAAATGTGACTCGAAGGTCCTTTGAGGCAAGGCTTTGGTAAAGGGATCTGCTAGATTATTTGCACTTTTAATCTTTGCAACCACCACATCTCCACGAGCAACAATGTCTCGAATGATGTGGTACTTCCTCTCAATGTGCTTTCCTTTCTTATGATTCCTTGGATCTTTGGATTATGCAACCGCTCCACTATTGTCACAAAACAATGTGATAGGAACTTGCTCCATTCTCACTACACCAAGATCAGAAAGGAATTTCTTGAGCCAAACAGTTTCCTTTGCCGCCTCACAAGCAGCAACATATTCAGCTTCCATGGTGGAGTCCGCAATACAAGATTGCTTAACACTCCTCCAACTTATGGCTCCACCTCCTAAGGTGAAAACACATCCTAACGTGGACTTTCTGAAATCTAGATCTGATTGAAAATCTGAATCTGTATAGCCAATGGGAATCAAATCCTCACAACAGTAAACAAGCATATAATCTCTCGTTCTCCGTAGATACTTGAGAATATGCTTTACAGCTTGCCAATGTTGTGGTCCTGGATTTGATTGATATCGGCTGACCATGCCAACTGAAAAACAGATATCTGGTCTAGTACAAAGCATGGCATACATGAGACTTCCTACTGCAGAAGCATAAGGAACTTGTCTCATCATATCTACTTCCTCTTGAGTCTTAGGCCTTTGGTCATCAGACAGAGGAACTCCATGTCTGAAAGGAAGTAATCCTTTCTTGGAGTTTTGCATGCTAAACCGTTCTAGAACCTTATCTATATATCCAGCTTGTGATAAGCCTAACATCTTATTCTTACGATCTCGTCAAAGCTTGATCCCTAGAATAAAGTTAGCCTCACCCAAGTCCTTCATATCAAATTGGCTTGACAACCAAACCTTTACTGATGACATTACACCTACATCGTTTCCAATGAGTAGAATATCATCAACATAAAGCACTAGGAACATTACTACTTTGTCTTGATGTCTTTTATACACACATGGTTCATCAAGATTTTGTTCAAAACCAAATGATTTGATTGCTTGATCAAATCTGATGTTCCATGACCTAGATGCTTGCTTAAGTCCATAAATGGACCTATTCAACTTGCATACCATATGCTCTTGGTTCTTTGCTATGAAACCTTCTGGTTGCATCATATAGATTTCCTCTTCAAGATTGCCATTGAGAAATGCAGTCTTGACATCCATTTGCCAAATCTCATAATCATAATGAGCAGCAATGGATAAGAGAATTCTGATAGATTTAAGCATTGCTACTGGTGAAAAGGTTTCCTCATAATCAATGCCTTCTTTTTGAGTATAACCTTTTGCCACTAGCCTTGCTTTAAAGGTTTCAACCTTTCCATCTATCCCTCTCTTCCTCTTGTAAACCCATTTGCAACCAACAGGTTTAATGCCGTTAGGCGCCTTTACAAGATCCCAAACTTGATTGGAATACATGGAATCTAATTCTGATTTCATAGCTTGGACCCAATGATGTGCATCTATATCATTCATTGCTTCTTCATAAGTGTAAGGATCAGTGTCAGCCTCCTCTGAGATAGCCTCATAAGTCTCTCCAAGACCTATGAATCTTATAGGTGGCCTAACATTCCTCCCACTACGACGAGGCACCTGTGTACTAGACATCTCATGAGTAGTATCTTGTGGTGTATCCAATACAGCCACATCATCCCTAGTTTGAACTATTGGTTGTTCAATTACAGGTTCATTCATTTCAGCCAAGACAACTCTACTTCTAGGGTTAAAATTATTCACATAATCATCTTCCAAAAATTTGGCATGAGTGCTAACAAACACTTTGTTATCCTTATGATTATAGAATAAATAACCCTTGATTTCCTTTGAATACCCTAAAAACATGCATACTTCCGTTTTAGCTTCCAACTTATCAGACTTCCCTTTCAACACATGTGCTGGACATCCCCAAATGTGGAGATATTTCATACTAGGCTTGCGCCCACTCCACAATTCCATAGGTGTGTTGGGAACAGATTTTGATGGAACTAAATTCAAAATATGCATTGCAGTTTTTAGTGCATATCCCCAAAAGGAAACTGGTAAAGTTGAGTAACTCATCATGGACCTAACTATTTCTAAAAGAGTCCTATTCCTTCTTTCTGCTACACCATTTTGTTGGGGAGTTCCAGGTGCAGTCAATTGGGATACAATCCCATTTTGAGTCAAGTAATCCTTGAAATCCCCAAGAAGGTATTCGCCACCACGATCAGATCGAATGGCCTTTATGTGTTTACCCAATTGATTCTCAACTTCAGCCCTAAACTCTTTGAACTTTTCAAAGGCTTCGGACTTCCGTCTCATTAGGTACACATAACCAAATCTAGAGTAATCATCGGTGAAAGTGATGAAGTACTCATAACCTCCTTTTGCTTGGGACATAGGACCACAAACATCCGTATGAACTAATTCTAGCAACTCTTGGGCTCTTCTACCTTTTGCATTAAAAGGTCGTTTGGTCATTTTGCCTTCCAAACAAGATTCACAAACTGGAAATTCATCAAAGTCCAATGGCTCTAAGAGACCATCTTTGATCAGTCTTTGAATTCTGTTTGGATTAATATGACCTAAACGCAAGTGCCAAAGATATGCATCATTAGTAGAAGGAAACTTTCTCTTTAATGATTTCACATGAGAGTTATTATCTAATTCAGAATTATATAATTCATGCTTATCAGGAGTTAAAATATAAAGATCATCCACAATATTGCCAGAACAAATAAAGGTTTTACCCTTCTTTATTACAACATTGTCTTTCAGGATAACACAATATCCATTTTTACCTAAATAAGTTGCAGAAATTAAATTCCTACGAACATTAGGTACAAATAAACAGTCTTCCAATATTAAAACTCTAGCTTCAAAGCATAAATTAAAAACTCCAATAGCTACAACTGGAATCCGACTCCCATCAGCCAAGGTCAGAAACAACTCTCCTTCTTTAAGTTTTCTGGTCTCCTGGAACCCCTGCAAAGAATTGCAGATATGATTAGTATAACCTGAATCCACACACCAGGAATCCGTGGGATTTTGTACCAAACATATTTCAAGAAGGAATGAAATTTTCATACCCTTATTGGCAGCCTTGAAATTTGGACAATTTCTCTTCCAATGTCCTTTCTCACCACAATGGAAACATTTTCCTTTCAGCTTCTTTCCTTTGTCAGCAACCCCTAAGACAATTTGTTTACCCTCTTGCTTAGTGAAGTCCTTCTTCTTCTTCTTCTTACCCTTGCCTTTCGACTTAGGCTGAGAAGTAGAAGCTTCACCCACATAGGCTTGAACATTAGAAGTACCTAGGATGCCTTCCACCGCTACCAACTCATTCATTAATTCAGACAAAGAATAAATCTTTTTATTCATGTTATAGTTAAGTCTGAATTCCTTGAATGATTCCGGTAGTGACTGGAGTATCATATCCACTTGGGATTCTCCATCAATGTCGGCACCCAAAACTTCTAAAGTATTCAGATTAGAGATCATTGTAAGACAATGCTCTCTCACTGAACTACCTTCAGCCATTTTGGTATTATAAATTTGCCTCATGGTTTCTTGCCTTGCAGAACGGCCTTGCTCACCAAACATCTCCTTCAGACTTTGCATAATGTCCGAAGCTAGTTCTACATCCTGCATTTGATGCTGTAGAACATTTGAGATGGACGCTAGGATGTAGCACTTGGCCATTTCATTAGATTTCTGCCAACGATCATATCGTTGTTTTTCCTCAGGAGGAGCATCTAATGAAGGAAAGCTAGGACATGGTTGAGTAAGCACATATTTGTGCTCTTCAGCTGTGAGAACTATGTCCAAGTTTCTTTTCCAGTCAACATAATTGGTTCCAGTCAGTTTGTTTTGATTAAGAATGCTAACAAGTGGGCTAAATGATGCCATGTTCAAATCTGAAAATAATAAACATGAATATCATAAGTAAACTGGACATTATCAATTTAGCATATAAACATATAATATGGAACCTTAATAAAACCATAATATAATATATGCAACGACAACCCAATCCCGCAATTAATATTCCTCGGTAGCGAGGTCATACCAATCACTATGATTAAGCAAGGATTATCCTCATTATTAATGCTATCATGGTAACTCTTACCAAACAAAAATAATGTGCCGCTTATTCTTTAGCCTCTAAGTGATAATGACATAGTTCCGTAGGGAGGTTAACATCATACTTAGTCTAGTGTACACCATTGTCTAGAATCAATGTGAGTCACCAAGTAACTCCACGATAGCGTGGTCGCTCTCAATGTAAACACACACTTCATCTATCATTAAGAAGTTTAACCTGTAGTACCATGAATTAAACACACTCCGTAGGGAGCAAGGCATATACGCCAAGGCGAGGTGATTAATCACACTACTATAAACCGACAATGGAGGCCGTGAGATCCAACCCTTGAATCTCTCTCCCACTAGATGTTTTAAAATAAAGGTTTTTATCTTTACACATGCATAAACTAATTATACACAACCTTGCACTTTTTCTGACGAAAAATGCGTAAGAAAAAATAGCAAAAACACAAAATTTAAGTTTGAGAACACTTAGAAAAATTCTAATTTTCTTTCTTTCGATCGATCGAATGTGCCCCTCGATCGATCGAAAATATCAAACAATTCGAACTAAACCTTTTGTCTGATTCAATTGATACTCGATCGCCTCTCGATCGATCGAAAATAAAATTCGATCGATCGACTAGCAATCGAATATTAATCAATTCAAAAGGATAAGTCTCTGTTTCACTCGATCGATCGAAAGTAAATTTCGATCGATCGAAACTCGTGAAACTCGAATTTCCAGAAAATCTTCTAAGGCAGTTTCCAACCGTTTTGCATGAACAAACAACCATCATACGAAAATGACAGACAGAAATTGATATCAAAACTGAAATCTATTGATGCTATAGCCTTAAAGATCAATTTAACATTCTTAAATTCATATTTAAACAACATCATAACATCAATATCAGTTTTTATCAAATCATAGTTTCAACGACCATGCAGAAATCTATCATCTTGAAACTATAATCTCTAATTCCAAAACAAACAAAACATGTTATACAGATTCGACATGAAGACCGCTCTGATACCATTGTTGGTAAATAATCATGTTTGCATCCAATACAAAACATAAGCAGCGGAAAATAAACGGATCTACTTCATTCGTAATCGATAACATGCACTATGTAAGTTTCAGAATATAAGAACAAGAGAGTGTACCTTGATGCGGTGAATTTCAAAACCGAATGAAGAAGTACTCGGGAATACTTTCAATCTTCACTCCAATTCCACTCGATGCCCAAGATGTGTGGTCTCTCAATCAGTTCTATGTTTCTAGAGAGAATATGAAAGAGTGTCTCTCTTCTTTATTTTATTACCTTACACATACAAACCATTTCATTCAATATAAAATTCTGTATGTTTCTCTCCACATAACTGATTATCTAATTGGGCTAGCCTTTTGGGCCTTCCCAATTGGGCTTTAGTGTGTGGCTTGGAGTGGGACCAAAAGGGAACAAATAAGACACTAGCTCCAATGGGCCTTGGGCTTTTCTGTCAACTCTTGACAAGTCTAAAGTTACCATTAATTATATTTAATACCACTATATAAATATAATTGCACTCTAGGCCTCATTAATAAATTATATCCCAAGACTTTATTATACATGCAACCCCTTCATAAAATATTCGCAGTAATACAAAGTCTTGAATATAGACTGTCACTTTGTAAATTACTACATCTTAATCCTTGAGTACCCGGTTTAATCCTTTTAAAGTTATTCATCATATATTTATGAAATCCAATTTCATAAATATATACTTTAGTCTTACTAAAGTGGTTAGGCCTAACTCTCTGAATAACTGTACCCATTAAACTTATCTCAAGGGAATATTTTATATCTCCGTTAAGAGACTATGAATTCCATCTTGAGAATATATGTTCCATCAACACTAAATGTGGCTGCCCAACATACTGAGGTGTTGACCGTTACTTTAGATCTCACTCCTGATATATCAAAGCAACCTACATTTCATGATCAGGTCCATTATTCTCTCAGGATTAAGAGTTCATGTGAATACAAGTCGTGAGATTAATTATTCAATTGACAGTCGTTAGGAGAATAATAAATCTCACAGCGGTCCAGTTCAATATGTCTTAACTCTTAAAACATATCAACATATTAACTAGAAATCACCATTTCCATGATCAAGACAAATCATCGTAGTTAATATGTTATAGTCTTCGCAGATGAAATGCCCAATTTCATCACCGACTACGAACCAAAATTCTAAGTTTACAAAGAATTTGTGATCTATATCTTCTGTGACTAAATCACATAAATCACATACTATGCATCTCATGGACTATTTGATAATGTCCGAATATTCATGTTACCATTATTTTAGATAAGAATAAAACAACTTTATTAAACATAATATTAAGTCATACATCATTTCTCAAATAATGTCATACATAATATTATACATAGCATCATACAATAGGATTTAAGGGCACATATCCTAACAAAATCGACCCTCTAAAACTCGAGATGCTAGTTTGCAGTTTTCATCCTCACCCATGTCAACTTATTATATTCTTTTCCTCACTAATGCTATCCTGCACATTCCCTCAGATAAAGAGAGTACGAAGAGATGGATGGTGGAGATTATGGGGTTTCTATATATGTACTCTAAATGTTTAAAGGAGTGCGAGAAAGGGATTGGTAATAATTGGTGGATGTGGCTTTTGGAGGTGATACGGTGGAGTGATAGATCGGTGGGGTGGTGAAGGAGTGGATTTTAGGATAATAAGGGAGGTTGTTAGGCTGTTGGAGTAGATGATGGGAGGGTACCAAGATGATGAGGTGTCTTTTGAGATGTCTTACTCATACATATATCAAAGCTAATTGGTGTTTAAAAATAAATTAAAGCTTAAAAAACACAATTTTTTTTTAAGAAAACCAGTTAATATCTAGATCTAATATTAAAAGAAACAAATCTCATATTCAAACTCACACACACACACACACACACAAAACGCCTCATATATTCTAATCCTATCATTTTAAAAGAAAAATAAAAAAGAAATATCCTTGGTCAATACCTGAAGAGGTATTCATTTTTTCTATCTCATTGACCCTTATCTCATTTCTTAGTTAATTTTTTAGCCTATCGGTTTATGCCTAAGCTATTTGTTTTTACCCATACCTTATGGTTTTAGTTTAATGCTTAGTTTTTTCATGGACAAACCCCTCGTATTTTCACATTTAGGATTTGCATAAAAAAAAAATTTGCATATACAACATATATCACTATAAAGACTGGATTTCTTCCCATAAAAAAAAACCTAAATTTCTTATTGTTTAGAGATTGACTTTGCCGTAATTTCATTTTTGTACCTACACCCACAGTTTTCCTTTTTATTTATTTACTTTTAATTTTTGAGAAATAGTGTTTAAAACTGAAAATTGATATTTAAAAATATTTATAAAAATATATATGAGTGAAAGAATATATAAAAATAATTATAATATTGTTTAAAAATTAAAAATAATTATTTAAAAACACGTACCAAAACACCCTTATTTTCCTTTCCTAACTGGACACGAGAACCAACAAATTAAAAAGCAGCCCCCTACTACACCCACTAACTATGTTTGTAAAATTTTTATTTAATATTAATGAATTTCTAAAATTATCGCTGCGTGGCAGGATTGGAGTGTTATTTTTGACCTTTCGCTTTCTGGATCTAGGGTTTCGCTTTTGACGACCTTTTTTTTTTTTTTTTTGGTTCTACCATCATCATCACCATCAAAATCAAAACCCTAGCTCCACCACATAAACACTGCTTCTCAGACGAACTCAAACAAAATTCGGAATCGGAGGCCAACAAAAAAAAAAAAAAAAAGCTTTTAGGATTTTCTTTTTTGCGATCATCACCATCAATCAGATCTAAAATTGTTCTAAAATTGTGGTTTTTTTTTTCCCCTCACAGATCAGAGATTATTGTATTGTACTGTACTGGTTTTTGTTTTATATTAAATTCCCAACGAATCGGATCAAATCTAAAGCATTCCCTCTGACTCAGAGACGAAATCACCATCATGGGTTTTACAAAGAAATTGATGAACAACAACAACAACAACAATCTCAGCAACCCATTTGAAAGAGTGAGATTTTGATTATATACATATATATAATTTCTTTTTTATATTTTCGGATTTGGGCCCCAAAAAGGAAAAAAAAAAAAAAAAGAAAAAGAAAAAAGAAAAAAGAAATGTATAAAGCGGTGTTGTATCAAGGGGAAGAGTTACTTGGAGAGGTAGAGATATACCCAGAAGAGAAAGAGAAGATCGAAGTGAAGGAAATCAGAATAAGTCAGTTTTCACAAGCAAGTGAAAGATGTCCACCACTGGCTGTGCTTCATACTATTACTGCTACTGGGATTAGCTTCAAAATGGAGTCAAAGTCCTCCCTCTCTCAGGACTCGCCGCTCTTTGTTTTGCACTCCTCATGTTTCAAGGAGCACAAGGTATAATACCACAAACCCCAACCCCAACCAAATTTAACAACTTAATAAAGCAAACCTCACCCACCCCAGATGCTTAAAACTTCCAAATTGTTTAAAATTATGCAAACCCCAGACCACTTTTAATCTTTGCTGAGGACACCTAGACAATAATTTAACAAGTTTTTTTTTTTTTTTTTTTTTTTTTTTTTTTTGGCTTTGACAGTTTCAGTGAACTAACTAATTTTTCCAAGAATTTATGACAACTTTGTGAAATTGAAGTTTCATGATTGATTGATTCTGAAAATTGAACTGTTCGAACTTGTTAATGGGGTATTACCCAGAAAGATAGGATCTTGTTCTGTTGTTGGGCTACAATACTGACCGGTCTTCTTTGAGCTTGATTTTAAGTGGGTTACTTAGTTGAACTTTTTTGTGATGTTGAGAATATGCCATATGATTGTTATTGACAATTGTTTGTCATTTATTTGGGTTAAAATTATGGTTGAGGATTGCATTTCTGGCACAATTAGGGTTTGCTGCATTTTTAAGAGAAGGAACTCCAGAACTCTGCAAAGCAGCTCTTCAGTTATTATTTTTGAGAACATAGCTCAGAAAATTAGAACAAATGAGCAACTTTGTGGCTCTGTTTTATTTAGTGAAGTATGTGAAAGGTTGTGCATGAAATCTACTGTTTTCTAATTGTTCCCTGTGGATGGTTTGGGAGAAACTTCTGTGCTAATTAAATGTCTTGCTCTTATGTATTTTTGTTTCACTCATTATAAAAGATTACGGATTTTGCTAATTTTTTTATATATGGTTATAAGATGAAGAATTTATCTGATGTCATACTATGTGAATGAATGTTCTTTATTTTGTCGCTTTATCTTCTTGTATGATTCCCTTTCCTATAACATATATGTGTTTATGAATCACCCGCACAGATTTAAGTTGCCTTTTCTTCCACAATTCTTTCTTTCGAGTCTGGATGCTTTTAGCAAATGTTAACAATGATTGCCATATTGGCCTATACAGACTGCCATAATGCCACTAGGAGGAGGGGAGGAGCTTCATTTGGTCGCTATGTATTCCAAGAATAATGACAAACAATATCCATGTTTCTGGGGATTCAATGTTGCATCAGGGCTATATGATTCTTGTCTTGTCATGTTAAACCTTAGATGTCTTGGAATAGTATTTGATCTTGATGAAACACTCATAGTTGCAAATACAATGCGCTCATTTGAAGATAGGATTGAGGCCCTACAGCGGAAAATTAACAGTGAGGTGGACCCACAACGCATTTCTGGTATGCTGGCGGAGGTCAAGCGCTATCAAGATGACAAAATTATATTAAAGCAATATGCTGAAAATGATCAGGTTGTTGAAAATGGGAAGGTGATCAAAACTCAGTCTGAGGTTGTTCCAGCTTTGTCAGATAACCATCAAACAATCATTCGGCCACTTATAAGGTTACAGGAGAAGAATATTATTCTGACTCGCATCAATCCACAGGTATGTAATAAGTAATGCTAACTTCAGCCTGTTGTTTGGTTGATCTTATCTACTGTTGCATCTATGAAATTATCTATCCACTGCTAAGGGAGTTTTAGTTGTTGATTTTCTGGTCATTAATTTGTAGATACCTGAGCATCTTTTATTTAAGGCATTTTTTAAAAAAAATTCTTTAAAGTAAAATTGTGATACTCTTTTTATATGCATGAAGTTTGAATATTGATGGGATACTAGATAATGGTACTTGATAATTTTTTGGACTCTACCAGATGCCTGAAATGCTACTAGAGGTTACTGCAATATCCGTGGATGGATTTGTCCAGATTATGGAGACACCTTTAGATGTTTGGGATGAAATTTATTATTTTAGTATTTTTAGACTGATAAAAATAAGTTGGTTCAATTAATAAGAATTTTTTTTTCTCTATAGATTCGTGATACAAGTGTTCTTGTGAGGTTGAGACCTGCATGGGATGATCTCCGGAGCTACTTGATTGCAAGAGGGCGCAAGCGTTTTGAGGTTTATGTTTGCACCATGGCTGAAAGGGATTATGCTTTAGAGATGTGGAGGCTTCTTGATCCAGATTTAAATTTGATAAACTCAAAAGAATTATTGGATCGCATTGTATGTGTCAAGTCTGGTAAGTGACATGATTTTTTGCAAATAGCTTCCACTTCTCTGCAGCTCATCAATAAGAGAAGCTAATTACATATAGGTCATATCACGCCATTACTTGAGAGAGAAAAATTGTGAAATTTATGCATTTTTATAAATTTTGCCGGCAATTGCTAATCAGATTCATTTCCCTATGAAGCTGCTTATTACTTGTTTATAAATTACATTAACAGGTTCAAGGAAGTCGCTCTTCAATGTGTTTCATGATGGCTTATGCCATCCTAAGATGGCATTGGTCATTGATGATCGCTTGAAAGTGTGGGATGAGAAAGATCAACCGCGGGTGCATGTAGTTCCTGCATTTGCTCCTTACTATGCTCCCCAAGCTGAGGTATGCTCCATTTGCATGTGTATGTAGTTCATTGCACTTCTACAAATGCACACTAGTGACTAACTTATTATAACTCACTATGTTGTAGGCCAATAATGCTATACCCGTCTTGTGTGTGGCAAGAAATGTTGCTTGCAATGTTAGAGGTGGTTTTTTCAAGTAAGAATACAAAACCCAAGACATGCAAACACCAACACGTCCTCTAATTATTACTGTTGTGACTTAAGTTTTGAGCAATTAATTTCCAGTCCAATATGTGTGTATATGTATCATTCTTTTTTTCATGACATGACCTTTGAATTTGATGACAGAGAATTTGATGAGGGTCTTCTACAGAAGATTCCTGAAATTTCTTATGAAGATGATATTAAAGATATTCCTTCTCCTCCCGATGTGAGCAACTATTTAGTCTCTGAGGTTAGTCTGGGAAAATATTGTTTGCTCAGATGCTTATGCTTTTTGCTAGTTATGTGGATTTCTTGTTTTTTCCAGTAATGTTTCTCTGCTGTACAGGATGATGGTTCTGCGTCAAATGGAAACAAAGATCCACTTTCTTTTGATGGCATGGCAGATGCTGAGGTTGAAAGAAGACTAAAGGTAACCTGCCAAGTTCTGAATTTGATGTGTGTATGATTATATATGCTTTCGTTGGGATCGAATAAGTTCAGGTGAAGAGATATCTACTCTTATTAGGAATGCTTTTCTGGTGTTTATTCTAAAATGCAGAATATTCTTGTTACTCTACATTTGTTGCGGGTGAATGTATTTGAATCTTTATGTGCTTTCGAGGTTTGAATTAAAATCAGGCTTTTTTACCTGTTTCTTTCAATCAGGATGCAATATCTGCTCCTTCAATAGTCACTACTCTAGATCCAAGGCTTCCTCCTGCTCTTCAGTTTACTGTGGCGCCACCCTCTGGCTCAATTGCAATGCAAACAACTCAAGGGTCAATGATGCCATTTTCCAATATACAGTTCCCTCCGGCTACTTCACTTGTTAAACCATTGGGTCAAGTTGGGGCCCCAGAAACAAGCTTGCAAAGTTCTCCTGCCAGAGAAGAGGGTGAAGTACCGGAATCAGAGTTAGATCCTGATACAAGGCGGAGGTTACTCATATTGCAACATGGGCAAGACACAAGAGATCATGCACCAGCTGAACCTCCGTTTCCTGTAAGACCTCCACTACAAGTTGCTGTTCCACGGGCTCAATCACACAGTGGCTGGTTCCCAGTAGAGGAAGAGATGAGCCCACGGCAAGTGAGCCGAGCAGTACCCAAAGAATTTCCATTAGATGCAGAACCAATGCACATTGAGAAGCATCGCCCTCAGCATCCATCTTTTTTCCCTAAGGTTGAGAGTTCTGTTATTTCTGATAGAGTTGTCCATGAAAATCAAAGATTGTCTAAAGAGGTGATTGCTACTTGTTGGTCTGATGTTATTCTTCAGTTTCTGTGCTGAAAGGTTAAAAGTTAATTGACTCCAGGTAGCATATGAATCTTACAAGATTATTTATTTGCAGGCATTTCATAGAGATGATCGGTTGAGATTAAACCATGCGTTGTCTAGTTATTATTCTTTCTCAGGTGAGCTACGACACGCTTAATTGCATACAGAGACAGCTTAGGGGTCTTTTTCATTGGTGGGTCTTGCTGTTATGAATGCTTGGCAAATCCCAAAAGCATATAAACTTGACTATGTATTTCTATGAAATATAACCGTTATCTTTTATTACTCTATTGGATAAAAAAACTTATATTTAGGTCAATGCTTTCTAGGTCAATTGTCATCTTCTCCCCCTATAAGTTCTAGGTGGAGGGTGAGGTTGTGGGTTCAAAACCCATTTGGTACAAGTGTGACTTACCAATTAAAAAAATATACTTCTATCTAGAAAATATTAAATTTTGATGTTTAGTAAATTTTTAAGCATCCTAGTTTGTTAGACAGCAGCATTAATCAATGAAACAGCCTTAAACTTACCATGTTCAAAAAGAAAAGATAGTCTTGAATAGACCTGAATGCTGAAAGGGGATGACCTGTAGCCAATCCTAAGCTTTTGCATAACCGAATAAGGCTCTTATTAGTTGGGTATCTATTTAGGATTTTGTCTGTCTAATCCCAATTGTGCCCATAAGCAGGTATTGATATCTACATGTTCCTTGGTTATAAATTTTTTCTGAATCTGTATTCACATGTTAGGAAGTGTATTGCTTCTTGACTTTCTTGGATAATATATATTAGAGCTTTAGAGATATTAACTTTGGAGCATTGTTATTTTGTTTGGTTAGAGTGATCTTATATTCATTATGCAATTTACAATAGTTTATCCTGAGTGGTGTTATATGCAATGTCATTTTGAAGGTGAGGATATTCCATTGGGTCGATCGTCTTCGAGCTCTAGGGATGTTGACTTTGAATCTGGACGAGGTGTTTCAAATGCAGAAACTCCAGCTGGAGTGTTACATGACATTGCAATGAAGTGTGGAACCAAGGTAATCAGAAAGAGAATTATAGTGAGAGACAAGTTAGAGCTGATCATATTTTTTTTATGATAGTTAGAGCTCATCGTATATGCATATCATGTATGATGTGTCCTTAAGTTCCATCTAAGCTCCTTTTTCTCCCCCTTCTCTTTTTAATGGAACTGATAGGTGGAGTTCAGGCCAGCTTTGTTTACCAGCATGGAACTGCAGTTCTCCTTTGAGGTATCTTTAAACCTTTAGTCCCAAACCCTTAATTTCTTTTAAAAATAGTTTTTCTTTACTAAATGTGCTGATTATGTTGTCAATTTCTTAGCTCTGGGATGTCATGTCTTGATAACTCTTCCAACAACTTTTTTTGTAGGCTTGGTTTGCAGGGGAGAAAATTGGAGAAGGAATTGGTAGAACAAGAAGGGAAGCACACCGCCTTGCTGCTGAGTGTTCTCTTAAGAATTTGGCTAGTAAGCTTTCTTATATATTAATGTAATGCTGCAGAATTTGAACATATTCAAGAGTCTACAGTATTGCTGTCCTAGGTTATTTATTACTATAGCTGAATTATTCATTGAAGCACCTATGAGTGGTGATATATTAAGTACTTTTACACTTGAAAAGCTATCACATAAAAATATAAATTCAGAAATCATGACAATTATAAAGGGTCCAGCTCTGTTATAATCCATGTACTCAACTTTTTCGTTGAAAGAATTAGAGATTCAAAAACCATATGGGCTATGTTTGAATCCAATCAAAATTGCTCCCATAAGAATCGCTCAAGCTCACCGAAGTGCATTAATAGCAATTTAAAGTATTTGTTAATGAAAGTTTTTCTTGGAACTTTAGTTAGATACTCAGCATTTTATGTTTTTTATTTTCTTGAGGTTATGCTTTAATCTACGAGTCCCAAATCAGCTGGTTTCACGCTAGTATTACAAATATCTCCAACTGGCCAAATCATTTTAGTTGTATTATAATAAGGGAATATCATTTTCGAATTTTTATTTTACATTACTAGATCTTGGCTTTCCCTAGTTAATTTGTTTGGGGGAAATTTCATTCAAATTTGTAATTTTCCACTCATGGCATTTCCTTTTTGTGATCCTGACCACTTCATACATTCTTTTCTTTTTTCCCCCACAGATATATATATGTCTCGTGTTAAGGCTGATTCTGGGTCTATGCCTGGGGATTTGAGTAGGTTTCCTAATGCAAATGACAATGGTTTTGTGGGTAATTTAAGTTCTTTTGGGAATCAGCCATTGCCCAAAGAGGAGTCTGTTTCATTTTCAACTGCAGCTGAACCATCTAGGCTTTTAGACCCTAGGTTGGAAGGCTCTAAAAAGTCAATGGGTTCAGTCTCTGCACTCAAAGAATTAGTAAGATCACAAAGACTTGAATATCTTTGATTCTATTTCCCATTACTGCTTGCAGTTGGTAAAAAATTAATGATTATTTATATGTGATATATTTTGCATTTGACTTCAGTGCTTAATGGAAGGCCTTGATGTAGCTTTTCAACCTCGACCACCACCTTCTGGTAATTCAGTTCAGAACGATGAAGTATATGCACAGGTTTGTTATGAGATTATTAGCTTTAATAGTTTGAATGAATTTTAAGAATGCTTCTGTCTTGAGTTTTAACATCTTAGTTTGGGGAATTGTGGAATGGTTTCTTTCCCCTCTTCTGAAATCTTTGGAAAACTCATTGGAATGAGAAAAGAACAGTAAAGGCCAACTTTTTGTAAGGCTTTTTATAAAAATGCAGTGATCTTTCTAATCAAATATTGAACCAGGCACCCTTTGAGGTTGACATGGGTTTTTTCAAATATATATTGTTGATATTTTAGATCCTTATTTCTGCTTGTGCTTTAGGGCCTGCCTATTTGTGCATGATAGAGTTTAGGGTCGTTTAGCTGGTTACCCATCCATAGTTTGAATAGTGGATCAAAATTCATTTAAGTCTGCAAGGGGGGAAAATTGAATTTTAGGGGCTGGGGTTGTTTTTACAGAGTTCTAGCAAAATTGTTTTGAGTCCTACAATGTTACAATTGATTACTATTTGTATGTCTTTGGGCTCTCAATTGGCAATGTCTAAGAGACGGTTCCCCATTGAAGTAGCAACATAATTTTTCAATTATTTTTATCGCCATTATATTGATTCCTACCTGTGCTTAATTCTAACAGTTTTTATTCTGTATTCATTGCTATGCTTCAGGTCGAAATAGATGGGCAGGTTTTAGGGAAAGGGATTGGGTTAACATGGGATGAGGCAAAGATGCAGGTATGTTACTTCTTTATATACAGAGTTTTATTTCTAGGGATTCACATATTTTCTCCAACCACCTCGACTTGCATTTCCTTAGGCTGCTGAAAAGGCGCTTGGAACTCTAAGATCAACGCATGGTCAATTTAGTCAGAAGCGGCAAGGTTCTCCTAGGTGTGTAATTTAACAAGCTCCCTATATTCAGTTATTAATTTTCTTCACATAAAACTCCTAATTCACAGATGAGTTATGGTGTGACTAGCCAGGCCCACAAATTATCAAGAAATATTTTGATTTGTGGGACTGGGGACTGATGGATAGACCCATTCAATTAAAGTTTTTGTACTGTTGTTGTTGTTATTCAGATTGGGGTAGCATGGTACAGATCAAGCATTCTTATAGCCGCTGCCCCCTCTCTCTTTTTCCTACCTCTTTCTTTTTGGTTACGATGTTTTCTTGGTGTACATGAAAGCTTTTCTCAGATAATTGCTAATTACTTTGGCAAACAAGTAAAAACAAAGGGAATATAACTGAAATAACAGGAGAAAAAAGACCCTCAGTTTTATCCTGAAAGTTCCATTTTATTATTTTTTGTGCACTAGCAGAATGAAAGTAGATGAAACTGGTTCCTCACGGTGTGATTTTTATTAGCTAGAATTCCAATTTTTTTTTTTTTTTTTGGTATGACATGGTTTTCTAGTTTCTCTTATTCTATTTTTCTTATTTGGCGATTTTTTACATTTGAACTAGGGCATTGCATGGTATGTCAAATAAACGCATGAAGCCAGAATTTCAACGAGTTATGCAGCGGATGCCTTCTTCTGCAAGATATGCCAAGAATGCTCCTCCTGTTCCCTGAAAGACCATATCACTTATTTTCATCCCACTTTTTGGTATGGCTGCTGCTGAGACATTTTATGGTACATAACTAACTCATAGATGGGCAAGGGCCATTGAGATCCAGGACTGCCAATTTCTTGAACCTTTGATTCTTCGTAAGATGTCCAAAAGTCAAGTGGAACTTCCACAAGATATTTCTTGTGGCTTTCATCTCACATCCATAAGAGAGCAGGAGGCACTGAAATGACTACAGTCCTAAGATGTTCTTGTCTCAGAATTTCCACTCACTATTCTATGAGGCATTTCTCCTCAAAATGCTTAAAGACCTCCTTTTGAGATGATACAAGGCCAATGTTGTCCCAATTTGTATGTGGCTGATGCAATCATTGTCAAGATTTTCCGCAAGCCTGTTTCAGTTGGATTTATTTACAGTGTATTGATATTTGTTTAAGCGGAAGAAAACTGAATATGGTGTTGATCAGGGGCAGTTTCTGGCTATGCTCGGAGTCACTTAACCTACTAATCGTTGACCAACTGTTTTGCCTTTCTCATTGCCCACCTCTCTGAAGATACAGAATATTGATAATTTCAGTTTTACTGAGATTGGTGAAAGTTTATAGTGATAGTGAACTGAGCTGATGTATTTTAGTTTTTTCATTTGTATGTATGGGTTGGGTTTTTCTCTTTCTTTTTTTTTTTTCTTCATTTTTGAGTTTGATTAGGTAGCCACTCCAAGGAGGAAGTTTCCCAGACCTTGCAGAAGCATGAGCCTTGTGCCTTAAAGAAGGATGTTTTCCAAGGATCATTGATTACTGAAAATTTTCTAAGCACTACTATTGAAATTTCTTTAACAACATCTTATCAGCCACTATATTTGGAATTGTATATATTTTTAGCTCCTATAAAAATATGGTTTTGAAATGAGAGAGTTGGTGGGGAAACTGCTTTTTCTGTCAACCCCGTTGTGTGAGATTGAATCATTTCCAAATTTCCACTCTTCCGTAAGTCTTTACACCCTGCCCTTTTTTTCTTTTTTTGGGGGGGGGGGGGGGGGGGAGCGGAGTAATGGGGTGGGCGGCGCAGGGCGGAGTAATTGTTATTAATGTAATGCGGAAATTCCCTTGAACTTGAAATTGTCATTTGGTACAAATTAGCCATTACATGCTAACATATTCTTTTTCTTTTCAATAAAAGATTAGGAATATACATTATTAATATTTTAAAAAAAAGTTACATGGTTACATCACAAAATATGACTTGAAAAAATTGAGCAAGCAATTGTTACAACCAAACAAATACAACCGGTTAGCTTAATTGGTAAAATTTTTTATCGTTGAACATGAGAACGAAATCCTAAAGATGAGGGACTTTACATGCTCTAACCTATTCAATGTATGGAAAAATTTTGTTGCCACAACATGTCTACATATTTAGTGTATGAGAGTTCATCAAAAAAAAAAGTTCAGTGTATGAGAAAAAAAATTATTGATTTTTATTTTTGTGTTTAGGTTGTGGGACGTTTTGGGCGTTTTGCCCCTTTTTTTATTTTTTATTTTTAAGTCAGTGTGTTGTGCACTGTTCAGTGGCCATGAACAGTGATTTTAGGCTAATGAACAGTGCATAACACTGTAGCAAACAGTAAAAAAAAATTTTTTTTTATTTTTTTCAGTTTTCAGCAAAATAAGCAATATCCAAACGCATACTAAAATATCAAAATTAGATAATGTTTTTAGGGAAATTAAATGTTATTTAATTATAATTTGTTTAGTGTTACTCTAATCAAATAAAATGATTAATTTTAATTGGTTTTGACTGTCCATGCCACTCTTTATAACTTTGAAACGTGAAAAAGTTGATTTTTTTTTTTTTTAGAGTGTTTTAACCTATGGTGTCCACTCTTGATGATAGCTCTTTATCATCAAACCAAGACACCAATCAGTTTTTGGTGTAGGCGGAGATTGAACCCCAGATCTCTTATACAACCATCAAAAACTTTACCAGTTGAGCTAACTGAAACCCACCGTGAAAAAGTTGATTAGTGAGGGCAAATGAAATTATTATGTACATAAATTTCTTCTTTTTTTTAATTGGCTCAAATTTCATAAATCAATTGTAAAAAATATCGTACATAAGATTGAGTACATAAGATTTTAAAATAATACAAGGGATATAATTTTTCATTTATTTTTTTTACAATTTTGGTAAGTTGTAATTGTTTGAAAATTTTTGAGTACAAGTAGGGGTGTCAAAATTCAATACAACCCACGAACCTGACACGACACGAAATTAGCATGTTATAGGTTGAGACTTAACGAGTTTGTGTCATATTCAGATTGACACGACTGACCCATTTAATAAACTTGTCAAGTTCGTGTCCAACCCATAAAATACGTTTAATTAAATGACATTTTACCAATATACACTTCAAACCTTAGGTATATAAACTTATTAATTATTGTGATTTATTTTTTTGGCATATTTTGATTGATTATTTGTGATATTAAGATATACTTTAGTTTTAAATGATTATTTGTGATGCAATTACTTGTTAGTCTGAAGTTTATATATATATATATATATATATATTTGAATTTTCATAGTTTGTCAATTTGATTAATACTAAAATATGTAATTTTTACACTTTGATAAAATCTAATAAACAAGTCAACACAATCGACTTGTTTAATAAAAAGTAGTGTTAGGTTTGAGAAATTTTGACCTATTTAATAAATGTGTCGAGTTTGTGTCCTATATAGTCAAATACTCATAATTGATACAATATGAAGTTGACACGCAAACACGAATGACATCTTAGAATAAAAATAACATCTTAGGCTTTTAATTGGAAAAAAAAATTACAAATTCTTAAACAAGAAAGAAGAGGACACGTCACTGGTGGTTGGTAGTTAGTGGTTGCCAAGTACCTTCTTACTTCAATGTACTGTACCCACACAAAAAAATCAGCTCATAAAAAATAGAAAAGAATATGGGCAAGGCAGAAATTACCCAAAGCAAGTCAAAGTCAAAAGAAAGAAATGCAAAAACAACGTCGTTTTAGCAGTGTAAAAAAAAAAAAAAAAAAAAAAAAAAAAAAAAAAAAAAAAAAAAAAAAAAAAAAAACTCCACGCCTACTTGACAATATATAAATTGCAATTGTGGCTTGTTTGGCTTCTGATTTCCGTCACCATTAAGTATATAAAAAGTAGTACTTCCCATTTGCTCATCACAGACAACACAGGTCCAGGTCGAGAGAGAAAAGTGAGTGTTTTTACTTGTTTTTTGAGAGAGAGAGAGAGAGAGCAATGTCTTCCTTCGACGCGTACGGCATCGATGGCGAGGAGGAGATTAACGTGAACGCATCGAATAGTCATTTCATTGACGACGAAGATGAACAGAGCTTCACCGCCGCCGGCGAAGGCTATGCTTCTTACTCCAGCTTTCCATCCGGAGGATTTCCAGCTGACGGTGACGTGGCCGTCGACCACGCCTCCGCATCGCCTGAGATCTACGGATTCGACGATCCAAACCCTGGCTACTCCCAATCTCCGTTCAACCCGATCCACGTGGATAATGGAAATGGGAACGAGAACGGTTACGGTGGTTTCGGTGAAAACGGCATCGACGACGGCGTTTTCAGCTCCGACGGTCCGGTGCTTCCGCCACCGACCGAAATGGAGCCAGAGGAAGGTTTTGCTCTTCGTGAATGGAGGCGGTGAGCATTTCAGTCCTTTTGATTGATTTATTTATTTATTCATTTTTGTGAGACTTGAATTCTCTGATTTGTTGATTTTTCCAGATCTAATTTGTATTTTGTTGCAATCTGCTTAGATCTGTATTTTTTTTTTTTTTTTTTTAATATTCATTCTTAGAGAGTGATTTTGATCTTTTTTCGGTTATTCAGTTGATTCGAAGATGTCTTAACTGTTAGATCGGTTTGTAATTAAAAAAATAAAAAATAGTAATATAAACTTATTTGTTTGTGGAAAGAGATTAAATGAAGTAATGTTTTTGGAATGTTTTAGTTGAATATACATGATTAGATCAGATCACCTTAGTTGAATATATGGCTTTATTCAATACATGATTAGATCATCTTAGTTGAATCGATGTTTTTATTTATTATGATCATTGAGAGATTACTGAATTTCAGAACTTGGATCAGTATTTTACATATGGAGTCCTCTCACACACAAATTTTTTTCACTTTTGAATCTTTGCTAAATTCTAGAGAATCAGAATTGGACTGCAAGGGAAAATGTCTTGTTTCTAGATCTGGGCTATTTACTTTATTCTACTGGATGATTTACTATGTTAATGTTAGTTCATGTTATTTTTTAGATTATTTGATGGATAGTGTTGAGGGAATTAGGGATTTGAACCACCCTCCCCGATGGAAATATGTTAGTTCATGTTATAACATTAATTGTGATTAAGTGAAGTTCTTTAGTAGAAAGGTTG
Source organism: Lithocarpus polystachyus (assembly GCA_033629205.1). Lineage (NCBI taxonomy): Eukaryota > Viridiplantae > Streptophyta > Magnoliopsida > Fagales > Fagaceae > Lithocarpus > Lithocarpus polystachyus. Next base: position 51,254,709 of record CM066166.1, read on the forward strand.
AAATACAAGTGGACCTTCAAATTCTGTTAAGCTCTTGGTAGTTGAGTAAGATGATGATGATGATGATGATGATGATTTCTTCGAGGGTAATCAGCCTCCCAGAATAGAAAAGAAGTTAAGAACTGAATTGTAGTTAATTTTCTGGTTACCTCTCTTATTCTTTCTGGTGGACTATATACAAGATATCAATATCAATTTCCCACCAGTGAGCCTAACTAAATAACTGAATCAGTAGCTAACAACTGTCAGTTTATAGTACAGTGCAGTATACAATGGATTACAGTACAGTGCAGTATACAATTTTATCATTATAATGGACTACAGCAATAATGTAGGACTCCTAACAAATTCAAATGGTGTGACCCTAGAAATATGAATTGGTCCCTCTGTGGCCAAACCTTGTTACTGTCTTGATTCCAATGGTTGAGTAATCATTGCTCACGTGCAGGGAGACCCTGTGATGTTATGCATGTAATAGGGGGATAGGATTTTGTGGGTCTTGGTGTTGGTACTTCTTTTGTTGCTCAAAATGAGCAACATGTTTGTCAGACGTCAGTGAACCAGCTGTGAACCCTTACTTTGCAAATTGAATTAGAAGCGTGATTGCTGCAAAGTGAACCAGTTTTAGGTTAACAATAGTTGTGATGCTAGACTTCTAGGCTTTTTCTTTTTCGGTATATCACGAAAATATTATAACCTGAGGCAAAATGTAAGAAGCCAAATGTCTGACATTCTCTAATAGAAAACACCATCTGTGTTATTTACTAATTTTGAATGTGGTTATTCTTTATCCTTTTGAATTCTATTGGAATTTCCTGCTAATTATATTTAAGAAAGGAGGAACTATGAATTTGCTGGTGCAGTCAAAATGCCATTCAGCTTGAGGAAAAGGAGAAGAGAGAGAAAGAAATGAGAAACCAAATTATTATAGAAGCTGAGGAGTATATTCAAGCTTTTTATGAGAAAAGGAAGCTTAATGTTGAGACTAGTAAGGTTAACAACAGAGAAAGGGAGAAGGTAAAAAATTTTGAAGTTATTTTAATGCAGTGATCTTATTTTATACTCTGGTTCTGGTCTTCTTAAAGCTAGACAATCTGTGTGTCTCTGGCGCAGCTATTCTTGGCTAACCAAGAGAAATTCCATAAAGAAGCAGACAAGCAGTACTGGAAAGCAATAGCAGAGCTCATTCCATATGAGGTTCCCAACATCGAGAAGAAGAGAGGCAAGAAAGATCAAGACAAGAAGCCATCGATCACAGTTGTCCAGGGCCCAAAGCCTGGGAAACCCACTGATCTTTCAAGGATGCGTCAGATACTGGTGAAGCTAAAGCACACTCCCCCTCCCCACATGATACCACCCCCACCTGCGCCTGCTAAGGATGGCAAAGATGGAAAGGATGGAAAAGATGCCAAGAAAGGGAAAGATGCAGCATCAAATGCAACGGGAGCTGCAGTGGGAGGAGAGCCTGTCAAAGATGCCACCTCTAATGGTACTCCAAACACTTCCGAACAAGAAGTTCCTGCTACTAATGCTGAAGAGTCTGCAGCAGCATAACAATAGCAGCATCAATTACTTTCTTCCACACAAAACCTTTCTTCTTATTTGTTGTTCTTCCCATTTCTTTGATTCTCGTGTTTTAAATCTGTTACCTTGTTCCCTAATCCTAAAATCTTAGAAGTTGCGAGGAGTAGTGGTTGGTTCCATTTCTTCAACATTGACTGGAATCCTATTTTTGCATTTGTGCGTGATATGTTATAGTTGAGATTGAAAATTGTCATTGTTTTCACGTCATTTATGAAATTAGTCTTTTGTTAACCTTACTAGTCTCAACATTAAGCTTCCTTTTCTTATATTGGTTGTGCCTTGAGCAGCCTTTGTTCTGATGCTGCTAACTGAATGTACTAAGGTTAGTTGCCCGTTCATTTCTTTTATAATATTGGATTGGAAACGCTACTTAATTGTTTTGATGCAAACAAATGCCATTATATGCAAGTTAAATGAGACAGTTTCCCTGCACACGTGCGATGCGAGAGAGAGAGAGAGAGTATTGACCAATCAACTGTTCCACTTCTATCATCAATCTATAATAATAAAATATAATCATAAACAATAGTCAAATCATGTATAAGGTAAAATCGCATTGTATATCTTCCACAATTTGCAGTCATCCCACTTGAAGCAAATCCGAGCTCCAAAGAATTTAGAAGAGGAAACAAAAAAAAAAAACCTAAGAGAGAGAGATTGCTGGAATCCTCAACCTAAAAGGACAAAAGAAATTTACAAAATTTGTAACTAAATACAGAAAAATATATTAACTAATGGGAGACCCATGCATTCTGGAACAAGTGGTTCACTGCATCAACCTTGATGTGCAATAGAATGAGTCAATCTCGTTCTTCATCTAGGGGTTACCTGTGTAATTGTCTCTGGGACAGAACTCATCTGATAGCTAGTAGATTCCGTGATTGATCTTTTTTTTGAGGATGATTCCCCTGCATCTGTGAAAAAACCAGGGGCTGTAAGTTCCTTCTCATTCAGCCGGATGTTCCTTGAGAGCATCTCTACAACCTGGCTCATCAGTGGCCTTCGGCTCGCTGTTGCTTGGCTGCAGAAAAATGCTACCTTCATGTATCTAATGATTTCTTCCTCAGGATATCCTTCCAGTTCTGGATCCACTAGCTCCAAGAGTCTCTTTTCTTGGTAGAGCTCCCATGCCTAATTAAAGCAAACAGTAGTCGTTAAAGGGTAGGAGATGGGTAATGAAATATGAGCAAGACCCAAGAAGAGAATGCCAGACAGATCACTGCATTTATGAAGAAGAAAAAGGGACAAGACGGTCCCTAAAATTGAAGATCTTGATTGAATGGAGCAACAGGGATAATTAACAAAACTAATACCACTAATGGTTGACAGGCCTCTTGAGAGAGAGAGAGAGAGGATCAAGGATGAAGACAAGGAAACAGCTTTTTAATCTTCAATCTAAAAACAAATATTCCTCTGAATTAAGGAGCATGTTGATTAGTTTTCGTAAAACTGTAGGTTCATTATACTTCAAAACTGTAGTAAGACAACCCTTTTCTTTGACTGTCATTTAATGAGATATATCAATGAGGGGAGCAGCAGATGTCAGTAGCTACTGAGAATTTTATTGAAGATAGGAAAGGAAAAAACAACACACCCATTCCAAAAGAAATTTCTCCATCCCTCCCCAGTTCGCCTTTGCACTGCTTCTGCCACTAATTATTTCAAGTATAAGGACTCCAAAACTGTAAACATCAGCCTTCATGGTTAACTGACCACCCAAGGCATATTCAGGTGCCAAATAACCACTGCACAAAACAAAAGCAAGTCATGAATTGTTATGCATCTGCTTTCACTTATCATAAAATTTAAACCTAAACAAGGGCCCTTTTGCAGTTTTTACATAATTATACACTACACAGCTCTGGTTGGTCACTCAAACAAATAGCAAATTTGCCTTTAACTTTAAGTGGAAACATCTAATTCATATACAATAAATGTTACAGAAATCCTGCTTAGGGAAAAGTATGGACTGACCAAGTATTGACAATAGTTGTCCAATAAGTTGCCAAAAGAGGCATGCAAATTCATCTAGCTAGTGCAATCAAGATCTAGGTGTAACAAAAACAATAGTAATTCAAACCAAAAAGAGTTGGACTGGGGCAACTGAAAATATATGCGGGAGTACATATTATAACACGAATAAGAGACAAATTTTATTCAAGTCTTGTTCATCTTCTGAGTTCTAACTATATATATAAACAATACTTACATTGTAAAAGGGCACATTATTTATTTTTGTACGTAGGGTGTATACACAAACTTCTACGAATGAGTGTTGATAATCTATAAGTGAAAGCCTTATTCCTCTCCCTCCAAAGCATCCATATTAGACATTAGGGGCTATGAGATTATCCATGAACGCATTTCTTCTTCTTCCTGCAGTTTTATCTTCTTTAACATTATGCTCAATCGTCCAGTTAATAAGAAATTTTTTGTTTTTTATTTTTTTAAAATATTATTATTATTATTATTATTATTATTATTATTATTATTATTATTATTATTATTTGCATAGATAAATGCAGTTAATAATAATGGTTCATATCAAGTATATATCAGGGAACTGGATAGTTCACAAAGCTTCAATGATGTGTTAGGAACTTTTTTGTTATGTGCAGACTGTTTATAACAAACTCTCCATCCCATTAGAAGTACAATTATTCCTCTCCCACCAAAGCATCCACATTAGACATGAGGGGCTATTAGATTATCCATTAAAGCATTTCTTCTTCTTCCTGCAGCTTTATCTTCTTCAACATTATACTCTCTTTTTTTTATGTAAGTTCTTCAACATTATACTCTTTTGTCCAGTTAATAAGAATTTTTTTATTTTTTTTATTTTTACATAGATAAGTGGTTAATAATAATGGTTCCTGAATATCAAGCATACGTATATATCAGGGAACTGGATTGTTCACAAGCTTCAATGATGCATCAGGAACTTTTTGTTATTTTCAGACTGTTTCTTCTATGGTTGATCACATCTTTATCCTTTTTTTTTCTCTAGTGTTTTGCATAAAATGCATGTGGTTCTGACAACACAAATCATATTGACAGTACATCAGGAGCTTATTTTATGCTTCCTATATCGTGACTTAAGATGGAGAATTCTGTTCTGAAATATGATTCTCTACTGTCCTGATTGACAGCTGCAGCTCAAGTTGTGGCTAAGATCACCAGCCTTTTATAAAATTTGTGCCGCTAAGATTCAGAGAACATAATTCCAGTTTTTGGAAGTTCCCACTGCAGCACACTTATAAATAACCTCTAGAATAGCTATGGTTACAATGAAACCTTTAAGGATATTATAATAATAAAAGGAAGCTGTAACATTAAATATGAAACAACAGTCAACAGGAAATTTGAAAGATAACATACGTTGTTCCAGCAATTCTTGTACTAATGTGAGTGATGTCATCTGGGAAAAGTTTAGCCAAGCCAAAGTCACCAATTTTTGGGTTGCAATCTTTGTCAAGAAGTATATTACTAGCTTTGATATCTCGATGCACAATATGCGGTATGAGTTCTTCATGAAGAAATGCAAGACCCCTAGCAGTGCCCAGGCAGATAGCAGATCTTTTCCCCCAATCCAATTTGATGTTTCGACTCTTCGAACCTACAAACATGAAGAAAAAAGATTACATTTTCAAGCCTCATTGTGTATAAATACCTCAATTTCATATAGTACACTAATGGGTATCTCTGAATTACCTAACAACGCATGATCAAGGCTGTTATTTTCTACATATTCATATACTAAAATCCGGTTAGATTCTTGAACACAGCACCCTAACAACTCAACAAGGTTCGGATGCCTGACATTTGATATGGTATTAATCTCAGTCAAAAATTCACGCAATCCCTGCTTCGACTGGGCAGAAAGTGTCTTCACAGCAACTTCTATTCCACTTTTTAGGGTTCCCTAGCAAAATTGCAATACAGTAATTAAGCATTTGGAACACCACATGAAAAGAAAAAAAAAAAAAAAAAGAAAACAAAACAAAACAAAACAAAACCAAAAAAAAAAAAAAAATTTTTTTATTCCTTAATATATTAACATAATCATATGTGAATTTGTCCTTCACAGAAGTTTGACTAGCCAGAAAGACATTAAACTTAAGAAAACCAAGCTTTTTAATCATATTCTTTGAGAGAGAGTAAGAAGTCAGAGAAGCCAATTCACGTTGGAGGTAATTTTCTTCAAGACAACTTGACTAACATAATATGTATCCTACACATCAGAAAATGCAGATCAGAAAGCAAGATAACAAAATTCAAGTTTTCTTTAATCGATAATTATACAGAGAATTTGTTGTTTATTATGAACCTATTCCAACTTGACAAAGATTTACTGTAATAACTTCAAATTTTGAGGTTGTCAGCAATCATCTTTCAAGTTTTTTGTGCAATAATTTTTGAGCCAACCAATGAAAAGGCACTTTCCCATGTCACTGAATACCTGGAGTTGAAAAATCTTTTACATTCATTATGTATGTCTCATAACTAGTTGTGAAAATTGACCATGAAAATGAAATGGGGTTATTTTTTGGGGGGGAGGGGGGGGTGAAGGTTGGGGAAGGGAGAAGAACAAACGGAAGTATGTATATGTCTAAGTAGTTCTATAAGTACCTTCAAAGAATCTTTATAATAAGTTCAAATTTTCCAAAATCATAATAACTGTGTGCTAATCCTGTAAACTTGAAAATGTAAAATCATCTGTAAATTCTGATACCTTGTAAACGGTTCCAAAACCACCTCGCCCTATCTTATTGCTTGGATGAAAATTGTCCGTTGCCAATCTTAACTCCTTGTGGGAAAAATTTTTAATATTCCCAAGCAAGTTCTCTAGGCAACAGAAGGAAGAGAAAAAATGGAGAGAAATCATAAAAGATGAAATGGAAAGTATAGCAATGCTTGAAGACTTGAGAGAAAAGGGGAAAAAAGAGTGCCATAGATTACATTAATGCAGATGCATATTAGTTGTAACCTAAAGCATGGCTGTGCTGCTACTATTAACTATGATGGTACACTGAGCCCAAAGTACTAATACATTTTTTGCATTGATGGCAAGTCTAAAGCTTTAACAAAAATACAACTCAGGGCACCTAAATAACCCTTTCTCATGTCAAAAATGAATACCAAGAGCAGCTAAAAAATACCAGATACTGCTTCACTAGTCCAATTAGAATCTTCTATTTTACAAGTTTCGGCTAATAATGTAAACAAACCAATGTGACTCAGATAACATGGATAATTAAACAACAATTATAATCCTTTTCCCCCCTTCCAATTGTGGGTTTATTATTAAAATTATTCCGTAATTAGAGTAAAATGCTAAAAAATGTACCACAGAGAGAGAGAAAGAGAGAGAGAATTTTTATGAAAGAAAAATAAAGACAAGTAGTTTAAATTTGAAAAAAGAAGAAGAATAAGAAGAAAGAAAACCCTCATAATGGAACATAAAACTGCATCTGGCTTTTAACAGGGTTATGCACCAGTTCATATCAATCTAACCATTTAAGAAGTTTTGAATTTGAGGCCCATGTACATATGCAACATGTTAATTAAAGAGGTGATATAGAGTATGATTTTGGAAAGTATAGAATAGTGGAGAAGAATACATGTGGCCAGCCCTGAGAATCGATAGACTATAGAAACCCAAAAATAAGGTTTTGTTGTTATTGTACTGTACATAAGTGCAACTGTTAAAGAATGCACCTTTCCAACAGATCCCAAATCCCTGAATTCAATACAGAATCAATTCGGCAATCTGATAAGAAGTCTCTCAAAGTTTGTTTTCCGTAAACCTAAAAGAGGTTGATATTACTTGCACCAGCACTTGTGCTTAAAGCAATTGAGTTGAATTCATAGCTCAGTTTCACTAGCCCTAGGTTTTGGTCTCAAGGAGAGAGAGAGAGAGAGAGAGAGATGAATGGCTTACAACAACTCCGGCATGGCTAAATCACTTAAGTGCATGACCACAACCTCTTCCAAAGTATGAATGTACTCATTGATATAAGATGGATTTGCCTTATAAGTTTTAGAATAAAAATTTCAGCATTTTTTTTTTCAAAGAAGAAATTGCATCACCTAGTATCCAACAATGGTGCTCTTGCAAATGGACATATAAATTAAATTAAATTAAAAAAAAAAAAAAAACTCCTCAAAAGTTTCATCACTTCATGTGTCAAAGACAGGCAAAAAAGCTCCCCAATGAAACATAATTATTATGCAACATGCATCAATTACAAACAAAAATAACGGAATTCAGTTTCTATTGTAGTTGACAGAACATATAATATGACAGAGATTGCTCATTTTAAGTCCTTACCATCTATCTCATGATGAGAATTAGCAGAACTCTTTTTTTTCTCACGTCTTGAGCCTCCAAAGCAATTGCAACCCATAATTGTCTACAATATGTCACTGCTATTTTCTTGATTGTATAATTATACCTTTCAACACACAACGCGAAATGAGACACAAAAAGAATGCATTCAATATAATCACTTCAAACAAAATACACAGCTCATCTTTCTTGAAGCCAACATGAAACTTCCATTTCTTAAAAAAAAAAAAAAATCAAAGAAAATTTGAGGAAAAAGAAACAGATTGAATCCATGAAAATTCAACTCATGACCTTAATTTCATTATTTCAAATTTCCACATTTGGTAAATGTTGACTCTTACATACCAATCACACATGGAAAAAAGACAACACATCTCCCTTGCAACTACCCCTCACACCTGAAAAAATCCCTATATGAAAATTAGCTCTTAGATAATAATTGATTATATATTTCATTTACCACCAGAGCCCTAGGTAATATTTTTATAAATAATTAAGTTAAATTAGCTCTTAGGTAATATATTTCCAAAATTAATATAAAACTCAATAATCAATTTCCACTCACACACACACACACACACACACACACACACAGATATACACAAATTCTGTCACTGAAGCAACTTATTTTGCATAATTAGACATATATAACATAAAAATTTGAAGAAAAAAAAACCCGAACCAGCTCATACCACCAAAGCTCGTTGCATTATGATCAAAGAACTTTCCGACAAGCAAAGCAAGTAATGAAAACTGAAACAAGCACATCAGATCCACAACCCCAACAAACATGACGTTTAAACACAGAGCAAAGTAATTAAAAGTTGTTACGTTGGCAGTAATCAAGAATAATTACCTGGTTAACAGAAAAAACCAAACCAATCCAGTTGGAGTTGGAGTTGGAGTTGGAGTTGGGGGCTTCTGAATTTCGATTAAAGAACATAGAGCTTTAAGGGGGGGGCGAAGGAAACAAGAAATAGTCTTTGGTTTGATTTTTAAAAATTTTTGTGGCCGGCCGGTTGTGGTTAAAAGTATTAACAGTACCAAAAAAAAAGAAAAAAAAAAAGAATAATAGTATTAATGGTACGAAAAAGAGTAGTGGGCGTTGGTGAAGATGAGTTTGTTGTTAGAGAGAAAAGGTCCAACGATTTTGAGGAGGAGGAGCTGCTGTGTTTGCGCGTTCTCATTTCTCTATTTACTATTCAAAATTCACTTCACAGTACGTGCCGACATTGACCCTTCTTTCAATTTTTTATATATATATATATATATATATATATGTATGTATATTTTGATGGGATGTTTATTTATTTTCATCCAACAGACGTCACCAATTTTTGGTATTTCACCCAATACATTAATCAATTTACTCCTAAATCAATTCTAGTGGAAGTCCTCGCCCATGTAAATATAGCAGATTATCTTCTTCTTCTTTTTCTTTTTTTTTTAACATATATAGCAGATTATCTAGTTTAATACGTTAGGGTCAAACTAAAACCGTGTGCCGTGTACTAATATATAAAATAATAACCCATTAAAAAAAATATAATAATAATAAGATTCTCAAAATATAAATACAGAATGGACAAAGTATACTTACACAATTTGTTGTAGTCTAAAACTACAACCTTACTAAATAAAATAAATATTATTATATATTTTGACAATCTAACTGTTGAATTGTATGTTTTTTATGCTCTTAATAAATATGTCAAATTTTGTATAAATTGAATATTATTTACTATGTAATTTATAATCTTATATTTTATACATAATTTTAAACAACAAAAAATTGTAATTTAAACAATTTATTGATGATGTAGCTATTGATTTTTAATTTTCTAGAAATTTTGCAAGCATGAGTGATAAAAGAAAAAGATATAATCTAATGGTGAATTTGTTAAAATTCACCTCCAATAAAAAGATATTGAGGAAGATTGTAGTCTTAGACTATAACCAATTTTGTAACTAAATTTTGTCCTTAAGTAAAAGTAAGATTTGGTGTTCAAGATTTAAGATAAAGAAAAAATATATATGACAATGTGGCGTTTTCACTTTGACATTCATCTGACTTTCAATTAAGCGAACTTCTTAAGATTAGTTATAGACAGCTTTTTTAGTTTGTTGTAATCTAACCCTTGTTTTTTTTTTTTTTACCCTATAATAATGAAATTAAAACCCTAAGAACATTAGCATTCGGTATCTAAAAAATATCTTATTTTACTATCTCAAAAACTACTTTATCTATTAAACCATACAATTTTACAATACACCTAACATCTCAACTTTTGTATTACCATACAACACATTAAAATAATGTATCTACACAATAAAATAATATAACCCAATACCCAAATAAAAACACAAAACCCAATAAAATATTATTTAAAAAAAATACCATCTTGCTACAGTACCATTATAAAAGTAGGATGGTACTATAGCTCAATGGTAAAATTTGTTAGAATTGGAAGTGCTGGTAATGCAAGATTATGGGATTTGATGCTAAATTTTAGCATGTTTAGAGCTTTAGCACGCCGGATATTGTTGCTCTTATCAATGATAGAAAGGGGAGATGTCCACAAAGTTTTCTCATGAGAAAACTTTAGCAAGTGTTATCTATTTATTCCCTCACCCTCTCTAGTCACTTAATCTTAAAGAAGAGATTCACGCCCATAACACAAGATCACCTTATTGTGTTATTGTAGTGTTACTAAAAACCAAGGCATTTTTAAAAAAAAATATAAATTCTACTTTAGCCTAATTTAAGTGCATATATGAAACTCTCTCCTAGAGACTTGAACTCCAACTCTTGTTCCCTATCCCACAAGATCTAGAATTAATGGAGTGACCATTACGCCGAGGGTGCATGATGGTATCATTACATCTTCAAGTAGCCTTAGAGTAACCAAGATCTCAATTTTACAATCGATGATTGAATTGCAACATTGAGGAACTATGAAGATATGGTTGGGATCAACAATTGCAATATGAACAAGGTGCTTAGATATAAAGAAAATTACTATCGCAATCACAAGCAAGAAAGGTCACAGTTGCAAATAGAAGAAAGAATTGAATAAGACAGAATCAGTTGTAAAATGAAGAAGAAGACACAAACGACCTGTAGCTTTCTTTTGTTTGTTTTAAGTTTGTTTTAAATCACATGTGTTAGGCACAAGAGTCTTTAGTTTTTTTTTTTTTTTTTTTTTTTTTTTTTTTTTTTTTTGAGAAGGAGAGTCTTTAGTAGTTAGTTTTATTTGTTAGATTAGTTAGTTATTTTTCGTTAAGCCTAGCTTAGCATCTAAGTTGTATACACACTCACTGTATTGTATTATTATTAATGCAAGATCATTTTTCCAAATCTCCTGTCATTTTGATATGGTATTAGTATCAGAGCGAAATATCTAGATTCTTCTTACTTTTTAATTTCTCATTCTCAGAAGCTCGAATCTCCTTCAATGGCTGCTGTCACAACCAATGCTTCAAGTTCTGAATCTTCTTCGTCTACACAAGACTCCTGTATGGATGACCCTCTATTCTTACATCATGTAGAAAATCCAAGGGTTGTTCTTGTTTCTCAACCCCTGACTGGAGAAAATTATCCAGCTTGGGCTTGTTACGTAAGAAAAGCCCTAATCACAAAGAGCAAACTAGGTTTCTTCGATGGCTCTCTTACTCTGTCTTCTCCCTTGATAAAGACTCCTTCAAATTTCCAAGCTTGGATTTATTGTAACAAAATCATTAGCACTTGGATCATCAACTCAGTTTTGCCTAAACTTCAAGCTAGTATTAATATAGAGATACAACTTTGGACATTTGGAATGATCTGAAGGAGAGATTTTCTCAAGGCAATGGACCAAGAATCTGTTGGAATTAGTGCCCTTAAATCCTATTGTAAGATGCTATGTATGACATTATGTATGACTTAATGTTGTGATTAATAAAGTTATTTTATTATTATCTAAAATAATGGAAACATGAATATTCGGATATTATCATATAGTCCATGAGATGCAGTGTATGTGATTTATGTAAAAAGTCACAAAAGATATAAATCACAAGTTCTTTGTAAACTCAAAATTTTAGTTCGTAGTCGGTGATGAAATTGGGCGTTTCATCTGCGAATACTATAGCATGTCAACTAAGATGATTTGTCTTGATCATGGAAGTGAAGACTTCTAGTTGATATGTTTTAAGAGTTAAGACATATTGAACTGGACCGCTATGAGATTTATTATTCTCCTAACGACTGTCAATTGAATAATAAATTTCACGACTTATATTTACATGAACTCTTAATCCTGAGAAAATAATGAACCTAATCATGAAGTGTAGGTTGGTTTGACATATCAGGCGTGAGATTTAAAGTAACAGTCAAAACCTCAGTATGTTGAGTAGCCACATTTAGTGTTGATATAACATATATTCTCAATATGGAATTCATAGTCTCTTAACGAAGATACAAAATATTCCCTTAAGATAAGTTTAATGGTTTGTTATTCAGAATGTTAGACCTAACTACTTTAGTAAATAGTTACTAAAATGTATATTTATGAAATTGGATTTCATAAATATATGATGAATAACTTAAAGGATTAAACTGGGTACTCAAGAATTAAGATGTAGTAAACTACAAAATGGCAGTTTACTTTAATGACTTTGTATTACTATAAATATTTTATGAAGAGGTGGCATGTACAATAAAGTCTTGGGATATAATTTATTAATAAGGCCTAAAGTGCAATTATATTTATATAGTAGTATTAAATATAATTAATGGTAACTTTGGACCTGTCAAGAGTTGACAGAAAAGCCCAAGGCCCATTGGAGCTAGTGTCTTATTTGTTCCCTTTTTGGTCCCACTCCAAGCCACATACTAAAGCCCAATTGGAAAGGCCCAAAAGGCTAGCCCAATTAGATAATCAATTATAAGGAGAGAAACATACAGAATTTTGTAAGAACATGAAATGATTTGTATATGAGTATTAGACACTCTCATATTCTCTCTTGAACAAATTCATATAATTGATTAAGAGGCCACACATCTTGGGCGTTAGTGGAATTGGAGTGAAGATTAAAAAGTGTTCCCAAGTGCTTCTAATCTTTGTTTTGAAATTCACCACACCAAGGTACACTTTCTTATTATATATTCTGAAACTTATGTAGTGCATGTTATCAATTGCAAATGAAATAGATCCATTAATTTTCTGATACGTATGTTTTGTATGCGATACAAACATGTATATTTCCATCAGAATCTTCAATTTATAAAAAGAAATAGCAGAGATTACATAAGGTTCTCTATTATTGATTTCTTTACACAAGTGAAGCTCTTATAAAATCAATTACAGAATCATGGTCATTTTCCCTTGTGCACTTGTGGCAAATGTGTTTATGGTATAAATCAGAAACTCACTGATTAGCAAGTTAGAGAGTTTGTAATGAAGTTTCTTATGGATCTAAAAGAGTCTTTTGCCCAAGTCAAGACTCAAATTATGTTAATGGATCAACTCCTATCCATTAATAAGGTGTATTCCTTATTAATTCAAGAAGAAATGCAAAGGACTATTGGTCAAGAATTTGGTTGTAGGATTGAATCAACTGCCTTCACTGCAAAAGGGCAATCTTTTACTCCTAATTTTGGGCAAAATTTCATTCCTAAAGGCAAAGAGAGACCAAAGTGCACACATTGTGGGAAATTGGGGCATACAGTTGATAAATGCTATAAGCTGCATGGGTTTCCACCAAGATTCAAGTTCAAGGGAAAGGGTGCAATGGCTCATCAAGTTTCTTCTCAATATCAAGTTCAAGAAACAAGCAATGTTGCTGTTTAGAATCCTCTTTCTTTCACTCCTGATCAATTTCATCACCTACTAGCATTGATTGATACAAAGAACTCTCTAGCTAGTCCAAATTTTCAAGGACATGAAACTCACTTTGCTAATAATGTGATTTCACCCACATTGAAATCCAATACAGTTGCAAGTTCATCCATATTGCCATCCAATGCAGTTACAGTTATCTCTTACTACCAGCCAACTCTAAGGCATTCTATGTTTTCTATTAAAGTTATTAACAAAAATGCTTTTGGGCCTGTTAGGATTACTCATTAATACTCATTGAGGATTACTCACTAATACTTTATTCATTAATACTCATTGATACACTTAATTCAATATAATAGACACTAATAGCTGCTATAATATGAGTCTGCTAGAGTTAGTTATATTGACAACTGGTATAGTGAGTTAATTAGTTGACAGCTGTGTGTTAGTTGGTCAGTTACAGAAGGCATGTGCTGAGGGAGTAGTATAAGAGAACAATAACTTGTATGCTAGCAATTCAAGTAAACGGATGTAATGTTCAATGATTTCTCTCACTGTTCTCTCTATTCTTCTTGTTCTTAAGAGGCCCAACTCACCTCGAATCCAGCTACTCTCTCAATTCTTTCCCACTCTTTACAAGTGGTATCAAAGCAGTGATTCTGCGACATCAATGGCAGAGACACGATCTGCCACCGCCATGGCCATGACCAACTAAGCTATTGCTTCCCTTCGAGCTACTACAGACCATCACAACAAAGATATCCAAGAAATCCACAAGATACAAGAAATCCATACCAGAACTATGAATGAGATGAATCGGCACCTCATTGCTATCCTGCAGAAGTTAGGTTCTAATGAAATCAAAAGTCAGACCACAATCATTTCAAGAACCATCATCTCCAATTCGAAATTCTTTAACAATGTCCCTTGTGAAACCTATTAAGCTTGATTTCCTACACGTTTCAGGTGAAGATCCTGCTAGTTAGGTGTATAAATCTAACCAGTATTTTGGGTATTACCAGACCCTTATTGCTGAGAAACTCATGATAGCCTCCTTCCATATAGAGCAAGAAGCTTAAGTTTGGTTCCAGGATACAAAAGAGACTGGAGTGTTTTCTGATTGGGATAGTATGGTACAACCTTTACATGTGAGATTTGGCTCAACTCCTTATGATGATTCTATGGAGGCTCTTACTAAGTTGAGGCAAACTTCAATTGTGGCTGTGTATAAGGCAGAGTTCGAAGCTTTGTTTAACAGAATTATAGGCTTATCTCGAATGCATAAGCTAAGCTATTTCTTGAGTGGGCTAAAGGATGAAATACGATTGCCAGTGAGGATGCTTACTCCACTATCTCTAAATGCAGCTTTTGGTTTGGCTAAGATTCAAGAGGAATACATAGTGAGCTGCAAGAGGAGTTCTAAGTCTTAACAAGAAACAGGTAAGGCATCTATCTTGGGTTTCCCTAAAGTTAGTACCTTTGTAGAAGCTAAGTCAAAAATTCCAATTAAAAGAATTTCCCCTGCTCAAATGGATGAAAGAAAGAAAAAGGGCTTATGCTATAACTGTGATGAAAAACGGGGTCCTGACCATAAATGTAAAAGTGCCAAATTATTTCTTCTTGAGCGTATAGAATTTGTGACAGATTCGCAATCTGGGGTCAAGATTACTAAGTTAGAGGAAGAAGTTGGTAGTCTAATTAGTGAAGTGTAGAATTCTAATACTAATTCAGATGAGGTTGAGATAATTGTATATGTCTTAATTAGTACTCCAATGCCTGGTAATATGAGGGTTAAGGGTAGAAAAAATGGTGTTAGTTTGGTAATCTTGTTAGATACAGGCAGCACTCACAACTTCATTGATGCAAGAATAGTTTCTAGCTTGCATTTATTTTTTAATTATTCACAGACCTTGGAAGTTGAGGTAGCTAATGGTGCTGTAGTTAAGACTCAAGGGTTTTCAACAAGGTACCAGTGTGTATTTTACCAGTGTCTATTCAAGGGGAAGAATTTTTCATTTAGTTCCATGTACTTCCACTTAGGGTTTGTGATGTTGTATTGGGAACTCGATGGCTTACTTCTCTTGGTGACATTCAATTGAATTTCCAGCTTTTAACTATGGGGTTCTGTTATAAGGATCACCAGGTTCTTTTGCAAGGGATGAAGTAGTCGGGTTCTCATCTCTTGGATGGTGATCAATTCTTTAAGGCTCCAATCAAGAAGGGGCTATTTGTACATATCTCAGCACCCTCTTCAATTGAAGTGCAAACTCCTTTACCCGCAGAAGTGGTAGATTTACTTCAGGAATGTGCTCAAGTCTTTGACACTCCAGTGGGTTTACCTCCTTCTAGGGACATGAACACCAAATTACTCTCAATGAAGGGGCTTAACCAGTCTGCCAGAGGCCATACAAGTATCATTTTTATCAAAAAAAATGAAATAGAAAAGATAATGAAAGAATTATTAGTTGTTGGATCTATAAGGAACAGTTGTAGACCCTTTGCATCACCAATCTTGTTGGTTAGGAAAGCGGATGGATTTTGGTGGATGTGTATTAATTATAGGGAACTTAACCTGAATATAGGTAAGGACAAATTTCCTATCCCTGTTATTGATGAAATTCTTGATGAGTTGAATGGTGCCTGTATTTTTTCTAAGCTTGACTTAAGGTTTGGCTACCACCTAATTAGGATGAGAGATCAAGACATTCCTAAGATAGCATTTAGAACCCATGAGGGACATTATGAGTTCTTGGTTATCTCATTTGGCCTCACTAATGCATGTTCAACGTTTAAATTTCTAATAAATCATGTGCTTAAACCTTTTCTTAGAAGGTTTGTCTTGGTGTTCTTTGATGATATTCTACTCTATAGCAAATCCTTGGTTGACCATGTTTCTCATCTTAGAGCTGTTTTGGAGGTATTGGCTAAGAATCAGCTATTTTCTAAGAAGTCTAAATGTGTTTTTGCATATGGTGAGATTGAATATTTAGGGCACCTAATGTTTGGTGAAGGTGTGTAAACAGATCCTAAAAAGACTATGGCAATGCAACAATGACCTACTCCTATGGATGTTAAGGCCTTGAGGGGATTCTTAGGCCTTACTGGCTATTATAGGAAATTAATAAAGGGCTATGGGTAGATTGTAGCCCCATTGACTGCTTTTTCAAAAAATGATTCTTTTTCTTGGAATGAAGAAACTGATCTATCTTTTCAAGATCTTAAGTCAGCTTTGTCCAATCCACTTGTTTCAGCTCTACCAAATTTTGATAAAACATTTGTGGTTGAGTGCAATGCTTTAGGTAGAGGGGTGGGAGATGTACTAATGCAAGAAGGGAGGCCTATAGCTTTTCACAGCTAAGCTCTCAAAGGTAAGAATTTGGCTTTATCAACTTGTGAGAGGGAATTGTTAGCCTTGGTTACTGTTGTACACAAATGGAGGTCATATTTGGTAGGAAGGCCTTTTCTGGTGAAGACAGATTAGCAAAGTCTTAAATACCTCTTGGAGCAGAAGATTGATACTCTAGCTCAACAAAAATGGATTACCAAGTTGTTAAGGTATGCTTTTATTGTTGAATGTAAGAGAGGAAAGGAGAATGTGGTGACTGATGCTCTGTCGAGGCAGGTGGAGGTTGGTGAAACTTCTTTTCAGGAGGATTTTTGTGCATGATTTCATTTCCCACTCGTGACTAGTTAGTCCAGCTTAAAGCTAGCTATGCTACTGATCCATTGATTCAGAGTATTTTGGAGGCTTTTCAATCAATAGAGGATGGTCCTAAGGGTTTCACTATGCAAAATGGATTGCTTTTATATAAAGGCAAAATTTATTTGGGTACTTTTGATTCCTTGAAGACAGCCATCTTGCAGCAAGTTCATGATGGTCTTTTGGGTGATCATTCAGGCTATCTTAAAAGTTTATACAAGGTTCAAAGGGATTTCTATTGGCCTAAGTTAAAGGATGATGTTAGGAAGTATGTCAAGGAGTGTGATACTTGTCAAAGGCTTAAGCATGAAACTTGTAATCCAGCTGGTTTGTTACAACCCTTACCTATACCAAAGAAGCCTTGGGTAGCTATAAGCATGGATTTTGTTGAGGGTCATCCAAAATCCCAAATGAAAGATGTGGTTTTAGTGGCAGTGGATAGGTTTACTAAGTTTGTCCATTTTGTAGCTTTGTCTCATCCATATATTGCTTTTAAGGTAGCAGCTTTTTACATGCAGCATGTGTTCAAGTTACATGGTATGCTTACTTCAGTAGTCAATGGCAGGGATCATATCTTCACTTTTCATTTTTGGCAAGAGTTTATGAAGCTTCAAGGTATTCAACTGGCCATGTCTTCAACCTATCAGCCTCAAATAGATGGCCAAACTAAGGTTATGAATAAAAGTCGTGAGCTTTACTTGAAAGCATTTGCAGCTAATAAATCAGCTTCTTGGGTTGAATTTTTGCCCCTTACTGAATTTTGGTTTAACACCAATTTCCATACCTCTCTCAAGCTTACTCCATTTGAGGCCTTGTATGGATATCCACCTCCTAGGCTTATGGACTTCCCCCTCCTAGGCTTATGGACTATATTCCTGGCATAACAAAGGTTGAAAGTGTGGATGCTCATTTGAAATCTAGATAGCAATTGACTTCTTTGTTGAGGCATAATTTGGTGGTAGCTCAAGAAAGGATGAAGATATATTTTGACAAGCACAAAACTGAAAGGAGTTTTGCAGTGGAAGATTGGGTGTTTCTTAGACTTCAAGCTTATAAACAAAAGTCCCTTAAGCACCACCAAATGTATAATTTATCTCCCAAGTATTATGGCCCATTCCAGATTTTGTAGAGGATTGGTGAGGTGTCATATAGGTTGGATCTACCCCTAGTTCTAAGCTACATCCTACCTTTCATGTTTCTTGTTTGAAGGCTAAGCTTGGGCAACATATGGTCTCTATTTCAACCTTACCACCTATTGACTTGGATGGAGTTGTCACTTCAGAACCAGTAGTTGTACTACAAGAAAGAACTCATCAACTTCATAGTAGAACCATCACTCAAGTTTTGATCCAATGGCAAGGAAAAGGTCTTGAAGATACTACTTGGGAGAGTTTGTATATCATGCAGTAGAGATTCCCTCACCTTGTCGGGAAGGTCTTATAAAGGGAGGAGTATTGTTAGGATTACTCATTAATACTTTACTCATTGATACACTTAATTCAATATGATAAACACTAATAGCTACTGCAATATGAGTCTGTTAGAGTTAGCTACATTGACCGTTGGTATAGTGAGTTAGTTAGTTGATAGCCGTGTGTTAGTTGGTCAGTTACCGAAGGCATATGCTAAGGGAGTAGTACAAGAGAGCAACAACTTGTATACTAGCAATTCAAGCAAACAGATGTAATGTTCAATGATTTCTCTCTCTTTCTCTCTCTAATCTCTCTATTCTTCTTATTCTTAGGAGGCCCAGCAATCCTCGAATCCAACTACTCTCTCAATTCTTTCCCACTCTTTATAAGGCCTGATGTTTGGGTTTTAGATACTGGAGTTACTGACCATATTGTGTGTTCCATGAACTTTTTAACTTCTATGGCTACTATTGTTCAATATGTGGTTGAATTGCCTAATAGGGAAACAACTAAAGTAACACATAGGAACTGTTACCTTGTCATCTCAATTAACCTTCACTAATGTTCTATATGCACATTCTTTCTCTTTCAATCTTTTGTTGGTTAGTACTATTACAAAGTCAACCTTGTTGCCTTGTTTTTCTTTCTTCTTATTGCTTTATACATGACCTTATATGTTGGAAAACAATTGGAGTGGGCCATGTTCTTGATGGATTATACTTTTTGCAAAATTCTAGTCTGTCTCAAGCATCTCTTTCACTTGACGACTTCTTATCTGCTCATCACTTCATTGCCTTCTCATCTGTTTCAAGTTCCAGTTCTTCCCAAAATTTGTCTTTCTTATTGCATTCAAGACTGGGGCATCCATCTGATGTCAAATTTCAATCTCTAGGTCATGTTTTACCTTCTTTGCTGAATTGTTGTAATAAGGAATAAGGATTGTGTTGTTTGTTCTTTGGCAAAACAAAAGAGATTATTGTTTCCTTTTGATAATAAAATGTTTGAATTTTCATTTGATTTGATTCATATGGATATGTGGGGTCCTTTTTCTATGCCTACTTCAGAAGATTTCACATAGTTCTCAACTATAGTGGATGATGCTACTAGAGCAACATCGGTTTTTCTGATGAGATCTAAATCTAAAGTTAGACCTTTTATTCTTTCTTTCTATAGCATGGTTCTCACACAGTTTGGAGTCAAAATCAAATGTATAAGATCAAACGATGCTCTTGAGTTCAATCTATCAGAAATTTATAATTCTACTGGTATTATCCATCAAAAAATTTATGTCTATACCCCTCAACAAAACTCTGTTGTTGAAAGGAAACATCAGCATATTCAATCTGTTGCTAAAGCCTTGCAAATTCAATCTAATCTTCCTTTAAAGTTCTGGGGTGTCTGTGTTCTCACAACAGTATACCTCATTAGCAGAGTTCCATCACTCATTCTAGCCTGCAAAACTCCTTTTGAATTACTTTTTCACAAACCACCTTCATATTCTCGTCTTAGAGTCTTCGGTTGCTTATGTTTTGCTTTCACAATTGCTCAACACAGGTCTATATTCTACCCGAGAGCCAGAAAATGCATTTTTCTTGGCTATCCCTTCATCATCAAAGGTTATAAATTACTTGATCGTACTACTCATTCTTTTTTTATATCTATAGATGTTATCTTTCATGCACATGTCTTTCCCTTTTCTGTTCAATCCCCTCCTCCACATATCTCTTCTTCTCCTATACCTACTGTTCATCTTATTCCTTCCATTTTCATACTTGATGCTTCCCTTCCTACTCCATCACATCTCAGTTCTGGTTCTCCAACATCCCAACCTTCTCCTTCTAGTCTTTCTAATTCTGGTTCTGAACATCTTGATGATATTATCATTCAGGTTCATCATGAGCCTAATGATGAGTTCCTTGAAGATGTCCCTGATGTATAGAATGTTCCTGATGTCCAGGATATTCCTAATATTCACCTTAGGAGATCAACAAGAACTTATAAGGCTACTTCTTACCTGAAGTCTTACCACTACAACCAAGTAACATCAAGCAACTCCACTTCAATTCATCAGCTAGGTACTACCTACTCTCTTTCTTCTTTTCTCTCCTATGAGAAGTTATCCCCTTCTTATAAATCCTATTGCAATTTTATCTCTTCAAACACTAAACCTACTTATTACCACAAAGTTGTTCATGACCTTAAATGGCAAAAAGCCATGGCTGCTAAGATAGTTGCTTTAGAAGCTAACAACACATGGACTCTCACTTCTCTCCCTGCTCATAAGAATCTCATTGGTTGCAAATGGGTCTATAAAATCAAATATAAATTTGATAGTTCCATAGAGAGGTATAAGGCTAGATTAGTAGCCAAGAGATTCACACAAAGGAGAGCATTAACTACACATATGTCTCTTGGCTGTGGCTACTGTGAAATGTTGGTTTTTAAGCCAGCTTGATGTGACCAATGCGTTTCTTCATGGGGATTTGACTGGGAAAGTCTATATGGCTCTTCCACTAGGCTTCCATGGCAAGGGGGAGCCAGTTTGCAAGTTAAACAAGCCCCTCTATGGCCTTAAACAAGCATCTAGGCAATAATTCTCTAAGTTTTCTTCTACTTTGATTCAATTGGGCTTCACTCAGTCTAAATCTAACTACTCTCTCATCACTAGGCAACAAAATAAGTCTTTTATTGTTTTGTTAGTCTATATGGATGATGTATTAATTGCAAGCAATGATCAAGAAGAAGTGAATCAGTTTAAAGTGCTGCTAGATTAGAAGTTTAAGCTTAAGGATCTAGGTGACTTGATGTTCTTTCTTGACTTGGAAGTGGCTAAATCAGATAAGGGTATTGTTCTGTGTCAAAGGAAGTATGCATTGGAGGTATTAGAAGATACAGGTTTGTTAGGCTGTAAGCCTGTGAAAACACCGATGGAGCAGAATGAAAAATTGAGCAAATATGGTGGTGATGTTCTCCATGATCCCAGTTCATATAGCAGGTTGATTGGGAAATTATTGTATTTGACTATCACTTGACTAGATATAACCTTTGTTGTGCATAAGTTGAGTCAATATATGTCAAAATCAAGGAGGCCACACTTAGCTGCTACACATAGAATTCTACAATACTTGAAGAATGTACTAGGTATAGGGATTTTCTTTTCCTCAAGTGCAGAACTTCATGTAAAGGGGTTTGCAAACTCAGATTAGGCCTCATTTCCAGACACTCAAAGATCAGTGACAGGATACTGTATTTTCCTTGGTGATTCAATGATACCTTGGAAGTCAAAGAAGCAATCCACAGTCTCTAGATCATTAGCAGAAGCTAAGTACAGGTCCATAACTGTTGCAACCTGTGAGATAGTTTGGATTTTGTACTTTCTAAGAGATATTCAAATTGAACATGATAGGAAAGCTTTGTTGTTCTGTGATAGTCAATCAACTATTCACATTGGTTCAAATCCTGTGTTCCACGAGAGAACTAAACAAATAGAAATTGATTGCCACGTTGTTAGAGACAAAATGTTGGCAAAAGTGATCAAACTGATCCATGTTAAAACACGGTGTCAACTGGCAGATTTGTTAACTAAAGCCTTGGGTTTGAATCAGTTTTGTAGTCTTCTTTCCAAGATGGGCATAGTGAACATGCACTCACCATCTGTCCATCTTAAGGGGGAGTATTAGAATCACAAGCAAGAAAGGTCACAGTTCCAAATAGAAGAAAGAAATGAAGAAGAAAAAATCAGTTGTTAGGGGTGTGCTCAGTTCGGTTTCGGTCGGTTTTAATGGGTATGGCCAACCGAAACCGAATATTTCGATTTGTGAAATTCTCAACCAAAACCAACCGAAATGGCTGGAAATCAATCGGTTTCAGTGTATTTCGGTTTTAGTCCGTTTCGGTCAATTTTCGGTTTTCCAAAGAGAGGGTTATTGAGATTTTCAAAACCCTAAGTCCCTAACTTTAATCACATATAAAAAAACAAAGCAATAGAGCAACAGAGAGTGAGTTGTTGAACAAATCAGAACGACAGAGAAAGATAAACTTCCAACAATATTTGTTCAACAATTTACACATAGATTCCAACATAAAATTGAAAATATTTTGAATTAGCAAAAGGGTCCACACAGAACTTTACCGTTGCTGCACCATAGCAGGAGCCTACCACCATGTCTCTATAGTGATTTTTTAATCTGAATTGAAGAAAGAACACTTCTTCAAGTAACTATAAACAAGACAATTTTGCCAAAAAAAAAAAATTACAAAACCTAGACAACTTCACACTGTTTCCAATCAAACCCATCAAGGATAAGAGTAGAACCTTATTTGGTTGCCAAGAAAATTGAGGAGAAAAGGTAAAAAAAAAGAAAATGAAATTTTCATCTATTCAATGTTGTTATGGTTTTCAGAAAATGGAGCAATGCACATATTAAGCTTAATTGAGAATGGGTTTCTGTTTTCTAGATGATGAGAAATGGAAGATAAGTTGGTTTTCGATTTTATGTTATTTTTCCCTTATTTTTCTCGGAGCCAAATAGAGGATAAAAGAGAAAATAGAATCAAAGGAAAGGAATAGCATAAGTGTTAGAATGAAGAGGTAGAGAGAACAGAGAGGCATGACGTCTATGGGACTCAGAGAAAGAAAAAAAGAAAAAGAAAAAAGAATGAGGAGGCGCTAAAGCGAGAAGGGTAGAGAGAGACACTAAAAATTGGGGAAGGGGGTGGCTGAAAAAAAGAAAAGAAAAGAATAGGGGGTATTTATATCATGCTACTACTAGGTTTTTAAAAAATTAAATAGCAAAAACCAACGCAAAGGCTCGAACTGGGGATCAGTTAGCCAAAATGCAGGGGGCATACTACTAAGCCAATGATTAGTTATGTCTTAAAGTTACATAAATATATACATATATATATATATATATATATTTCGGTCGGTTCGGTCAGTTTTGAGGTGAAAAATCCAGTACCAAAACCGAACCGAAATATTTCAATTTTTTAAAATTCAAACCGAAACTGAAACCGAACCGCACCAAAACCGAACTGAAAAATTGAACTCGGTTTGGTCGGTTTTGGCCAATTTTTTCGGTTCATCAGTTTTTTTGCACACCCCTATAGACAAATGATTGTAGCTTAGTGTTACGTACAAAAACTACCTATAGCTTTTTTGTTTGTTTGTTACAAGTTAGTTTTAAATCACACATGTTAGGCACGTGAGTCTTTAGTAGTTAGTTTTATATGTTAGATTAGTTAGTTATTTTTTGTTAAGCCTAGCTTAGCATCTGCGTTGTATATATACTAAATGTATTGTATTATTGTTAATGCAAGATCATTTTTCCAAATCTCCTTTGCTTTTGATTTCCTGTTGATAATTACATGTACAGGAGGTCTTGTAAGTTTGATTGTATAGCAATTTATTCATAGTCGATTTGATGAATTGGGCTAGGCCCCAAAGTGTTTTTCTCAATTAGTTTTTCACTTCGTAATAATTACTGCCTTGTCCGTAACCAGCTAATTAACTGCTGGTATCTAATTTTAATGGATTGAATTTGGTAGTAAGCCATGCGTAAGAGTAAACAGAACTTTCAAAGATTTGACAATATGGGAGTAGAAATTGTAGACGCGGAGAGTATTTTGATGAAAATACCATTTGATACGATCAAAGGCTTTTGTCTCGACGTGGAAAATGCTTAGTCTAGACAGTTGTGTGGGGCCCGCCCATGTGTGAGAGACCCGGCATATATGCCGGGTACACCATATACTAGACGTGGAAATTTGACTAATGGACTTTGCCTGTTTTTTTTTTTTTTTTTTTTTTTTTTTTGG
The DNA here is from genome assembly GCA_033629205.1 of Lithocarpus polystachyus. Lineage (NCBI taxonomy): Eukaryota > Viridiplantae > Streptophyta > Magnoliopsida > Fagales > Fagaceae > Lithocarpus > Lithocarpus polystachyus. The sequence continues at coordinate 51,279,393 of CM066166.1, forward strand.
AAAAATGAAAGTTCGAAACTTTTTACATCTTTTGGACTTACGAAAAGAGATTCTGGAATGAGAAAGTCCATTTATGCTGGGGCCAGGAAATGAGCGCTACTATTTTTATTTTTAAAAATTAAGACAAGTTTGTTTTATAGAAATCACTTTTAACATAATTACTAATTTAACACTTGTGCAACTATGTTATAATCGTTTCTTTAAAGTCACAACAATAAATGGAGAATGAGTCACTGGACCTCAGTACAAGATCAAAAATATATTTTTGAATGGATTTTAAGAAAAGAACAGCAATTCTCATGAAATACTAGTATGATATTTGTTATTGTATTTTTTTTTGAATTTTTTGTTTGATTGACCAATTATTTTTGCTTTCTGATGACTAAATCAAATTGTAAGCCTTTTTCTTTTCCAGAAAAATAATTGTGACTCCATCATATTGTTGAAAAAACACATGTTTGTATCGCATACAAAATATATGCAGTGGAAAATTAACGGATCTATTTCATTTGCAATTGATAACATGTACTATGTAAGTTTCAGAATTTAAGAACAAAAAAGCGTACCTTAGTGCGGTAAAATTCAAAACAAAAGTTAGAAGTACTTGGGAACATTTTTAATTTTCACTCTAATTCCACTTAATGCCCAAGAAATGTGGTCTCTCAATCAGTTTCCAAAAGGAGAATAAGAGAGTAGTTTACACTCACATACACACCATTTCATTTCTTATCAAAAACTTTAAAAATTCTCTTATGAAATTCTGTATGTTTCTCTCCTTATAATTTACTAAATATTTACTTAGGCTAGCTTTTGGGCTATTCCAATTGGGCTTTAGTATGTGGCTTGGAGTGAGACCAAAAAGAAGCAAATAAGACTCTAGCTCCTATGGGCTTTGGGCTTTTCTGTAAACTCTTGACAAGTCCAAAGTTATCATTAATTATATTCAATACCACTATATGAATATAATTGCATTCTAGGCCTTATCAATAAGTTATATCCCAAGAATTTATTATACATACAACCCCTTCATTAAAATATTCGTAATAATACAAAGTCATGAATGTAGACTGCCACTTTGAAAATTATTACATCTTAATCCTTGAGTACCTGATTTAATCCTTTAAGTTACTCAACATATATTTATGTAATCCAATTTTATAAATATATACTTTAATAACTCCTTACTAAAGTGGTTGGGCTCAACACTTTGAATAATCAAACCCATTAAACTTATCTCAAGAGAATATTTTATATCTCCGTTAAGAGATTATGAATTCCATCTTGAGAATATATGTTCCATTAACATTAAATGCAGCTGCCCAACATACTGAGGTTTTGATCGTGACTTTAGATCACACTCCTGATATATCAAAGCAACCTACACCTCATGATTAGATTCATTATTCTCTTAAGATTTAGAGTTGATGTAAATAGAAGTCGTGAGATTTATTTTTCATTTGACAGTCGTTAGGAGAATAATAAATCTCACAGCGGTCCAGTTCAATATGTCTTAACTCTTAAAACATATCAACTAGAAGTCTCTACTTCTATGATCAAGACAAATCATCTTAATTGATATGTTATAGTCTTAACAAATGAAATGCCCAATTTTATCACCGACTACGAATTAAAATTCTGAGTTTACAAAGAACTTGTGATTTATATCTTCTGTGACTAAATCACATATTATGCATTTTATGGACTAAGATAATGTTCCATTAATTCATTTATAAATAGTCTTATATAATTAAACAATTTAATTATTTATGACGTGCCAATAAATTGAATTTTAGGGTATAAACCCCAACACATATAATTAGGAGCTCGAGGGTGGTATTATATTATAATTAAAGTTGAACTTGTTTGTAGGAAAATGAATCAAATGACCATAACATTAGCCGCCAAGTCTAGAAAGAGTGGTAGAAATTGCTTATAATATAATATTGTTTTTGTAGTGTTTTTTGTTTTCTTATAGTTATAATATGCTTCTAATTCCGTAATTTGAAATGTTTTTAGTTAAGTAATCAATTTCGTAGATTAACTTTGGAGAGATAATATAAATTGGACCTGTTTTTTTAATCAATGTTTATAATTGCAACACTAACATTGCTAGAATTTTTTTTAAAAAGAAAAAAAAATATTAAAAAAAAATATTACACATGGAAACTGTGTGGGATCTGAGGACCGAGGAGTCCCAACTGAGGATTAATTTGCCCAATCCAGGCCAAGAAGGGTAAGCAAACTCCAAGGACACCGCCTACGCAAGAAGAGTAAGAGAATCAGGACAATTGATATCCTTTAAAGGCCCAAGGAAAGGAGAAGAGATAGCAACAGGGCCAAGGATGGTGGGAGGAAGTTTCCTAAACGATATACCTCCCACCTTTGCATTCAATGCCCTGTACCAAACTTATCAGTTGCATTAATGTGGAAATGACCTTTGAATAGTAACTTCACAGCTAACAGCTCCTTTTACAACTTTCAGCAGGGTATTGATGGGACAAGTATCTTGAGAAATGTCTTGAGAGATACAAGTGGAGGGCTGAGATGCGTGGTAAAGGGCTATAAAAGGAAGGGAACCACCCAGAAAAAGGGGGATGGACAATTTCTAAGTAACAAGAGAACAACGAGGAGAATTCAGGATTAGCTTGTAAAGAATCAAAACTAAATTTATACACAAGAAGTTGATCCTCGGATTTGCCCGAGGAGAATATTATCCTTAATTGATGTTCCATTTGCACTTTTCTACTACTTAGGATTCTCCGATCCTAGACTTGGACTTAACCTTGTATTGCAATTGAGTTAGTCACCCACTTTCTTAAAAATTCTATTATGTGGGCTTCATTTGAGGGACAATATACCACTAATTTAAGTGGGCTTAGGTCTTCATTTTTTGAGCCACTACAGAAACAATTGTTTGAAAGTAAGGGTGTTAATTATTGTTAACCATCTCAACCCAATCCAACATTTTGAATTAATTTTTTGTGAGAAATGGGTTGGGTGGTTTAGTTATTTATTTATTATAAAGGGTAAATTACATATTTGGGTTGGATCAAGTTCAAGATAACACAATTTTTAATCTAATTAACTTCATCTAAGCCATATTATTAATAGTTTAAAAATTATATGTATTTTAAAAATTATAATTTGAGTTATTTTGATATTTTGAGACTTAGTTTTGATCAAATTTTATTATTATACTCATTTGTGCAAAATTGCAATCATTTATTGAATAATGAACTTAGATAGCTGAGTAATAAAAAACCTCACATTTTTATGCAAGACAAAATGACCCCAACATGACGAAACCTAACCCAACTCAATTCGTTCGGGTTCGAATTAGGTTGGATTAGGTTTTAGAGATACTATAGGATATATATAGGTTGGGTTGGATTTTCTCAAGTCTCAACCCAAACTCATGCACAGCTGAAAGGAAAAGGAACAGTTTAAATTAATATTTCTTAGGATTAAAATTATTTGCTTGGAATGATAACTGAGCACTTTTGCTTCTGTTTCTGTTTTCATGTTTTTTAGAAACAACCAACTTTATTGCTATACACTTATAGTGTTGGATAAAAGAATATAGAAGACCTTTAATCAAAATAACTGAGTCGTTTGAAACTAATTTTATTAAGTTCAAAGCTTTCTTGCTCAGATTTATGTAGTTGGAAACTTGTTTTCTAAACCTTCTTTTATATATTATTGTCTATTTAGTACCAATTTATTTGATTGAAATTGAAAATTTTTTGTTGAAAATAATATAAATAAAGTTAAAAGGTAGTTGAAATACTACAGTGAGACTCATGAATAATACCAAAAAGTACCTATGAATAATAATAAAAATAAACTAAATAGTAAAAAAAAAAAACTAATTTTTTAAGGCAATACCCAACGCACGTTTATTATATATATAATATATAGAGATACACGGTCGCGTATAAAATATCAATTGACATGCAAAAAGAAGACTTTATTCAATTTAGGTGGATATTTAATATGTTTATAGACTGGGTATATCGATTTTGAAAAGTTAAAATCAATATACATGGGCAGCAATGGCAGAGAAGAAAAATAAAGTACTTCCATTATTGTAGTATATTTTTTACTGTTTTATTTATAATATTTTTATAATAAATTTGATGGGTACGTAATATTTATCACAGAAAGTTTTAGTTTGAAAATTACATTATTATGATTTGACCGACAAATTGCAAAGTGGGAATTCATGAAGTCAATCACAATGGTTGAAATATTGAATAATCCTAGGCCCGCTGCCTGTATTCCAAAATAATTTCATACTTTTCGGCTTTTCCTCTATTTTTCTTGATGAGAAGATTACATATTATATTAATAAAGGTGTTGTAGTCTTCTAGAAGTAGTTGTTCCGCACTTTAATTAGCGACTAACCTTAGTAAGGTTTCATTTTCTTTTTAACAAGACATAGTTAATTGTTTAACAACCCAATTGTCTTTTCTTATGGGGAGAGCACGAGCATTCTTTACTGAAAAATATCTAAAATGTTGAGTGTACACAATGGTATATGTTTACATTAATCCCACGACTTTTTGCATACCTGTTTATGGCTGTCGTCATGACCTTTTTCTACAAATGTCTACTGTACGTATGACTTGTGCTCCATGTTTCAACTTTCAGTCTATTTCTCCGGTATTTATCTCTTAAAGAAAAATGTTACGTTTACAATATTTTTTATAATATTTTTTCAATAAATCTTAAGTGGCAAGTTGTTACTGATTATTATTGTTGAGGTAAAAATATAATTTTAGTGTTAAGTTCAAATTTGAACCTATAACAACTAACCACCTATAATTTGTTGTGAAAATATTATGAAAAATATTGTGGACGTAACACCTCTCATCCCTTAAATATATATATATATATATATATATATATATATTCCTCCGACACTGTCCATAAATCAAAATCAGACCCAGAAATACTCCCACAGGCCACATATACGTATGTGTTTAAAGCTTTTAGATAAACTAGTTGATGTGTTGCACGATTAGTGAAAACTTTATATTCTCATTTTGAAATAATTTATAACTATTCTTTATGGTCCTATAACACTCATCTTATGTTCAATTATAATATGCATATCATTAAGAGGAAGAAAATAAAAAGAACCAAATTTATTATGAATATACATAATTAAGAATATGAATCTATATAGCCTAAATGAATTTCATAATTATTTAATTATTTTGGTTGATTAAAGTGTACAATTATCTTTTACATTCCTTGAAAGAGAGTGTGCAACTAGGCATATAATTTGTTGGCTTCAAGAGAATTAAAAACAAATGGAGGGAATTATTGTTTCTATCATATAAACTGGTTATTTATTTATTTTTAATAGATTCCACCATATAAAAGAAGACGGTGTAGAAACAATCCATTTTTGTGCAAAAATACTATCAGCGATAGGAAAAGGAAAGAGGAAATTGATGTGGCACTTAATGATAAGAGTCTTATCAGGAAGATTGTAAAGAGAGTCTTTCAAAGTGTGTGTCCTATTTTATGATACTAACCCATATTTTGGAGAATGCGGGAAAAAGTTAATGGGGAAGGGTTAAGCCTAGGTTATAATATGTAACTTAATAAGTGGGCTTGGACTTTTCATAAAGTTCGGTTTGATCTTAATTTAATTTTGAACTACAGCCCATCTTTTAGATAACAATTAAAAAAAAAGTTAATGTGATTTTTGGATAACAGTAATAAAAACTTAACGAAAAAAAGTTAAAAATGTTAAATGATATATTAGATCGCCACATGGTAGGAGCTCATGCAATTCCACACACTGGCAGCTCCACATGCAAGCTAGAATGGTCACTTGGAAAAAAATGTATATATACACTTGTAAAAAAAAAAAAAAATTATATGCTAAACTAAATTATTGTGACCACCCTAGTAAAAATGTTGAATATCTCTCTCTCTCTCTCTCTCTCTCTCTCTCTCTCTCTCTCTATATATATATATATATATATAAATTCGTTATCATTTAATATCCTATCAGTTGAGTTTTTGGTGTTCGACGACTAACTTGAGTTGATCTTTTTTTAGCCTTGTAGAAATATTCGTTATCATTTAATATCCATTTCAAGGTATAACTTTAATTAAGTTCTCTTGAATTATTTATGGTATATATAATGTCGAGATTGGTTCAAATTACACTTAGTGTAACTCTTATAAACTTACACATTTTTTACACCGTAGATTTCTAAGAGATCTAACGGTTAAAAAAACATCATTAAATGCTATTGTTTTCCACCTTACTACTTAATTAATACTAGCATTCTCTCTCTTTTTCTCTCTCCTTATTTATTGCTTTCTACTACATAATATTTTCTAGATCTTCAACATAATCTAACAAAAAAAAAAAAAAATTTTGAAAAATAATCCCATAATCATTGATTTCACAAAACTACCCATAACAAGAGTCAAATGACTTTCAATTTGCTCTTTAAAGTAAATAAATAAAGGAACTTATTTATAGTTTGTAAATAATTATTCAATATACTTCCAGGCTAAGGATACTTATTTTTATCCTTTTTTCAACAATCTACAGGCTTATGAAAATCAACTAAACTTCTTTGGACTAGCATGTTATTGCCTAGTCAATGCCAAGCTTCCACACAGACTTTATCTCAACTCTTTTGTTGACCTTACAAAATTTTGAAACAGCATTAAACCCTCCAAAATATAGCATTACGTACACTTTGTACTAAAATCCCTAACACAAACACTACATAGCTAGTGTCTTTTGGCAACCACAAATGGCTTAATTTCTTATATATGCTATTCTAGAATGCACAAAAGGGTACATGATCCAACCTATTTTGTCTATAAATACTAAGGCTTTTTGCACTCTCTCTTCATCTTCTCCTTGGTATTCACTCTAGGCCTAGAGTCTGAACATATACCAGAGAAAAAAAAAAAAAAAAAAAAGAAGGAAAATGAGCATCAATGGATTTTTTTTCACTATTTCAATGTTTTATACTTGGTCTTAATCTTTGTGGGCTTCCATGGTTTCATACAGGGACGGTTACTCACAGAAAAGAAACCTAACTCAAAAGATATTGCTGCCAGAGCTAGTTGGTTGGTCTCTCAGAATTTTTGGGGAGTCTTACAGTCAAAAAAAAGAAATTTCTGGGGAGTCTTAAAGTATTGCTGCCAGAGCTAAATTATCAACATTACAGGATTAATTAGTGATGTCAATAGAGCTAAATTATTTAAATATTTTAAATCATAGTTTTTTATTAGATAAATTAAGGATTGCCCATTAGATAATGATAATAATGGAAAGCAATAAATAAGGACAAAGAGAAAGAGAGAGAGAATGCTAGTATTAATTAAGTAGTAAGGTGGAAAATAATAGCATTTAATGATGTTTTTTTTAACCGTTAGATCTCTTAATCTACGGTGTAAAAAAAGTGTAAGTTTATAAGAGTTACACCAGGTGTAACTTGAATCTATCTCTATAATGTCACCTTATTAATTGGGTGACTGGGTTTGGTGGTGATAGATTGGCTTTTGGGCTTTGGGTGGCCATGATTCAGATTGCCGTTGGTCGCCGCGAGTCTTGGGTTTGGTGGTTGTGGCAGAAAAAATATTTGATTTAGTTTTATTTGGTTTTTTTTTTTTTTTAAAAATTTGGGTTTGTGGGTATGGATTTGGCAGTGGTGGATGTTGATGGTGGTAGTGGTGGAAGTATTGTTGTTGTTATTGGTTGTGATTGTGATTGTGATTGTGGTGGCGGTGGCGGTGGAGGTTGGTTGTAGGTTGGCGACCTTGAGGTGGAGGTGGCTAGTTTTCTTTTTTTGGCGTGGCAAATTAGTAGTTGGCTAGTTTTGATTGTGGGTGTGTGGTGGTGGTTGGTTGGATTTGTGGTTGGGGTGTGGTGGTTGGTTGTATTTGTGGTTGTGGTCGTGGGTGAAGAGAAAAATAGAGTGGGAAGAAAGAGAGAGAAGAATATTTTTTATTATGAAAGGTGCTATGTTTACAACATTTTTTAAAACAAATCATAGGTGGTTAGTTGTTATTGGTTCAAATTTAAACTTAACAATAATATTACTTTTTTGCCTCAAGAATAACAACTAGTAACAACCTGCCACTTAAAATTTATTGTAAAAATGTTATAAAAATGTTGTGGACATATCATTTCTCTTTTATTATTATTTTATTAATTTGTTTATATTATTTTAATTTGTTGCATGTAAAAATAAAAATTAGGATGTAGGATGTATTGTAAAGTGAGTTGATATAATAGATAAAAACAAGTTTTTAGATGGTAAAATAGAATTTTTATACCATCTCCATTGCTAATGCTAGTATAAACTATAGTTTAGTGTGAAAATATGCAATTTTCCTAATAAAAATTATTTTTATTATTTTAATTTGTGAAATATTGAATTATAATGTGGAGAGAATATATTTTTGGTGATAGATAGGTACCGAGTGGAAATATATTGTATTGGAAGGAGAGTTGTGACACGGATTCTAATAGAACGTAAGTTGTTGGATTGGAGCTGTGACTTTGAATATCAACTATCAAGCCAGATGTTTGATACTTGCATGGTGGACATTGAATTAAAATTTCAAAACCTTGTGCTACACTCCGAAGAAAGATGCATGGCATTCGTGAAAACTCAACAAATTCTTCTGTTTTCTTGCATTGGTCGACTTAGAAGATTTTATGTACGAACGGTTTACCTTGACGGCTTGACCTCCTTAGTTTAGTCAGGCCATTGAGGTCACAAATTAATACAATTGTTCTTTCATTCCTATTACGGATTTTAATTTCTGTTATAATAGGTTTTAGATGTTGGTTAATTCATATTATAAAATTTAAGTAAAAAAATTTGATGTATTTGGTTGAGTTAGAAATCTTTCAATTGAATTGCTTGAAGATTTCAAAGAACAGAATTTTCGCTTGAGCGAAATCACAGTGCTGCCCTCAATATCATTGCAGTTCAATTATGTAACTGAATTATGAATTAATATTATTAGTTCTACCCAAGCATAAAAGATTTTTATTTTTTATTTTATGAAAACATTAGTTGATCCTAGCTAGGTTTGTTTAAATCCAATATAATATATGCCATTAATGTCTTCCCTGACAAAATGATTTTTTAGGTCATTTTAAATTAAAATGTCTTCCTGTAAGCCTAACCAATCAACTTTGTACTTGCTGCCTTCTTCAAATAAAAGCTGTGTGTGGTTCATCAAAAAAAAAAAAAAAACTTTGTGTTACTTGCCAGCACAAATGCTCCATCTGATTACACCCAAAAAAAAAAAAAAAATGCTCCATCTGATTTGCAATTCAATAGAGCAGCAACTAGTGTATTTTTAAGGAGGATTCTAGTGCAAACAATTTTAGCTCTATTAATTTACTTCATCTGAAGTCTAGAACTGTAGGATATTCTGATGCTTGCATTCAAGACTTTGCTATGGCAGCTTTCCATCAGTTATTTGGTTCATAGATGTGCAAATAAAAAAAAAAAAAAAAAATTTGCTTCCGTGCTGCTTAGAAATACCAAAATAGACAAAGTTTGACTACAAAGTTAAGCATGAGTATACTTCACTCAATATTTTTATATGAGAGGTGTTACGTCTACAATATTTTTCACAACAAATTATAGGTAGTTAGTTGTTATTGGTTTAAATTTGAACCTAACACTAAGATAACTTTTTTGTCCTAACAATAATAACCAGTAACAACCTGCCACTTAGGATTTGTTGTAAAACTATTGTGAAAAATGTTGTGGACATATCATTTCTCTTTTTTTATTATAAAAAATGCTAACAGATGCCTTTAGGACAATAATTAATAATTTAATTAAAGTAAGTTTTTATGAGAAAAAAAAAGCAATTAATGTTTTAACAGCTTTTTTCATTTTTTATAAAAGTAGTATTAAAACTTTTCTAAAATGAATTGTTAATCATGATCCTAAGGGTACCAGTTAGCATGACCCATAAATCATATACTAAATAACGTTTAACTGGCACAAAATTTGATATATGCATTAAAAATGCAAAAAACATGTAATCAAATTATTAGATTTTTAAAATACGTAGCAATATTTATTTTAAAGAAATAGGTAGTTTACTACAACTCAGTTTTTTATATTTGAGAACGGAAAACTCAGTTTGTATGCAAACTCAGTCCTACCGATATTTGCATCAAATATTGTGTGCTTGCTTGTACAGGTGCACGTATATCTATGGTCAACTGGTCATAGAGCCCCCCTTTTTTTTTTTTTTTTTTTGCCGTAAGAGCCCATTTTCTTCTATGGTTGATGCATTATTTAATATTGAAGTTTCGTTGCATTTATTGTTTCCGTTAGCATTTTGCTTTTTTTTTTTTTTTTTTTTTTTTTTTTTTTTTGCTGAATAGCATTTTCCTTGTTTGAAATGCATTCAACTTCCCCACACCAAAAAAAAAAAAAAAAAAAAAAAAAGAAATGTATTCAACTTTAATGATTACGTCATCCCATGAATCCCAACCAATGTATGCACCAGAGGATTAGAGATTGCCCACGCACATAAGGCTGTCTCAATGCTGTTTCTGGTTTGGGTTTGGGTTTGGGCTGGCTGTGATTGATTGTTGGTAGAAATTAGTCTGCTTTGGGCAATAGGTGCCCACATGAATTTAAGGATAATATGGATGGTGAAAAAAGTTGGCTACGAACTTTCAATTAAATGTTGCATAAAAAAAAAGAGGGGGGGGGGGGGGGGTGTGGTCACACTTTCTCCACCTGTGAATTGTTCCAAAAACGCTTTATTGATAAATTTTGACGAAGTTGAAGACCAATATCAGCAAACTTTCATAATAATCCCTTTTGTTAAAGGATTAAAATTTCCTCTTTTGTCACATGACTATGTTCTTATTATTGGCTGCATTTTTAGCAATTTTGAAAAAAAAGAAATCAAGAACCCTAACTATCAAGAACATTCCTGTGGTTTAACTCAAGAGAAAAAATCTTCAAGATCCCTTACATGGATTTTGACCGGATTGCCAACTTCTCTTGATGCTGAGAGTTTCACGTGTTGATTTTGATGGAGTGGACCAAAATCTCGAAGAAAGGGTGTACGTATAAAGGGCAGCTTTGTTTCTGTAAGGAAGGTGTTTTGATTCAATTGCTATTGTGTTTTTGAGTAAAATAGTGTTAAAGTAACAGCAGGGACACATGTGGGTAACATTTTGCTAACAGATCAGACCACAAGTGAGCAAAGTGCCATTTTTTAAATTACATGCGAGTAAAGTGTTTTTGGGGCAAACCACAAATGGGCAAAATGTAATTTCTCCTAAAAAAAATTGGTGAATTTTATAGCTAAATTTGTAATCAATTCTCACTTTTTTTTTTTTAAAAGTAAATGAGTTATTTTACTGCTAACAATATATATATATATATATATATATATATACACATATACACACACACAATTAATGCAACATCTCAACAAAAACAAACAAACAACATATCATGCTGCAAGCACCTTTCATCTAATAGAAATTAGGAAAAAGTTTGGATATAACTCCTATTATAAAAATTAACATGAATTTTGAAAATTTAATCGTTAAATTGCATGTTCTTAACGGCAGGGACACATGTGGGTAACATTTTGCTAACAGATCAGACCACAAGTGAGCAAAGTGCCATTTTTTAAATTACATGCGAGTAAAGTGTTTTTGGGGCAAACCACAAATGGGCAAAATGTAATTTCTCCTAAAAAAAATTGGTGAATTTTATAGCTAAATTTGTAATCAATTCTCACTTTTTTTTTTTTAAAAGTAAATGAGTTATTTTACTGCTAACAATATATATATATATATATATATATACACATATACACACACACAATTAATGCAACATCTCAACAAAAACAAATAGACTGCATATCATGCTGCAAGCACCTTTCATCTAATAGAAATTAGGACAAAGTTTGGATATAACTCTTATTATAAAAATTAACATGAATTTTGAAAATTTAATCGTTGAATTGCATGTTCTTAACGGCAGGGACACATGTGGGTAACATTTTGCTAACAGATCAGACCACAAGTAGGCAAAGTGCCATTTTTTAAATTACATGTGAGTAAAGTGTTTTTGGGGCAAAACACAAATGGGCAAATTGTAATTTCCCCTAAAAAAAATTGGAGAATTTTACAGCTAAATTTGTAATCAATTCTCACTTTATTTTTTTTTAAGTAAATGAGTGATTTTACTGCTAACAAAATATATATATATATATATATATATATACACAATTAATGCAATGTCTCAACAAAAACAAACAGACAGCGTATCATGCTGCAAGCACCTTTCATCTAATAGAAATTAGGACAAAATTTATATACAATAGAAAGAAATTGAGTGGAATTGTAATCATTGGCTACAACTAAGTTTGTAGTCAAACTTTGTCCCATAAATTATAGTTTTATATTTTGTATTTTGTTATTTTTTACAAACTAGACAAGTTTTATATATTAAGAAAACATATTACGTCTCAAAACATCATTTCCTAAACAAATTCCATAGCTACTTAAGTAAGCAAAACTCATTTTTAATTAAAAGTATCCACATTGGTGGTGCCAAATTGCTAAATTGTCAAATTTAACAACCTATATAATATTCTCCAAAAAAAAAAAAAAAAAACCTATATAATAAAAATGAGGCTGCATTGGAGGAGCTATATGTAAAATTTTTGGCTCTTGAGCTACAGTGCACTGCCATCTTTAGCAGTGTACTGAAACTCAAATGTTATACTAAAAAAATATATTTTATTTGTGGTCCAATTATTATAATGATTATTTCCTCTTTTTTTTTTTTTTCTCTCTCTCTCTCTTTTTCTTTCTTTTCTCATTTTCCCATTGCATCTCCACTCTCTCTTCTTAGTCTTCACTTTAATCTCACCCTCTCCCCTTAGAGTCCGTTTGGTTGGGAGGATGGACAACTGAGAGGATAGAAAATAGAGGGAGGATGGACAAGCGGGAGAATAGAAAAGTTTTTAGCTTTCCTCATTTGTATTTGGTTGAGAGGGTGGAAAAGTGGAGGGATGTAAAACTTTTTGATTTGGTTGAAAATAAGGTTTGTATAAATTTTCCATCATGTCCCTTTTAAATAAAACAAAAAGTAATACATTATACTTTTTTTAAAAAATTGTGTATAGATGGAAGTGGATATTTCAAAAAATAGCATAAGAAATCATCCAAAAGTATTTTCTTAAAAAAATAATAAAAATAAAAATTAAGCAAAAAAAGAAGGAAAAGAAGAAGAACCCACCACGTCCTGACAAAACCAAAGAAAGAAAAAAGGAAAAAAAAAATCAAAAGTAAAAGCAAAAACAAAAAGCTAGCGTTATCAAAGAAAGGAAAAGTCAAAAGCAAAAAAAAAAAAAAAAAAGAGCCAGAAACGTTGAAAGAGGCGGGGGCAGTTTTGTCCAAATATTTTTCCCACTTTTCACTTCAATTTTCTCTTTAATTTGGAGAGATTGTATTTTGAAGGGGGAGGAGAGAAAACTTGTGGGCTCCACCACTTTTCTGTCCTCCTTTCCCTCTCAACCAAACATCCTTCCCACTCATTTTCTCTCATATTTTCCACTTTTTTTTTTCCCATCCTCCCTAAAATCCACCAAACCAAACATACCCTTATTTTTTTTTCTCTTCCTTCACCCCGCTGGCCCAAGCCCATACCTCCATAGACCTAAGCCCAACTGCCGATTGACCCATTTCCCCAGCCCAGCTCCGACCCACCTCTTCCACCACTTGCCCCTCTTTATTTTTCCTTAGGAGTCTCAGACCCTTCTAGTTCTCTCTCTCTCTCTCTCTCTCTTCATTCTTTTGCCATTTCTCTATGATATCTCATGCCCCTCACTTGTGATGTTCGTTGTGGGCGACGTTCTTGGTGGTTTCTGATTTGGCTAGGTTTCGAGGTGGGTTTCGGAGTTTGTGTTTTGGTGTGGGTTTTGGGCTGAGTTTTTGTGTTTATGTTTCAAAGGGGGATTTTGGGGTGGGTTTAAGGGTGGGTTTTTGTGTTTGTGGCTGGGTTTGGAATGATTTTAGACTGTGGTTTTTGGTTACATGATAAATTTTGTGATGTTGATGTGGTGAGTTTGGTTTGATTTTGTAGGTTTGGATTTTAAGGTTAATGGATATTATTTTTGATTTTTATGGTTAATGGGTTTTGTGGTGGATCGTGGCTGGGTTTATGGTGGTTGAGTTTGTGATGGAAGATCATGGCTAGTGGCAGATGGTGGTGTTGTGAGTGGGTTGGGTTTGAAGAGATGGAGAAGATAAAGAGATAGAGATGAAGAGAGAGAAAAAATAATAAATAGATGAATAGTGTTTAACTGTGATGTGAAAATAAGAGCATTGATGTGGATTGAGTTGTGAAATGGTAAGTAAAAATAAATAATGTGGCTTTTTTTAGTGCTAAAAGCTACAAAATTTAGCTCCACCAATGTGAATGCTCTAAAGCCTTCCCATTTATTGGCCATACGGGCCATAACCCCCACTTTGCTAAGCAATAAGCAAATTGTACACATATTGGCAATACTCCAAAATAATTTCCCACTAACATTATTTTAATAAAGGTAGTGTTAACGAGTATCGTGCAATGCATGTTAAGAAACAACTTTATATCAATAAAATCAACTTTTTGTCAGATTTTTGACCAATTTTATAGAGTGAAGAGCCAATAAAGCCAACCTTTTGTATATCAAAAATTGACTGGTTTCTTGGTCTGATAATAAAAGATATATTATCAGGAGTAGACGCCAGAGGTTAATGAAACTCTCAAAAAAAAAAAAAAAAAATCTTTTGAGTTTCACTTGTCACTTTAGTACTATTTTCAGTTATTTTATTAATTTATATCAATTTTTTAATAAGTAGACCCCCACAATAAATAATCCTTAACCGACACCTTACTGTTAACATTTCCCTTTTAATAATTATATATTAAATCTTTCTACCTGGGAACATCATGAAATTGTGGCTCAAACATAGCAAGATGTTTGTGGAATTTCTTTCAATATTATTTAACATGAGATTGATATCCACTTCCTTGTTTTGGAAAACAACTTCGTTCCTTATTCTCGAACTCCCATATTATATATGGCTATCATAATTTTGAAGTGAGATCGCAACAGTACATTTCAAATCATACTATAGGAGGTTCTATGACATGTATTGTTAATTACTTATTAAATATGATATGTATTAATTACTTATTAAATTTAAATATATTTATAATATATTTTTTTTATCATTTTTTAATATTATTTTACACGTAATAATTTAAAGGTAATAATGGATAATAAAGTGAATCTATGGTTATTATATAATTTTCAAAATACAGACTAATATCCAAAAAAGTAAATAAAAAGATAACTAAATAAGCGTTCAACAATGAAACCAATATATAAAAAATATAATTTTTTTTACAAGTTTGGGCTCTCTCCTACTATTAGGGGTTGGATTTTAACCATATACCCACACCGTATCACAAGTACATCCTAAACGTATTGGTTTAAAAAAAAAAAAAAAAAAAAAACTGGCATGTATCTTAGAGGTATCGGTACTATATGTATTGGTATTGGTGCAAAGATGGAGTACTCATGCATCCTAAGTTGGAAACTTGAGGAGATATTCCAATTATCAATTCTCAAATTCCAAATGCAGTCAAGCCATAAAACCTTAACAAGCTCACAATTTTAGCACAGATGGAGACTTCTTCCTCATCTTTTCTTTTCATTGGTATTTATTTGGACTCGAGAGTTTAGGTTGCTAATTATACACTTGAAGAGATTTTTTTAAAATAAAAAAATTATTCTTATGGAATTCACATAAGTTCTTGCCCATCAAGTCATTTTTTTTTTTTTGAAAAATAAATTATTTTAATAATATTAGTGCAATAAAAGCACTCTTTTCACACTTAGGATGGAACTTTGACACCCTTACAAGTTTTTGGGTCGAGGTAATCTTTTAGAATTATTGGGAATTCTTTTAGACTTCTGAATATTTCCATTTTTATTGTACATAGCTCTACAAAATCACACCCTATCTCACTTTTGTGAGAATGTAGATTCTCTTTTTTAAAACGTGTGTATTTATATTTTCAGTATTCGATAAAGTTTTATTTTCTTTTTAAGTGTTTATGCCTCTAATTGATACCATTTGACTAACTAAAATATAAATTTCTAATCAAGTGCTTACAGCATCTATTCAATTTTTTTTTAATATAAAAATATATTATGTTTATATTCATCTTTGAGTATTATTGTTGACTTTGATTTCTATTTGCTATTTGGATTTGTTTTAGTTTTTTAATAAACAAGTCACTAATCTGCGCAATGCGCAGAAAACTATTGAAAATAAGATTTTAATAAGAAAAATTTATTAATTTTAGTTTATATTGAATATTTATTTATTATAGTTTAAATTATTATTTTAAATCTTCATTTCATTTTATTTTAGTTGGAATAACTTATATAATTAAATGAAATGCTTATAAATACGAGATGACATTACTAATATACTATATATAGTTAGTGATTATTTAAGATATCATTCAAATATGACAATTAAAAAAAAAATATTAATACATTGAAACACAAAATACTCTATTGTCCAATAGATATTACAACTTTAAAACTAAAACATGAGTAGTGAGTTTTGATGGACTGGGGTAATAGCACAACTTTCAATAGAAAAAAATATGATTTAAAATTTTTTGGAGTAACAATGTAGCAAAAATGCCGAAAGGAAGCAAGAAATTCCACTGAAAAATGCTACAAATATATTTGGGGTTTTTTTTTTTTTTTTTTTTCTTCCATTAAGTAGGTGCATCATTGTTTTGTAGAGTCTTAATACAAGGGAGACGCTCCTCTATCCAATACATCATTGTCTAGCAAACTCAGCTAGTTCTTTGCTTCACATGCTAACTTCTCTGCTGGTCTGTTTGTTCAAGGAAAGCCATAAGAGAAAAATATATTCCTAATAGAAGAACCAAGCAATCTAACATCATTAAGGAAGGATGTGGCCAATGCTCAAATTGGTAGGTCCATCTGACTTTACTTCATCTACTGGACTTTTAAATTCACACTCTACCTCAACTGCTTGAAGCCCTAAATCCACAGCAAACTGCTCGTCGTAATCTTAAAGCTTGCACTTCAATTTGATCATTTCCTTCTACTATTCTTGCACATAAAGCTCCTATACATTGACTTCCACTATTATTGTACCTTCAAGCCACACAATCTATTGTTCTACAATTTCTTGATGGCAAAATTTACCTTGTAACATGAACCTATAGGAGGCCATGTACACTCTTCAACAAGCTTTCTAGATTGATTATTTCTCTAATCTTCC
The DNA here is from genome assembly GCA_033629205.1 of Lithocarpus polystachyus. Classification (NCBI taxonomy): domain Eukaryota; kingdom Viridiplantae; phylum Streptophyta; class Magnoliopsida; order Fagales; family Fagaceae; genus Lithocarpus; species Lithocarpus polystachyus. Next base: position 51,296,776 of record CM066166.1, read on the forward strand.
ATAAATTCCATAGCAAGAGTATAAGTTGTTGCACCAAATCCACTACTGACTTCAGAGTTTCATCCACATGCCTTTGGTTCCGATTTTACCATAATAGCCAACCTCCACCTCCATCACAAGCCCATTTTGTTTTATCCAACTTAATAGTTCTGAATAAGATAGAATAAATCTGTACCATAACAAAATATTATGAACATGTATAAGGTAAACAACCATCAGTACTAAACAAACAATGGCAAGAAGAAGCCCAACAATATAAAAGGGGTGAAGAAATAAGAACTAGCAAAGTAAGAAAATCCATTAGGCCCGAATGGCAGGAATAATGGTACGTAGGCCCACAAAATAGTAAAAGGGCCCTAAAGAAAGCAAATGGTCCCAAGGGAGCCCTAAAGAAGGAAGAAGTAAACCCATGAGAATCATAAGAAGTAGAAAAACTGCAAAGATGGGCCAGAGGAGCTCAAAGAAAGGAATTAGTAAATGAGGTTGGTTCAAAGGCCAATAAACCCAAAAGTAAAGAATATGGTAATTGGACCGAGAAAGTTTGAAAGATTTAGCAAAAGCCCATAGGAATGTAAGAAGTAGGAAATAGTGAGATTGGCCAAGGATGCCCAAAGGAATGAAACGGGCCAAGGAAGCCCAAAAGAATATAATGGGCCGAGGAAGCCCAAAATGATATGAGAACTGACACGGTAGAAATACTGGGTAACGTAAACTAAGGGAAGGAATAATACATGGCAGGCTTAGAGGAAGCCTAGCAAACGAAAGTTAAACAATATCATGGCAGGGACAATGCAGTGGCATGGCAGGAGTACCAGTCAGCCCACAAACAAAGGATGAAAAGAGATAGAGGCCAAATTGAAAGAAGCAAAGGCCCAAATCCAAGTAATACACAGCCCAAAGAAGAAACAAGATACGAAGACTGAAGACCCAATGACTCACCCACGCCACAAAAGGTTAAACAAGCAGCAGAACATGCAACAATACCAGACAAACCCACAGGCAATAGTAAACACGTGGACACCAAACAAACAATGGAATCACATGGGAGTAGAGCACACACAAGACTCAAGCACCACCAACCTGTATTCTGCCAATACAGGGGCGGTAGGCCATGGGTCAGAGGTAGGAAAGGGTGTGGTCTGGCGATGGAGAGAAGGAGAGAGCCGATTCTGGGGTTCCCGCTTAAGCTCTTTTGGGAGAAATGTCCTGTTGGGATGACATACTACCCAAAAGAGGCAAAGATGAGCTAGAATTACTAGGTGTATGCTATAGGAGTTAATATGAGAGAATACCCACTCCTTATCCAGATGGGAATACCACTTAAAGTAAGAAAATAAAACAAAACTCCATTTGTCTGGGAATGGAACCTGGCACAACCAGCACAAGGTAGTGGTGGTGGCTTGGCAACCAGCAGACCAGTGGGTAGTTCGAAAAGGACACCCATAACAGGCCAAAAGTAGTTGAGGGGTAAAACGGTATATCTTACCATGGCAGGCGGTATTAAAAGGCCTTAGTCGTGCATAGTGAGGAACAACAAGGAGGAATGACTAGAAACATAGAAAAAAGGAGAGAAATAGAAAGCAAAGAAAACAGAGAAGATAAACAAAAAGAAAGAAAATAAGTGAGTAGAAAGTGAAGTGAGAGAACAAGAGTGTGAGGAGTGATAGAGCATGCACTAATAGGCTACTTACTTCTCTCCGTATCAATAGCTCATTCTCTAGCAAGTTAAGAGTTTGAGATTAAGCCACTTAGACCCATTTTCCAAAGTAGGCAATTTCTATGGTATAATCTCCATGTAAGGTTACCTACATTGGAAATTGGTTCCCTTCTTAGACTTAAGTCTACCATTGAGCCAAGTTCAGCAAACTGACCCCCTTCCTTCTTTTATCATAATTGTTCAAGTGCTAATGTTACTTTTCTTGTTTTTTATTCATTCCTACCATACTCATATTATCGTATTTTTCCTGTTAAACATTTTCTTTATTACTTTAGTTAGAATAATTTAACTATCTTGCTGTATTATATTTCTCCTGCCATAATGTTTTTATGACAGTATTCGCTGCCGTGGGCACGTGACCAAAATCTCCGCCAGAGTTCTTAGCTTGCGCACAAGCTGACTTAAGGTGAGTTTCAATTGAGCCAATCCCAACTCTCCTACCCCAGAATCATTGGGCCATAATACGGCAAGAGCAGTCCAACTCTGGATATAAAAAAGGCCCACCACAATTAGGAGACTGAGTGCAGACATGGCATAATAATTTGAACCAATTTCTCATTAAGACCCAGGTGGTGCATAATTTTCTCCAAAAACTCCCATTCCACACGGTCATAGGCTTTGCTTATATCCAGCTTAAGTGCCATGTAATCTAATTTCCTTGTGGTATTTCTTTTGAGGTAGTGAAATGTTTCAAATGCTACAAGCATATTATCAGAGATCAACCGCCCTGATAGAAATGCACTCTGAGAATCAAGCACTGTTGTGGGCACAAGGAGGGAGTTGCCATCTAGTTTTTGCAATGGTCTAGGAACCATATATATTGCGTCCATTCAAGGAAGGACCTTTTGATCTTACTACCAAAGATATGGGTTCGAAGTTTAGGTATGAAAGTTCAAATAGTGTGTAAAACACTATGAACGTTTAGACTCCCAAATTACAAATTACCAATTCAAACTTTAAATCAAACGATAAACGTGTGGAAAATGAACTAAAGCTTAAAACAGAATTGATAAACAATCTAAGTCAAATAAAATTACATCCATAACAGAAATTAAATGACAAAGATAAAGGGAAGAGAGATGAAAACACAAGGACAACACACGATGTGTTATTGAAAAGGAAACCGAAGCCCTTGGCTTAAAACCTCTCCGCCGCCCTCCAAGCGGTCAAATAATCCACTAAAGAATGTAGTTGGGATACAAGGACAGCAATAGACCCCCAAATTACAAATAATCCACTATGAACGTTTAGACCCCCAAATTACAAATTACCAATTCAAGCTTTAAATCAAACGATAAACGTGTGGAAAATGAACTAAAGCTTAAAACAGAATTGATAAACAATCTAAGTCAAATAAAATCACATCCATAACAAAAATTAAATGACAAAGATAAAGGGAAGAGAGATGAAAACACAAGGACAACACACGATGTGTTATCGAAAAGGAAACCGAAGCCCTTGGCTTAAAACCTCTCCGCCGCCCTCCAAGTGGTCAAATAATCCACTAAAGAATGTAGTTGGGATACAAGGACAACAATAGACCCTCCAAGCCTAAGATACCCAGTGTACCTAAGCCCTCCAAGCTTCTTGCTCCAACGAATTTACGCTGAACCTTTGTCTTCTTTAGCTTACCGGATTCCGCTACTAGTCCATAGCATCTACCAATATGAAATTGGTTCCTTCCTGACTACTTCCCAAAGCACCAAAGAGCCTTTTCACAGATATAGGTATGGTGAGAAAAGGTCTTTGGTAATGAACCTCTCTAGGATCTAACAATGGAGGGGGTGAGAGTAGAGGAATTTGAAAAGTCACAAGGTAAAGATTGTGGATGAGTCAATCTTGTTTTTCTCTAGGGTTTCTCTCTCAAAATTCTCTTTGGAAGCTCTCTACATTTTGTGGGTATAAGAGGTATTTATACTGGGGTAAGAAAGGAATGCGAAGAGTTAGTTTTTCAAAACAAAGCTGGCTGGCAGCTTGGCCTCGCAGCTTGACTGAGTCGCGAGTTCAAGCCGCGAACTAACTGAACTGTCAGACTGGAATTTTTTGTCCTGTAGTGCAAGAGCTGGCACGACGGTTCAGCTTTTGGCGGCTTGCCAGTCGTGAGCTACCTGCGAGATCCAGTCGCAAGTTCTTCTCTGCACACTTCACTCGTGTGCAACATCTGGTGGCTTGCCAGTCGTGAGACACCAGCGAGATCTAATCGCGAGTCCCTATTCTGCTGCACAGACTTGAGCATTTCTTCACATTCTCTCACACACTACCCTTACATGATTCCCACTTAAATACAGGGTTTCTAAGTGCTGAAATACAAGCAAATTGGCACGGAATATAGCCAACAAAATGGTTGATAAAATTCAACCTTACAAGGTACGCTCTTAGGAAGGTGTTAGGTACCCAAGATCGCCTAACCCTAAGGTTGGCCTCCCATCATTGTGTCTTATACCTTAACCCTATTAAAAACTAAATTAACACTTATATCCTAGACTCACGCACACACTAACATGCATTCATCTAAAACAAGGCAGCAAGCATATCATCAAAAGCAAGCAAATCATTTTATGAACAAAGCATCAACTTCATATCTCAAGGAGGATTAAACAAATAACATGCATGTTCATGTGAATGCATGACCTACCTTACTTACCTTGCAACATCTCAACACCTATAGCATCATGAATGAGCATGTGAATGCATGTTCATGGCATTAAAATAAATAATGAACAGAAAAACCTAATCTAGGCATGTGATAGCAAACAAGCATGTGAAAGAGGTAAACAAGAGCCTACAGGACCTAAAACACATATATAAAAAAAGTGCTAAATAGAACAAACATGTGAAGGCAGAGACAAAACAAGCAACAAAAATTTAGGGTTTTTAGGCAACGGCATCACGCACGCTAGAACAGGCCTACGTGCTCATAATCAGGCCTACGTGCGCAGGCAAGATTATGCGTACTCAAGTCCTTGCCCAGAAAACCTGAAAATGCAAAAACAAAGTAGAACTTTAAAACAAAAATTTAACAACCAAACGTTCACACAACTTGAAACGAACTAAGAAACTAACTTAAACAGACATACACAAATATAAACTATGCAAAAAAAAAAAAAAACAAGATTAAAATGCAGAAAGAAAAATAGAAAAGAAAAAGAAATAAAGAGAAAGGGTTAGACCCAATACCTTAAACTAAAGCTTTCCAAGCCTAATTTTGACTATTCCCCTTAGTCAAGTCTATTCACAAACCAATAAGAAAGTGATTAGCAATGTTAAACTAAAAGGTTTGGGGCTAGAAAATGTCCTAATCAAATGAAATTGACTTGAGAATGTTTTGTGAAAAACTCCCTTTTGATTCACTATTTTCTAGTGAATCTTAGGTTTTTCACGTGGGATTTCTGTGTGTCCTGAAAATGTACTGTGTAAGGCTTTTTATAGTGGAAAAAATGATGTTTGGAACGACTCCCAGATGATGTGGGATTCATTCCAAACCTCAGCCATTATTGCAGAAAACTTGCCTTTCTTATGCTTCTGAAACTCTAGCTACATACGCAGGAATGTGCCTGCGTACGCATGCTTTGGCTCGCATACACAGGCCGCAACCCATGTACGCAGGTCAAGTGCCACTTTGGTCATTTTATTTTTAAAAAAATATTTTTGCTCATTTAAAAGGTTATATTTTCCATTTTAACACTCCTCAAATAAATTTAATATCTGATTGGGCTCTAAACTGGCCTTGGGCCTTAAAGTTCGAGCATCATAGGGGAATAGGGGCCTGAGTCGTAAGGGGTATAAAATATGGTGTCTACAGATGCCTCTCTTTGATTCGTGAGCTTCGCTAATGGAATCAAAAGAATAAGAGACAAAATATTTTGTTTCGACGTACGACTCGAGCCCAGCCCACACACACGACACACATCACGCATACATAGGGCGAGGTGCAACTCCGAAGAGCTGCGTGGGATTCGTATGTCCGAAGTCTCACCTTTGTTACTCAGGAAATGAGTAACGGTAGGTTCACTATCCCAGAACCTGTTTTGCCACTTGCAAGCAAATGGCAAGTGACTCATTATCCTAGAATCACTTAAAAAGAAAAAAAAAAAAAAAAAAAAAACAAACAAGGGTGCTCTTATGAGCTAACCCAACAAATAACAAAAGGATATAGTCTCTATGGTGTCCATCCGGGGCTTTTGCCTCAAACTTCTCTGGGTGACTTGTTCCTCTTGTCTTTTTCATTTCTTTCTCTTCCTTTTCGGGTGAGGCTCTTGCCTTAGGTTGACCTTAGTCTCTTTCTCTTTCACTATCTCTACCTTTTTTCTATGGTACTCACATGTTCAATTCCCGGAGGATATGTGCACGAGTAGTCTTAATTGTTGGATCCTCTAGGAATGGTGGAAAAACTCACTGAGGAGTAGGTGTGCATGGGGAGGAATCTTTTACCTCTCATAACTTTCTCTTTCACTATCTCTACCTTTTTCTATCGTACCCACATGTTCAATTCCCGGAGGATATGTGCACGAGTAGTCTTAATTGTTGGATCCTCTAGGAATGGTGGAAAAACTCACTGAGGAGTAGGTGTGCATGGGGAGGAATCTTTTACCTCTCATAACTTGCAGGGGGATGAGAAACTCTCTGAGGAGTAGTATAGATGGACTGGCTTAGGAGTAGTGTAAATGTGTGATCCACTAGGGAAAAATCTTTGGGTTCCTTCATGGTTCACTAAGGACTTTGAGGAAGAATCTTCTGCATCCTCGCTGGAGATTTTTTAGTGTATAGGACTCATTGGGGAAGAATCTTCTGCTTCTTTGCTGGAGATACTTTGGGAAAGAATCTTCTGTTTCCTCACTGGGGATTGCTTTAATGTGCTTGGATTCATCAGGGAAGAATCTTCTACCTCTTCCATGGAGATGGTGCTCGATACGCTTGAACTATTGAGGAAGAGTCTTTTGCTTCCTCTATGATGACGTTTGATAGGTTTGATCTATTTGAGGAAGAATCTTTTGCTTCCTTACTGAGGATAGTGTTCTTGAGATGCTTGAAATATTGAGGAAAAGTCTTTTGCTTCCTCACTAAGGGTGATGTTTGATAGGTTTGATCCATTTGAGGAAGAATCCTCTACTTCCTTATTGAGGATAGTGTTCTTGATATGCTTGATCTATTGGGGAAGAGTCTTCTGCTTCCTTCATGGGGGTGGTGTTTTCGATGTGCTTGAGCCACTAAAGATGGTTCTCGATGTGCTTGATCCACTAGGGATGGTTTTTGATGTGCTTGATTGAGGGAAGAGTCTTCTACTTCCTTTACCACTCATTAGGGAGTCCTTTGATAATTTTGTGCCTTAATTGGGTAAATCTTGAGATGTCCCTCCTTTTTCGAAAAGGAAATTTTATTATTATTATTATTATTATTATTATTATTATTATTATTATTATTATTATTATTATTATTTTCCAGTCCATGACTAAACTACACGTAGTTTAGCCATCAGGTGTGTTCCCGCCTTTTCATTTTTCCTAACGGTTACCAATCGTTTCTTTTTTCTTCTTCATTCTCTTCATCTCCTTCACCTTTTCATATTCTCCATAACTTTTTTTTTCTTTACAAAAACCTCCTTCTCTTCTTTCTTTCTTTCACTTTCTGACTCTCTCATTTTCTCAAACCCTCTCACTTTCTCATTTTCTCTCCTTCTCCAATGGCACTTAAGGCCAAGAAGTCCTCTTATGTCCTATATTCTGATGCATTACACCTCACCCACTATAGTAGAGCAACGTGGTTGATGGGGTCCCACCATTGACATACTGGCCAGAGAATCACATTCCCATAGCTGAATCTGTAAGTTTTTGAACTTTTTCTCATTTTCAAGTTTCTCTTTGATCTTTTGTTTCAATGTATTTTGGCCATGCAAATGCTTGGGTTTTTCTATGGGATAGGTTTAGATGAAAACCTGACATGTTAAGAGGGGTAGGAACATGTCTAGGATTGATTTTGGATGATGCATCTTTGAAAATGTCAAAGAATTGTTTCTGTCTGTGTTCTTCCGTGCGTGGGCTCGAGTTTGCGTACGCAGCATATATTCATACATACACAGGTCTGTTCTTGAGGCTCTATTTATGTGGGAATGGTCCTGCGTATGCGGGGTCTTGTCTGTGTACATGGGCTTTGACCCGCTTACGTGAGACGTCTGGTAGAAGCTCTACTTTACCCACTTTCACTTATTTTTTCTCTGTTTCACTTCCATGTCAATCTTAACACAGTTTTTTTGTCATTTTTGCATTTGCATATCACTACATCCTCTTTTTATCTTCATTCTTGCATTAAAACATCATATTTTCCAAATTCTTCTTGAATGAGGAATCTAATGCCATCTTCTTTTTTGCATTCATCATCCCCCCTTATGCTTGGAGGGGATGCACTAATAAAGTGGTAGAGTGGTACAATCTTCTTGTCCCTGAAACTAAGGGCTATATCCAGGAGGCGGGCTTTGAGCCTATCATTGATCTTCTTCCAAAGAAGTCTGCGAGTGCTACCTTGGAGCAGTGCCTTACTGAGAGGTGGTGGGATACTGCCCACACCTTTCATATTGCTATGCGGGCGATGACGATGACTCTCTACAACTTTTACCACATTACCGGCCTTAGCTTTGAAGGGGCCATCATCAATTTGGATGGTGCATCGGGCATCTAGTTGGGTCTTGACATGTTGAGGAGGAAGTACTTCATTGAGACCATCCGCTACTTCGACTTGGTGTCGGATTACATGTTCCTCCCACAGAGGACCACGAAGAAGTGTGTCTATATGGCTAGGGCTTTCCTTCTCCACTTGTTGAGGGCTTATCTCTTTGCCAATGGTGGGCAAATGGTGGCGTTGAGGTGGTTGACCCTCCTTCAGGACTTTGGAGAGGCACGAAGGGCTAACTGAGGGCCGGCATGTCTTGCCTATCTCTACTTCACTTTTGATACTCTCAACCAAGGCACCTTGCGACCGCTTGTAAGGCTTTGGAAGCTCCTTGAGGTTAGTTATCTTTTCATTCTTTGCACTTTCACTTGTAGCCTTGCAAATTGTCATCTTGCATCTAACTTGTGGCTTGTACTTCTTTTTGCTGCTGTGGGTTGTTAGGTATGGTCTCATAACTCCAAGCACCAACCTAGTTCTGAAGGATTTTCCTTAAGTGAGGGCCTACCTTGCAGGGTTAACTTTGGATGAGGTAAGTTTAAGAGTTCTAGTTGTTCATGCTTCTCCATGCATTTCCTTTATAATACTCTTCTTCTAACCTTGTGCCATTATAGGTAAACTAAGCCCTATAGGTCGGCCAGTCCCTTCTTGCTACTCGAGACTTGGAGCTTGCCACTCTCATTGCTTCGGAGATTACTTGACCCCTTGAAAGAGTAGACTTGAGGGTGCTATATTTAGCGGAGAGGGTAAGGTGCCAGTTGGTGGGTAGGGATGACCCACAGATTCCAATGGACCCTTCTAAGTTCATGCTTGCCCCACACTCCATGATTGATGCAGAATACAAATTGTGGGGGAGCGGCGTTTCCTATGCCAAGTGGCTTCTTGAGGGGTTGGACTATGAGGAGTTCAACATCACTCGCCTCATGCCTTCCCTTACTGTTTAGGTATATGCTCAATCTCTTTTTCTTCTCTTTTTCTCTTTTTTGTTTGTCATGACTTTTAATGTGGGAAATTTTAATAAGGGGACCTGCTGCCGGTGAGCCCATTGATCCTCCACACCTCTCTTGGACGGTCTATGCTTATGTCTCGAATGGCTTTGCTCGGGAGCGTGTCATGCCCCGTATTCCTAATGTCATAGGCTATCATTTCCCTCCCAACACTCGAGCAGTGAGTTCTTTTTTCCTTTTATCCTTTCTCTTTTTGTCAAATTTCTCTTTTTGTTTTAGTCACCAACCCTTCCTTCTTTGAACCGAGCCTACTATCCAAGAGCATGAGGAGTTGGTGTGGCTGGCCGAGAATCTCAAGTTGGAGGTGACCAACTACTCGAGGAAGCTGTACGGTCCTAAAGGAGTGGCCTACCCAGGCAGTGGTGATGATGATGATGACGACGATGATGGTGGTAAGGAGGAGGACTCAGAGGTGACTCCTAGCTACCTACCGAGGAAGAGGCGACACCGTTGATTACTTGCAGTCACAACACATATAGGCATACAACACACAGCTTTTTTCATTTTTTTGCTTTTAGTGTTTTTCTTTCCCTTTTTGCAACATTTGAATTCAGTTTGCGGCAAAGGATTGTATTAAGAACATATTTATGCGTTTGATGGGGAACTTAGCACTTAATTTACAAGATATATCATAAATTGTATGTTTCTATACAACTTTGCTTCTTTGATGCTTGCAATCTTATGCTTCGAATGTGTCTTGAATGATTCTTTAGGTCACAGGAACCCTAAGGATGCTTTGGAGTAAAAAAGCTCTACTCAAAACAGGGGAACATAGGTTTCTACCAAGCACTATGCATATGTGGAGATGAGCCTGCATACGCAGCTTTGACTTTGCGTACGCAAGGTTGACTCTGTTTACGTGGGCCATGAATCAGAAAAACCCTAACCGACTTACTAAAGTATAAAAGTAGCCGTTTGAGTCTAAAACCCTCACCAACGTATTTCCAACCTAGAGAACACTTTTTTTAGGTCCTCCAATGGCAGAAAATTCTCCTCTTAATGTCTCCACTTGGATTAGGAAGCTTGGTCCTGATTTCAAGGATTCCATTGCTTCTTATGGTCTTTCTTGCATCTTCCCTTACCATCATATTAGGATGGACGAGCCTCTTCTTCGTGCTACTGCAAACTATTGGATTCCTTCTCGGCATGTATTTTGCTTCAACGGAATAGAACTATACCCCACTATCGAGGAATTTACTGCTATTATGGGTGAACTGGAGATTGATGACCTCATCTTCCCTACCATAGGTCGGGATCTTCCTTCCTTGCTGCGAGTTGTATTGGGCGTCCCTGCTGCCACGGCAATTAGGTGGTGCATCCTTGGCAAACTCAATCTTAAGCTAGTATTTGATTATTTTTTAGGTTCGGCCCTTCCTAGGGGTGAGAGGCCACTATCGTACTTCCTTCGTGCCTTTTGCTTATTTGCCCTTCATGGTTTTAAAAACCGGACCGGACCGGCCGGTCCGACCGGTTCAACCGGGAACCGGCCTTCAATCCGGTCCGGTTATGACATAAAACCGGAAATGAGTTAAAAACTGCTAAATAGTAATAACCGGCCAGTCGAACCGGTCGAACCTGGAAACCGCGCAGTCGAACCAGTTACTGACCGGTTTGTCTTTTCTCACCTAAAATACTAAACTACGTCGTTTTGGGAAGAAATCCTAAAACTAACCCTAACAGCTAACACTCTGATCTCACTTCTTTGAGTCTCTCACGCCTCTCATCTCAACTCTCAACTCTCTACTCTACTCTCAAGCTCTCACGCCTCCTCCTCTCTCAAGCTCTCACGCCTCGGCCTCTCTCAAGCTCTCAACTAAACTCTCACGCAGTCACGCCTCTCTCAAGGTCTCAAGAGCTCAGCCAAGCGGCCCAAGCCTCACCGTCTCACACCCTCTGCGAGTCACGCCTCTCTGCCCTCTGTCTCGCGCGCCCTCGCAAGCCTCTCTGCCCTCTGTCTAGCGCGCCTTCTCAAGCCTATCTGCCCTCTGTCTTGCGCCCCCTCAGGCCTCTCTGCCCGCTCACTCTCTCTGCCTCTACGTACGCGACTCGCCTCTGCTCTTTGCTTCTCGGCTTCAGCCTTCATCAGGTAACATTCTTTTCTTTTGATTTTGATTTTGTCATTTTGATTTTGATAATTTTCTTTTCTCAGTTCTGTTTTTTTTTTTTTTTTAAATAATCTCTCGGCTTCATCTCAGATTCTCCATTCATGTTCTCGGATTGATATCAAGTTCTCTGTTCCGTGACTTCTCTGGTAAGTGGTAACTTCTATCTTTCAATTATTAGTTTACACTTTACAGAGTATGTCGTGGATTTTGTGGTTGTTGTGGATTTGATTTACTCTTTACACAGCATTATTGTTTGTGAAATATAATGTATTTTACAGAGTATGTTGTGGATTTAATTTACAGAGCATTATTGTTTGTGAAATTTTGTTTACATGGTATTATACGATTATTTGTGTATGTTGTGTTGATGAATTTATTTGTTGATAAAATGGTTGCTGCCAGTCTGAAATTGTTGACGTTGAGTGAAATGGAGTCCGCCTCTGTGCCATCTAATGAACAAGCTTCTACAACCGGGTCTAATGCTAATTCTTCGTCTGTGAGAGCGAAATGTGATCCCGCATGGGATCATGTAACTGAAGAGTTAAAAGATGGAAAAAGTAGTTATAGATGTATACATTGTGGGAATACTTATAGAGGAGGGGGCATTAATAGGATGAAAAGACATTTAGCTGGAATTAAAGGTGATGTGGCTGCGTGTATGGGTGTACCTTATGATGTTAGGTTTCAAATGGTTGAGAATTTGAAGGAAATTTCTAAATCAAAAGAACAAACAAAAAAGGATCAAGAAGCATCTAATTATTCGCCATTAGAGGACTCACCAGAATTTGAAGATGTCCAAGAAATTACTCCTAGAGGTAGGGGGTTAGGTAGGGGAAATAGAAGTGGTCCTAGTGGTTTTTTACCAAAATCCAATCTTGGCAAGAGAAAGGTTGGTGATATTGGTAATTACTTCACTCCTAGAACAACACCGGGAGCTCAACCTTCTATTAAAAGTGTGCTTGCTGGCAAAGAAAAGAAGTGGAGGGTTGATATGGCTGTAGCAAGATGGATGTATGATGCTTGCATTCCAATTAATGTTGTAAATTCTAGTTATTATCAACCTATGTTTAATGCTGTAGCTTCTTATGGTCCTGGATATAGAGGCCCAAATTATCATGCCCTTCGAGTGCCTTTGTTGAGAGAAGCAAAAAGAGAAGTCCAATTGATTGTTGATTCTCATCGTTCATATTGGGCTGACACTGGTTGTACAATAATGGCTGATGGGTGGACTGATACTAGGCATAGAACATTGATTAATTTCCTTGTTTATTGTCCTAAGGGAATTATTTTTATACGTTCTGTTGATGCTTCTGACTTGGTTAAGGATGCTATTAATTTGAGCAACTTGTTTGATGAAATTGTTAGTTGGGTTGGTCCTGCAAATATAGTACATTTGGTTACTGACAATGCTGCAAACTATGTAGCTGCTGGGAGAATTTTGTGTGGAAAATATAGGAACATTAGTTGGTCACTTTGTGCAGCACATTGCCTAAACTTAATTTTTAAGGAGATTGGGAAGATGGATCATGTAGCTAAACTTGCAAAGCGTGCATCCAAGATCACAGTGTTCATCTATAACCATGTGGCTTTGCAAGCTTGGTTGAGGACTAGAAAAAATTGGACGGAAATTGTGCGTCCAGGGCCAACTAGGTTTGCTACTACTTTCATTGCCTTAGGGAGTCTTAAGGAACATAAGCATGACTTACAAGCTTTGGTGACTAGCAAATTTTATGTTGAATCAAGATATGCAAAAGATAAGAAAGCAAAAGCGGTGGTGAAAATCATTCTTGACAATCAATTTTGGAATGATTGTCATGTGATTGTGCATATTATGTCACCATTGATTCGTTTATTACGCATTGTTGATTCTGATGAAAAACCAGCTATGGGTTATGTGTATGAAGGAATGTATAGAGTAATTGAAGGAATCAAAAAAATTTTCAAAGACAAGAAGAGACTATGGGAGCCTTATGTTAATATTATCAAGGATCGTTGGGATAATCAATTTTATAGAGATATTCATGCTGCTGCGTATTGGTTGAATCCTGCATTCCAATATGACTCATCCACTCTTAACAAGAGACTAGAGACACAATCTGCTGTGACAGATGTTATTGAATCAAAAGTTTCAACTGGTCGATTGAAGTTGTAGGAGGAATTAAGGCTATTTCGAGAGCGTGAACAAACTTTTGGAACCCAACTTGCTCAAGAATCGGCCAAGACATCTCAGCCGGGTAAGATATTGTTTACTTTACCTAATAATAAAATGAAAATATGTTTTAAAGATCATAGCTCTTTTTTATATTTTTGGGATAAGTGTAGTTGTGTTTATTAATTCATTGTATCTTTGTTTTGTGTTGTATATGGAACTTAGATGAGTGGTGGAAGTTGTTTGGATCTTGTGCTCCAACTCTACAAAAGTTTGCAATTCGGATCCTTAGCCAAACAGCTGCCTCTTCGGGATGTGAGCGGAATTGGAGTGTTTTTGAACAAATACATACCAAAAGAAGAAATAGATTGGAGCATCAACGACTTAATGATCTTGTGTATGTTCATTATAACTACCGATTGAAAGAAAGGTATATATTATATAATCTCTTTGTTTCAATGTTTTTGTGGGAAAATATGAGTGATTCATTGATTTGGTTAAGTAGGTTCTTTGTGATTGTGAAATATAAGTGATTTGGTTATCAATTATTCATTATGTTCATCTTATGATATAGAGTCAAAAGGAAGAAGTTCGATTTTGATCCTATTGATTATGCAAGTATCGATAAAACTGAATTTTGGGTAGTGGAAGATGAGGAACCTCCATTTCTGGATCATGAGGAGATAGAGAATGCATTATATGAAGAGGGAGCCTATCCAATTGAAGAAGGGTCTTCTAGCCATGTACAAAGAGGTTAGCTTATAACAATTCTTTGACTAGTTGCATATTTTAATTAGATTATTTATGATTTATGAGAAATGATTATTAGAATTGTTATTTCATTTATTGTTCTTTGGTTATGGAATTTGTATAGATATGGAGAATGAAATAATTGATGATGGTGATGACATCAATTTGGAATCATTTGGTGATGAAGATGATGCTCCTCCCGGGTTTAGAGATAAAAACCATCCTATTCATGTTGAAGATGAAGAAGATGAGGATGAGGATGATGATAATGTTGCTAGTGGTGGAGCATTTGGTTCACATGATGATATTGATTTCAATTTTCTTCATAACAAATGAGAGACTTGGGTCTTAAAACTTAGTAGTTATTTGTTTGAAACTTTGAAACTTTAAAACTTAATTTGCTATTTGGATGTAATGAACTTATTTGTTATTTGTCATTTGAATGTAAATATAATGACTAATGAACTTATTTGTTTGGTTTTGTTGAAAGTTTATTATGTTAAGGTAAGGATGATTGTTTTGTAACGTTATTATGTTAAATTCTTTAATATACGTACTATGTGATTACTATCAGTACTTGTATGAATCAGATTTTTCTATCAAGAGATGATTTAATTTGGTTGGATAAAGACTAAAGAACCCTTTGGGATTCATCTTTTATATCTCTCATCTCATGCAGTCAGTGATTACTTGAAGTCTAGCACAAAGGGAAGGATTTTTATTTTTTAATTATTTCTTTATATTTTAAATGAAGCCTAGGCATATTATTATACCTTGAAGCTAATTACACATCTTTTGGTAAAACTTGGACGGCAGTACTTAAATCCATTATATCTTATATTAGTTTTAGTATATTAAAAAATTATTAATTATTTATATAATTTTAAAAAATAATAATTAAATTATTTATGACGTCACCGGTCCGACCATCGGTTGGACCCCGGTCCGACCATAAAACCGGTAATTAGCTACTTTTCCGGTTCTTTCACCGTACCGGTTTTTAAAACCATGTTGCCCTTGCAAGGTATTTCTTGGTCCAAAAACCATATTGTGTGGATCATCAGATGTGCATAGTGGCTTATGAACTAAGGAGAGGTAATCCGATGGGTTTGATCTTGGTGGAAACCCCCAATGGTTTGGATGCCTTTCAAGGAAGGAAGCAAGCTTCTTTGCGGGAAGTCCTCTTCTTCTTTAGATGTAATCCCTAACTTTGCCTAGGTTCTCAATGTAGCGAGATTCCTCTAAGTTTGCATTGATTGCCTTTCGGTTTTCAACCCATCGAGGCACTTATATTGTCTTTCATCATCATTTTTATTTTTTCTCACTCATGCTTTCCATTTTTCCTTTTTTTTTTTTTCTTGATATGGCTACAAAAGAGGCTTCGGTTGCTTCAACCCCCTGCTGTATCCCTCAGCACTTACCTTCCTCGGCATCTTAAAGATTGCCGGCTTCGTTAGAGTGACATGAGCTTTAAGGTGTACATGGAGCTTATGGGTCGCCTTAAGGAGACCGATATTCAGTGGGTCGTGGAATGGTGGCATATCTCAAGCATGGTCTATAGTTAATACAAGGACCACTGTGTGACTTCAGTTGGGCTTCGATGCTGCTTTTACTACTCCACTTGTCGTATCTGAAGACAATTTGGAGAGCGTCAAGGAGCTTCTGTTGATGAAGGTGTCTTCCATATTGCGGTGTTCACCGATAGGATCTTGGGCAGGATTAGTAAGGCTTCGACATGTCATAGGGTGACAAAAGACATTGTTCCTCCCAAATACATCTACCCCACTGCAAGGTACAAGTAATGGTTAGAGGATAACCTGAAGTGGATCCTGAGGGATGAGAAAGCTTACATGAAGACTAGCAAGAAAGCAAGAAGGACTGAGTGACCACCTTGAGGGGCCCCATGTTTTACTTTTCTGCACTTTTATGATTCTCATGTTTTTATTTTTGAATTCAACAAAGGATTGGAATGTTCTAAATCCCCTATGAAAACAATCTTATTATCCTTTAATTTGAGCAATGAGAGAATTTCCTTCTATTATCTTTGCTCATTGTCATTATTATTCGTTTTTTTTTTCCTTTTCCATGTAATTTTTGCCTATGACATCCCTTCGGGAATTTTTGCCATGCCCGTTGTCTTTTCCGCTAACTTTTGCATAGACCCCCCTTTCGGGTTTTCAATCTAGCGAGTTTCTTTTGCCTTAATTTTTGCCTAGGCTGCCCTTTCGGGTTTTCTACCTAGCAAGCTTTTTTCATTTTTTTTCTTTTTAAATGTGGTATTTCTAGAGTCTATCCATGTTGATTGGGCGAAGCATCTCTTCCCCCATCCAAATCTGTGATTCTTGTAGCACTTCCAAACACGATCTTCTTAATGATAAAAGTCCTTGACCACCTTGGCTTCATCTTTCCTCTTGGGTTAAAAGTCTCATCTCAAAGCACGTTTAGTACCAAGTCTCTTTTACTTAAGGTTTCTTGGTTTCACTTTCTTGTTAAATGCCCTAGCAATCCTTTTTTGGTACCCTTGTGCATGATATTGTGCCCTAGCCCTCTTCTTATCTATCAAAGTCAATTGTTCATATCTTGCCTTAGCCCAATCCTCTTCTAGGACCTTGGTTTCTACTAATACCCTCAAAGATTGTATTTCCACCTTAATAGGGAGCACCGCCTCACTATCATAAACCAAAGAGTAAGGTGTTACCCCAGTCGACGCATGAATAGAAGTTCTATAACCCCATAAGGCAAACGGAAGCATTTCGGCCCAATCTTTGTATGTCACTACCATCGTGGCTAGGATATTCTTCACATTTTTGTTGGCTGCTTCTATGGCCCCATTAGCTTGTGGTCGATACGGTGAAGTCTTGTGATGCTTAATGTTGTACAACTCCATGATCCTCTTAACCTCCCCCTCAAAGTGGGAACTGTTATCAGAAATGATCTCTTGGGGCACCCCAAATTGGCATATGATGTTGTTTTCTAAGAATCGAGCCACATGCTTAGCCTTTAACACAGAGTAGGAAACTGCCTCTACCCGTTTGGTGAAATAGTTAATTGCTACTAAAATGTATTCATGCCCATTTGAAGCCTTAGGAGCTATCATTCCGATCACATCTATGGCCCAGACCAAGAATGGCCATGAAGAAGTCATGCTATACAATTCACTTGGCAGTACATGGTTCAAGTTGGCGTATGTCTGACAATCATGACAACTCTTCACATAGTCCACACAATCAGTTTCCATTGTATTCCAGAAGTACCCTATCCTTAGGATTTTCTTAGCTTACATTCTTCCATTCATATGAGGGCCACGAATCCCTTAATGAACTTCTTCCATTACTCTTTTGGCTTCTTCCTTCTTCAAGTAATGAAGGTGTATGCAATCATAGGATATTCTATAAAGTTGTCCCCCACATAGGATGTATTGAGTTGCCATCATCCTAATGGAGCAACGTTCTCTCTTGTTGGCACCATCTGGATATGCCCCTAGTTCCAAGAACTTCATAATGTCATAGTACCATGAAACTTCCTCTTCCTCTATGGTCATTACTGAAGCTTTGGTCTTCCTTTTGTGCACTTCTTCATAACTCCCTCGGGTATTTCAACCATAGAGGCTAAAGTAGCTAAGGCATCTGCAAATTGATTTTGAGCTCTAGGAATGATTGTGTATTCAATTTTGTCAAAGGTCTTGGTCAAGTCCTCCAAATATTGTTGATACGGCTTTAAATGTTCCTCCTTCCCCTTCCACAATTTTTGCACTTGGGCTATAACCAAAGTTAAATCTCCAAAGACTTTGGCCTCTCTTACCCCCAATTCTCGAAGAACTTCCATTTTGGCAATACAAGCCTCATATTTTGCCATGTTTTTAGTTGCTTCAAAGTTCAATTTGATTGCCAAAGGTATGTGAGATCCCTTGGGAGTGATCAAAAGTATTCCTATCCCATTCCCATATTGGTTTACGGCTTCGTCAAAGTACATCTTCCGTGCCCCTAACTCAACATCCAAAATGTCCTCATCTGGAAAATCTTCTTTACCATCTTCCCCCTATATAGATTCTTCCCCTTGATTTTTCTTCTTCAACTCACCATTTCTTCTCATATAAAACACTTTTCTAAGCTTCTTAACTTTCTCTCATCCATCTCCATCAATATTTCTTTAGATCCTTGTGTTTTTGAGCATTTTCACCACACACCCATTTTTGGTGGAATCCATTTTTCTTTTGCATCAAGATGGCTTCTTCGTCCAAAGGATCCTATTTTCTTATTTTTGATGGTAAGAAATATGATCCCACATTTGATTGGCATGATGAGGATGGGCTTCTTCAAGACGTTAGGACTCATGCACTCTATTGTCATGTAGACACCGAGGTAAGTTTTTCTTTGGTTTCTTTGCTTGGAAAAATGTTGTTTCATGTTCCATTGAAAGTTTTATGGTGAGATATTGTCATTTGGTTGTTGCAATTTAGGGGCATTGTGTGATTAGTTGGGTTTGGAGCATTCTTGGAGTGTTTTTTTTTTTTAATCAATGTGCAATTTAGACAATGTTGGTAGCTCATGGAATTTTGACAATGTGGGTAAATTGTGATGTTGTTGGATGAATTTTGGTTTAGATTTTGGGAGTATTGGCATTGTGAAAAATTTATGTTGTAGGCTTAGATGAATATGTTCATGAAACATGAGGGAAAATTTTATTGGCATGTTTAAACTTTGTTTTATGAACATGGCAAAATTTTGTGGATATATTTGTAGGTTTGGAAAATTTGTGGACATGAGAAAGATTTTATGGGCATGAAATTTTAACTATGGAAAAATTTTGTTGGGTATGTGATGTTGGTTTATGGAAAATTTGGGTGGTTATGATATTGGCTATTTGAGAATTTATTTGTGCATGGGCATGAACTTATGGGAATTTTTTCCGATGGCATGGTTATGGGAAAAATTTGGTAGTTAAGTATGGACATGTCAAAAATTTTGGTTGTGGTAAAATTTTGTGGGGCATTGATTTTTTGTCGTGGGACATTGATTTTTTTGGGCGCATGGGAATTTTTTGGGCATGTGATTTTTGTTATGGAAAATTTTTTTGGACTTATGATTTTGGTCATGGGAATTTTTTGAACATGTGATTTTGGTCATGGGAATTTTTGTCATGTGAGTTTGGTCATGGGAATTTTTTGTCATGTGAGTTTGGTTGGCATGGGAAATGATGAGCTAAAATTTTGTGTTGCAGAGCCTCAAGAGTCGAGGCAGACTCCAAATGTTGAAAAATGCATGGGCAGCATTGTCTCTTAGCATTAAAAACATCATCAATGAAGCAGGCTTTGGTACTTTCTTTGAAACTCTATTAAATTAGGAGACATATGAATACAAAGATCTTCAGTTACTTCTTGCCTTGACAGAGCGCTTCTGGGACACTATGTGTACCTTCCATTTTCCAGGCATTGGGGAGGTAATGTTGACACCTTATGACTTCTCTGTTATCACCGGTCTAAGGTTGGGTGGTGAAAGAATTCTTGTCAATGATTCCCTCACTTCAACTGAACTCAAGAAACTTCTAGGTGTAGTGCCTTCTAGAATGCGGAGTAACAATATCCCTTTTGTCTTGGTTATGTGAAAATATTCCCCATTGTGAGATTGTGGCAAAGGGTGCTTGTATGTTTATGCTTATTTTCATTAGGACTTTTTTGTGTCCGGATTTAGGCAGTACTGTGAATCTGCACTACTTGGGGAGTTTGAGAAAAATTGAACAAATCTGGAATTATGACTGGGGCGGCATGGCCTATGCTATTTTGATGCATTTCATGACCCAACTCTCTAAGTGGAGCCTTTCAAGCTTAGGTGGGGCTCCATTTGTATGGGAGGTGAGGTTTGGGATTTATTTTGGCTCTGTGTAGGTTTTGGAAAATTATTTTGGCTATGTATAGGTTTTGGAAAGTTATTTTGGCTATGTGATAATGGTGTTGTGAATTTTTCAGGTTCGGTTGTACGAGTACTTTGGAGTTGGTCTTGAAATCCGGGAAGAAGTTGCTAGTATTTTTCCTAAATTTCTCCGTTGGTTGCCCAAACATCGTTTGTCAACACTTTCCAGGTGCTCTTTGGAAATTTGGCGCTTGGTGATTGATAATTTGAATGCTGATGATGTGAGTTCTTCCTTCTCTTTCTTTTGGAATCTTTGGTACTTGGCTATGGTTCAGTCTCTTCTGATTCTGAGTTCCTTTGTGACTTTTCAGATGGATTTAAATCCTTGGGCTAGATGTGAAGGGTATGCAGAGTGTAAGCGGGCTCTAGAACTGAATGGTCGCTAAGTGTTGTTTGAGTGTGGGCATGGAAGGTATTGGTATCTTTGTGATCGGGTGTTACCCCAAAGTGAACATTAGTATCATCCTACCGCAATTCCAACTCCTCCTTGTCACACTGTTTGGCTGGCTAACTTTCTGGTTGATGAAGAGATTGCTCGGGCTCGTAACGGCTATATTGTTGCAGAAGTAGAAGGGAATTATTCTGAATTCATTCGACTTCATCTGCAGGGTTGCTTGGTTGGCAGAACGGTACTTTTCTTCCTTCTAAAGTCAAATTTTTTATCTTGAAAATTTCTTTTCATATTTCTGCTTAGTAACAATATTTACATGTTGTATTTTTAGCCCCCATCTTCTGAAGGGTTAGAAGAAGGAGAGGGAGAGGAAGAGACTCCCTCCCCTCACCATGCTGATGGCTCTTCTAATTCTTTCATGGAGACTTATCCCCATTTTTTGGCATGGTAGTATGATGTGATGAATCCTAATGGAATGTATAGTTTCATGCCTTTGACTAGGCCAGAGCATATACCAAATGTTCCTTGGTCCGATCCAGTATGTTCTTGAATTTTCAATTGTTTGTCCATATTTCTTCTTAGCTTGATGAACGGCTCTTAACCTGGTAGAGTTACGCTTCAGGTTGTTGTGGATCTAGTGGAAGAAAGCATGCGGATGAGCAGAGGCTTGCAGTCATTAACTCGCACTCAATCCTCCTAATACGTGCTCAATGATTTGAACTGGGTATGCCATGTTTCTTTCTGAGCATCTCCTACTTGAACTATGCTTGATGGTGGAATTAACACCTGATTTTGCTGACTTTTCAAGCACATCGAATGGAAACTGTTGATGCAACCAGAAGAACTTTAGAGGAAAGGATCAAGAGCCTTGCACTTGAAAACCGTCAGTACAATCCTCACTTTTTCGCAAGTCAAGAAGGAAACACTAAAGGTGGCTCCTCTAGAGGTGGATCAAGGAGATCCTCACGCAGGTGGACTCGGAGTCCTAATGATGTATGACTTGTATGTTTCATTTTTCCTGCAATAAAAAAGGAAGTGTTCCTTAGACAATCTTGTATCAATTTCCATGTTTAGTGCTTTGTTCTTGGGATCACCTTGGATCATGTAGAAACTTTAACTAAGATAAGTTTAGAATTCACCTGATGAGGTCTTGCAGTATCAATTAAACTTATCTTGATTAACTCTGATGGAATCTACACTTACTTGAATGAGGCGAAGCCAAATGCCCCTAGTTTAAAATGAATGCATGATTTTTGGAAACCTTGGGTATGATGATTTTTTTTTTCTAGATGATGATGATTTTTTTTTGTTTTTGAAAATGAATAAGCCATGGGCGAATGCCCCTAGTTTGGAACATGAATTCATGAGTCTTAAAAAAACTTGATCTGATCAATTTTTGAAAACAATGGTGCAAGTGATGATTTTTGAAAACAAGTAAGTTAGACATGTCAGAGTGCCCCAATTTGACAAAAAAAAAAAAAAACTTTTTGAATGTTAATCGATCCTAAAAAAATGTTTAAGAGCGCGAAATTGCATGAATGTATGATGGAGGGGCTGCATGCCACTTGGCACGAGAGGAGTGCCATTTGGCACTTTTTGGAGTGTCGAATGGCATTGGGACATGCCACGACACTCACGCCATGGTGGGCGACTCCTTACGAATTTCCATTGCATGCTTCGCATTTTCGCGTTTTTCGAAAAACATTTACTTTGTTTGTGATTATGAAACACTCTCCTACTCAATTACAAACTCTCTGAAACCTATTTCAAACCTGATTAGGAATTGATATAGCTTTTATAAATGAATTCTCCTACGACAATTCTCTGCATAAAGGTTAGGAAAACACAATAATCACAAGCAAAAGTCATCCATGGCACCAATCATAATTTTTCTCATTCAACAATTGCATGATATCAACAGATGGGTTCATAGCTTTGATTTTAGTACCAAAACCAATTTTAAAGCCTAGAAACTAGAGGGAATCATGGCTTTGAGGAATGTCAATATCAAGTGGGACTTCCTTCGTGCTGCTATGATATTCTGGGATCTCGAAGAACATGTGTTTCGGTTTAACACTGTTGAACTCTGTCCGAAAATTGAAGAATTTTTTGCTATCCTGGGCTATGATCAAAGCAAAAAATTTGTAATGGTTTCTTGTGATCCTAGGCATAAGGAATCTTTGTCTGATGCTCTCGGTCTTCCTACTTCCGTTATTGATAGTATGATTGAAGGTCATATAGTGAATCTTCATGCAATTATCTCTCTGCTGATTGACAAACGCACCTACAGAGTAACTGACAATATGCAGAAAAACTTCAATTTCGTTTTATGCATGGTGAGAAAACTTTTGCTTTGCTCTGGAAGACATGGCTTTGTGGATGCTTGAGCCATAAGGGTTGTGAATCAAATTAAGGATGGTGATAATCCTGTTTCTTTGATCTTAGCGGAAACTCTTCTAGGACTGGATGCTGTATTTCATGGTGGAGAAACTCAGAACTTCTTAAGGAGTCCTTTGACTTTGCAGATATAGCTGATGGAGCGATTGGACATGATTGCCAATCCTACAACCGATAATTACAGGCCTAGTAGTTTTCTTAGCAGGGCTGTAATCAAAACTGAGTGTCAAACTGAGAGTGACTGGGTGAAATTATTAGACAAGAAATCTAGTACCTTAATTCAATGAGATTGCTATTGATGGAAGTGCACACCCATTCTATTAAGGTCTCTAGGATCAGACCACATCTTCCTTGTTGGGTTATGGAGGGCAACTTTTTACAAGGGAGATAGACTCCTGAGGCAATTCAAATATGAGCAAGGAATGCTTGGTGATTCTTCACTCCTGTGGACACATCCTACTTCTGTACAAAACATTCTATTGGGATTTGAGATGGCTGACTGAGTGGACCAATCTTTTGTCAAGGTTCACTTTCACAGGATGACTACAGAATACTCTAACTAGTTGATAGACAAGATTATTGATAAGGAGACTGAAAGGATTGCTACGAGAGAACAGTTTCTCAAAGACAACCGGGAAAGACCTAATGAAGACAACTATGAATTCAAAAGAACAGACAACGATGACAAAGTACATATCACATGAGAAATTAGTGATCAACATAAAGAGAAAAGACTGAAAACAAAGTGACCTTCTTATTTTTGGCTTTGAATATGTTTATTTAAAAGTTGATGTAAAAACTCTTATGTTTAGGAATTATTTAGGATTTGCAGGTTAGGGATTCTATTTAAAGTGTAGGCTTTTTTGGGGTTTGGAATTTTTTATGGTTTGGTTTAGGGTTCTTAAGATTTGGTTTGGTTTTGGGTTTGATTTAAGGTTTTGTGTAATTACATGGTTTAACGAAATGGTTGAATTTTTTGAAAAATTTTGGTTAATGGACAAATGGTGGTTTTGGGAAATTATGACCGAACCAATGTATGGTTGCCTACGTACCCCCTTGGTAGAAGGATCAGGTCATCACGTAATTTATTGATTTTTTTTATTTGCCTTAACTTTTGCCTTTTCGGGTTTTCAACCTAGCAGGCTTTCTCACTCTCTTTTCTTTCTCTCCTTTTGCGTAGACTACCCTTTTGGGTTTTCAACTTACCCTTTTTTTTTTTTTACTCTAATTTTTGCCTAGATCACCCTTTCGGGTTTTTAGCCTAGCGAGCTTTTTTTTTTTTAATCAAACCTAAGAAAGGAAATAACATAATTTACAACCACTTCAGATGTGGTGCTTTCAGACTACCACTTTAGAAGTGATATTTCTTCAATAGATCCATGTTGGTTGGCTCAGTAAAAGAGTTTGCATCTAAGTCCATCAGCCTTACTGCTCCCCCAGAGTATATCTACTTGATGATGTATGGGCCTGCCCAATTTTGCTTGAACTTCCCATTTGCATCTTGAACTGAGGCTCAAATTTCCTTCAACACTAAATCCCCTAACTTCAAATCTCTGATTCTCACTTTCTTGTCAAAAGCTTTCCTAAGCCTTCTTTGGTAACCTTGAATATGATACTAGGCTTTGAGTCTTTTCTCATCTAGCATACACAATTGATCATATCTGCTTCAGAAATTTCACTTTCCAGTACTGTCCTTAATGAACGGACACCTATCTCAATGGGAAGGGCTACTTCCATCCCATACACCAATGAATAAGGAGTGGCTTATATGGAAGATCGGATCGATGTTTTGTACCCCCAAAGTGCATAGGGCAATTGTAGGTACCAGTCCTTGTAGTTTTTTGTACTCTTCTTCAAGATTCACCCTATATTTTTATTAGCAGCCTCAACTGCTCCATTGGTTTGAGGATGGCAAGGTGAAGACTTGTGGTGTTGAATGTTAAACTCTCGTAGTAGCTTTTCTGTTTCTTCTTTAAAGTGTTGCCCATTATCAGAGATAATTTCATATGGTACCCCTTATCTACAAATGATATTGGTCTCGATGAATTGAGCAAGTTTCTTTGAATTTAGAATCTTGTATGATGTAGCTTCTACCCATGCAGTGAAGTAATCAGTGGCTATGAGTATGAATTCATGGCCATTAGATGCTATTAGGTGAATTTTCCCAATAATGTCTATCCCCCATGTAGAGAATGGCCAGGGTGATGTCATGGTATGTAATGACATGGGTGGCGTGTGCTTCAGATTCCTATGGACTTGGCATTGATGGCATTTTCAAACATGAGCCTCACAGTCGGCTTCCATAGTTGTCCAATAGTAACCTTGTCTCATTATCTTCCTTGATAGCATATGTGCTTTCATATGTGGCCTATAGACTAATGAACCTCTTCAATTATTTGCTGTTCTTCTTTGTTAGTTACGCAAAGGAGATAAATTCCATCATATGATCTTCTGTAAAGCCTTTCACCACAAATAATATAATTAGTAGACAGTCCCCGAATGGTTAATTGGTCATTCTTGTTTGCAGATGGTGGGTAGGTCCCATCCATGAGGTACTGTAGGATGTTTAAATACCATTCGCCTTCTCCACTCTTCTCCTTATCCTCTTCTATTGTCATGTAGTAGGCTGGTTCTTCTTCTTGTTCCAACACTATTGGTCTGGCTTTATCTTTTTTTGCCCCATCCATCATGGATGCCATGATTGCTAAAGTATCTGCAATCTGATTCTGCATCCTCGACAAATACTGATATTGGATCTTTCTGAATTTTGATGCCCACTTCTGAAGACATTCATGATAAGGTGTCAACCTTTCTTCTTTGATCTTCCATTTATTCTATATCTGAGAGATTATTAATGCTGAGTCCCCGTATACCTCCAATTCTCTTACTCCAAGGCCTAGGGATGCTTATAGCTCCATAATGCAAGCTTCATATTCAGTGGCGTTGTTGGTGGCATGGAAATTAAGTCTGCCAGAAAATGGAACGTGTGTCCCTTTTAGAGAAACTGAGAGAACTCTATTTCCACTTCCATTTTGATTTGTGACTCCGTCAAATTACATCTTCCACGATTCTACTTCAATCCCCATGATGTCTTCATCTGGAAAGTCTCCTTGGATCTTTTCAGCTTCTTCTGTTGAACAATGGGCTAGGTGATCGGCAATCGCCCTCCCCTTCATAGATTTCTGAGTCACATATTTAATATCAAATTCTGACAAAAGCAGTACCCATTTAGCTGCCTTCCAATCTTGCACAGGTTTTTTTATTAAGTACTTCAAAGGGTCCATTCTTGAAATCAACAAAACCTTGTAAGCAAGCATATAATGTCTAAGTTTACGGGTTACCCAGACAAGTGCTACACATGTCTGCTCAAGTGATGAATACTTCTCTTCATAAGCTAGCAATTTCTTGCTAATGTAGTATATTACATTCTCCTTTCTAGTCTCCTCTAGGTACTGAGCAAGTAGAGCCCCCATTGCCATATTTTGTAGTGGTGAGATACAACAATAATGGCTTTTCAAGAACTGGTGGGACAAGTATTGGTGACTTCGTTAGATTATTCTTAATCTTCTCAAAGGCTTCTTGGCATTATTCAATCCACATTGTTGGGACCTCCTTCTTGAGCAATCAGAAGATTGCTTCACATGCCATAGTGAGTTAGGCTATGAACCTGCTAATGTACAGTATCCTCCCCAGAAATCCTCGGATCTCCTTTTCAGTTCTTAGAGGCTTCATCTCTATAATTGCCTTGATTTTCTCAAGATCAACTTCTATTCCCCTCTAGCTTACCATAAACCCTAACAGTTTTTGGGATGTGACTTTGAAAGTGCACTTCTTTGCATTCAACAGTAGCTTGTAGAACCGGATTCTTTCAAAGAACTTCCTCAAAGCTAGTATGTGGCCTTCACGGTTTTTGGGCTTCACTATCATATCATCAATATAAACCTTTACTTCTTTGTGAATTAAATCATGCAACAAAGTGGTGGCTTCACGTTGGTAAGCTGCACCAGCATTTTTAAGGCCAAATGACATGACCTTGTAGTAGTATGTCCCCTATGGTGTAATGAAGGAGGTCTTCTCCATATCTTCTGAAGCCATTTTAATCTAATTGTATCCTGAAAATCCATCCATAAATGATAACAAAGAATGACTTGCTGTGTTGTCAACCAGGACATCAATGTGAAGTAATGGAAAGTCATCTTTCAGGCTGGCTTTATTCAGATCTTGAAAATCTACACACATTTTGACCTTCCCATCCTTCTTTGGCACCGGAACCACATTAGCTAACCACTCTAAATAGTTGACCACTCTCAGGAATCTCGCATTGTACTGTTTCTCTACTTCTTCCTTGATCTTGAGAGTCCACTCTGGCTTCATTCTTCTCAACTTCTGCTTAACTGGCTTCATGGTTGGATCTGTTGGAATGCTGTACTATATCTGTATCAATCCCAGGCAAGTCCTCAAATGACCACTGTGCGGGCTATCATAACCTCTTCTACTGTTGTCATCACTATCGGTGATGTTGTCATCACTATCGGTGCTATTGTCATCATCGTCATGTCTAATATCATTGCTGTTGCTATCACTGTTACTATCACTCTTGTCATCACTTTTATCTTCCTCATCACTAGGGGATGCTCCCCTTTTCTGGTTTTCATTATTGGCTTTTAATTTTTACGGGCTCTTCAATGTATGCTAGCAGGTCTCCTAATATTCCTCATCTTCTATGTTGCAAATAGGATCTCCAAGGAGTATAGTAATGGCATTAGGATCCATGTAATCAGCCCAATAAGTAGGAACCCCGATTGCATCATCTTTCTTCAATTCTAGAATCCTGTTGTTGCAGTCAAGTAGTATCTCAAACCCAGGCACCATTGTCTTTGTCATGGGATCAAATATCGGTTTAGGGAATCCCCAATAACGTTGACTTTCTCTAGCTTTGACAAACTTCCCATTTAATGTAGGAGTATAGGGCTTCAGAGGTTCTGAAGGACAAGGAAGTCCTTTTGCTTTTGCTTTAGCTCAGGCCACCTTTCTCATTTCCATTTCTAACAAATCATTATCAGTGGACTTATAGCCTAGCCCAAAAGGTGGTGTGGCAGTAGGAATCATCAAGTCTTGAACAGTAGGCTTCTTCACAGTTCTCCCTAAATTCATCCCCAAAAGGTAATCCATTCTCCTCATCATTGCTACCACATTGTTGTTACCATAAGGAGCAAAGTCCATTGGGATCTTCTTAACTTCTTCTTCTCTCTTTTCAAGGCTAGGTCTATTAATCTTAAAGCCATCCAAGGCCAATAGTTATTTCTCAGAATCAATATCGTAAATAGGTATAGGCACATTTAAAGTGTCCCTATATTTGGTCACAATAGCCACCTCATGTGGAAACCGAACCTTTTGATATAGAGAAGAAGGTATGGCTTCTGTGTCATGGATCCATGGTCGCCCAAGGAGCATATTGAAGCATGAGGCTATATTAAGGACTTGAAAATCTACTTTCTTGACCATTGGTCCAATGGTAAGCTCTAATGACATGGTTCCCAAGACTTTTTTTTCTACTGTTGTTGTTTACTCTCACATGTTGATTAGTATGCACAAAGTCTTCAATACTAAGGCCTAAGCAGCTAGTAGTCTTCAAAGGACACACATTCAAAGAACTTCCATCATCTATCAAAACCATCGATATCCTTTTCCCTATGGAATCTACAGTGATATGCAACGAGTTGTTGTGGTGCTTGTAGGGACTTGGATTTGGTAGAGCGAGTCTACTAGGTTTAGACGGTGTCTGTATGAGGCCATGAGTAAACTCCATAAGGATATGTTGGCTTATGTCTTTTGTAGTTGTTTGAGGACATCATCTTCTTCGGCAGGTGTTTGTTGGGTGGATCAATTCAAAGCCTCCGCTGGGTTATCGGTCTCTAAATGCGAGGGTTTGAAATGTCTCCCCCCCTTGTGATGTGGGCAATTTTGGTTGGATTATTGGGATCGATGTCTTGGGGTTTGAAGTATCTCCCCTCATCTGTAGGTGTTTGGCCATTTTCTTGGGATTTGAAGTGTCTCCCCCCATTTATGGGTATTTGGTTATCCTCTTGGGGTTTGAAGTTTCTCCCCCTGTTTGTGGATATTTTGTTGTCCTTTTGGGGTTTAAAGTGTCTCCCCCCATTTGTGGATGTCGGGTAGTTCTCGGGTTCTGGTATTCCCATGTCATCATAAAGCATTCGGGTAGGTCATAGATCAAGTCGGACGGGTCTTCCTTGTTTTCTTCTTCAGTCATCAAGCAATTAATCCTCGGTCTTTTCCTGAAATTGTGATTGGGTAAGGGATTGTTAGTGATGATAGGCCTTATCTATTAGGTCTTGAATTGCATGACAACGAGTGAAACAACGGTCAATTTCATGTCCAGGGCCTTGGTGGTAAGCACATCTTTTATTCACATTAAACCTTGAGGCTAAGGGGTTTCGAATTGGTCTTGGATCTAAGGGTTTCAGTAACCCTTTTGCTTTTAGCTTGTTATACACTTGGCTCAGGGCATGTACAACTTATGAAATTCCCTCTTAGGTCTGGGTACTTGTGGTACTTGCACAGGTGCAATGGGTGCAATCAATTGATAAGGATCATTTTTATGGATGTTAGAAATTTCTACAGCCTTAAAATTAGATCATGCATTCTTTTTAAACCTTGGAAGGTCATCAGTCTTTATAGTTCCATTGTTTATTGCATCCTCAATTTGGGTTTCAATAGCAATTGAAGCTTTAAAATTAGGAAAGTATTGTGCAAACAAATATTTGTGGTATACACGCAATAAATTCTTTACAACCATGGCTAACTGTTCCTCCTCGCTCGGCCTATTCATCATCAGTGTTGCATTGGCTCTCAACTTGGTAATGAAAGTAGAGAAGGATTCTTTTTGTTCTTGCTTGGTGGTCTTAAGGTCTCTCTTTGTGATATCTACTTCTATATTGTACTTGTATTGCTTGTGAAACTCTTGTCAGATGTCCTCCTAACTTCTTGCTCTTGCATCATCCAGATTAAGGAACCACCTAAGAGCAGCTCCGATAAGTGTGTTTTGGAAAATCTGAGCAAGTACTTCTTCGATCGTGCCTAAGGGCTACATAGCCCTTATATACATCTTCCGATCCCATCAAACTTGTCAAAAGTTAGCATCTTGAACTTGGGTGGTACCCTCGCATTAGGGAAAAGTGAGAGGGTATCATAGTCCATAAGTTCCTCCATTTTACAGGCTCTTCTAATCATCTCTTCCATTTTATCCATCCCCTCGTTGATCTTTTTTTCACTCTCTACAGCTGGTGGATCATGATCAGTCTTGTCCTCTTCTTTATTACTCTTCAAATTCTGAAACTGTTGCATTATACGGTTCATGTCGTCTCTTAGCTGAATCTGACTAGCTACCATGGTGTTGAGTAGCTCTTGGATGTTCATGGGTTCCTCTATGTTTAGGTGCTCTCCCTCTTCCACCAATCTGCTAAGAGCTTCAAACTTCTTGTGACTTGAACTGTCTTAGAGATTGAAGATGGGGTTGTGATGTTACAACAATAGAGTTTCTTCTATGTTTGAAGGCTTCATTATTGTGATAGGAGTGACAGGCTTGGAACTAGAGCTATTGGCTTAGGTGTCGGGCTTAGGTTCTCTTTATAGCCTTCCGTCAAATCTTGACCAGATTCTCCCTTATTGATAGGCTTGGTCAATTTAATCAAAGTGAAGACCCCATCCACAACCAGCAATCAACCAAAACAAACACATACAACATGCAATGCAATTTTAACCAAGACCGACCTAAGGGTAGGTTCTAAGTCATTATGTTGTAGGGTGGGTTTGTTGTTTCATTGTTTCCCGTAGCTAGGACGTTACACCTCCCAACTTGTAATATAATGAACACTGCGTTGGTCCAAACGACATGGTCTATCCTTTACAGTCAACAAGAAATGATCCAGTGACTTTAGGCTATGAGTTGGTGAGTTCACCACTGGGTACCCGAATCTAATGAAGACCAGTGATTCCTGGTTACTACCACCACAAGTGGTTGAAAAGGGGTGCATACATATTGTTTGGATGGCACACACTATGACAGTTAGGGAAAGATTTTAACAAACAATACAAACAACAAAATAGCATACACCAAAATAGCATACAACATCCCATCAACCATAAATAAATAAACAAACAACAATATTATGCAAGACCATGCAAAATGAGGGTACACATTTGGTCACTTAAGTCTAATACGAAGCTTAGCCTTCGACATCCCCAGTGGAGTTGCCACTATGAGAGATCGGGAAAATTGCCTCTAAAAAAAAAAGAGATTTTTTTTTGGAGTGCTTTTTAGGACATCTCTCTTTTTGGATAAGTGGTGTGGAACACTTATTTTTTATACAAAAAATAAGAAAAAAATAAATACATGACTAAATTGTTCTCTTCATTAATTGAATAAAATATTACATAATTGAAAATTTGAAAAATTACATAGCTTTGGGTCCCAGTTACAAACTACCAAATAATTACATGGCTTTTTGTCCTAGTTACATTCTACCCAAAATAAAATAAAGACAAGGCTAGATCTACTTAACCAAAGACCTAAATCCGGAGTCTAGGTTACGGAATGAGAAGGTGTTAGGCACCTATTCCGCTTAGACAGAGTCTAGTCTTCTAGACTCTTGCGTTCTATGTTCCAATTTAATGCATGTCATGAAAGATATGTTGAACATGTGAAACAAAAACTAAATCACGTAAGTTTATCTATGAATTAAGTCTCCTCTTTTGAAAAAGAATCAGATCTATTTTGGTTGGTAAAAAATTTGATTTGTCAAAATACCAGATTTGTTTTGTAGTATATAAAAAAAAGGCTTTTGGAGATAAAAAAAAATTCAGATTTGTGTTTATTATATAAAATAAAGTCTATTAATTTGAAAACTATCAGATCTCTTTAAGAACTAAAAAAAAGGTTTTTTTGGTTTGTAAAAGATCAGATTTGTTTTGTGGTATATAAAAAAAATGGCTTTTGGAGAAAAAAAATTCAAATCTGTGTTTTTTTATATTTTTTAAAAAATATATGGAAAAGTTTGTTTAATAAAAGAGTTTCACTCATAACATAAATTTATGCAACATGAATTAACTAAAACAAACACAAACACAATCATGTTTAATCTTTTTCTTTATTTCAAAATTTGCATATGTTAAAAATTCAGATTTACACTTATAAAAGATGCAAATCCGTTTTTGATTTGAGAAAAATTCAGATCTGCATTTAAGGAAGATGCAGATCCATTTATTTGATTAAGAAAAATTCAGATCTACATCTAAGAAAGATGTAGATCCGTTTTTTGATTTAGAAAAATTCAGATCTACATCTAAGAAAGATGCAGATCTATTTTTATTTTAAGAAAAAGAATTAGTTATATGCAGATTATTGAAATTAAGAAAGAGATCACAATGATTATATACAAGAAATTCAAGATCATGCTTTAAAGAAAACAATAGTTAATATTCATGTTATGGATAAAGGAAAACATTCATCATCATAAACAAGAATTATAAAAAGAATAGGGTGATTGAAAACAACCTCTTGGATGAGCACTCCTTATTCTTGAAAGGATGTTCTAGGGTTCAAAGAAATTTGTTCAATTATCTTTGAAACCTTAAACCCTAATTTAAACAACAAATTTCAAAGAGGATTAACAAATATCAATAATTTAAGAGCCTCAAAATGTATGCCTCTCAGAGCGTAAAAAAAAAAGGTGTTGAATTATGAATTTAGCCTCTATTTATAGAGGGCAGAAGACTCTAAAAAGTAGGCACAGACAATTAGGTTTCAAATCCGGACTTATCCTTCTGCAAAAGGATCGAAAAGGGTGTGCCTTATCGTCACCCAAAGGGCGTTGGGCCAAGGCCCAAAAGGAGGAAATTTAGCCCTTTTAAAGTGCCGTTCGGCACTCTAAAAGTGCCGAATGGTGCTCTTGGATGTCGGACACACTTTCATGTTTGGATGCATTTTGGACTCTCCTTCTAGGGTTTTTTGATCCGGTCCTCGCACCAAGAGGTGTTTTCATCCTTAATCTATGATTTTTATCTTAATGCGAACCTCAATTGACACGTTATGAGATCGAACAAATAATATTGGAATATTTGCCCAAGAAAGCTAAAATTTAAATTTTTGATAGAACCTTAACCCAACGTTTATAAGTGAAACGCGAACCAAAATTATAAGTAACAGACCTTTGACCCACTAATTATAATTGAATCACAAACCGAAGGAATAAAGTTTGAACACCACAAAGAAGAATCCCTGATAAGTTCACAGTTCTTGAAGAACCAAAAAGAAGAGCAAATAGGAAAATAGGAAAATATCTAAAAAACGTTCTAATCAATAAAAGCCTAAAATTAAGGTAGATTTGGTCTAAAATTAGAAGCTCCAGATTAGGAAAAATGTCTATTAACTAATATGGAGCTGGAAAGTCAATCAGCCATTAATCCTTGCCATAAACCACGCTCAATTAAGCCAAATCAGCCCTCAATAGTTTGGATTAAATTTATTATGCCTTCATCTTCCTTTGGGCCAAGCTTGGAATGTCCTGCATTAGAATCAACCCAGATTTCTTAAATCAGCCCATTAAGTGCTTCTTTGATCTTCTTGGATCTTGCTCTAATAAGAGGCACAATTGGAACATGCAATGGATCCTTGAATGCTTGTTGATTCTCATCATATCTCTTTTCTGGATAATTCAGGCTTTTTCAGGAATAATTATCTTGTAGATAAATACCCTAAAATAAATCTTGAAAAGGTTTAGATCATCCACAATTTTATTGTTTTCCAATCATCCATTTTATTCCTATGCATACAATCCTATCTTAAGCAATAATTATCAACCAATCATGGAATTATTTAATTAATTTTAATTGTTTAACCAGTTAGAATTAATTTAAATTAATCATATGTGGTCGACCATACCTAGACATAATGCATGCTGACCGTTCAAACTTGATTATGCGATATCTTTCGATCCGATGGTCCAATTTGGAAACCAAACATACCATCACGACCATTAAAATCTCAAGATCATTTTTATGATATGAAATGAATGAGTAAATGCATGTAATGCAAAACAAATTGATGCATATAATGCAAAAACAAATTGATGCATGTAATGCAATCATGTTTTTCGGGTACATAAATGATCATTCAAGTCATTCCCCTTGATGAAATCCTGGGCGCAAAATCGAGTGCTTACACCATATATATATAGCGTCCCTTCGAGGAAGAACCTTTTGATCTTACTACCAAAGATATGGGTTTGGAGTTTAGGTACGCTCTTGGGAAGGTGTCAGGCACCCAAGATTGCCTAACCCTAAGGTGTTAGGAAAATGCATGTTCGTATCACATACAAAACATTCGCAGCGGAAAATTAACGGATCTACTTCATTCACAATTGATAACATGCACTATGAAAGTTTCAGAATTTATGAACAAGAAAGCATACCTTGGTGCAGTGAAATTCAAAACCAAAAATCAGAAGTTCTTGGGAAGACTTTTAATCTTCACTCCAATTCCACTTAATGCCCAAGATGTGTGGTCTCTCAATCAGTTTCCAAGGAGAAAACAAGAGAGTGTCCAACACTTACATACAAACCATTTCATTCCTTGTGTAATCTTGATGAAAAATACTTATGAAAAAACTCATGAAATTCTGTATGTTTCTCTCCTTATATATAACTAATTATCTAATTGGGCTAACCATTTGGGTCATTCCAATTAGGCTCTAGTGTGTGGCTTGGAGTAGGACTAAAAGGGAACAAATAAGATTCTAGCTCCAATGGGCCATGGGCTTTTCTGTCAACTCTTGACAAGTCCAAAATTACCATTAATTATAATCAATACCACTATATGAATATAATTGCACTCTAGGCCTTATTAATAAATCATATCCCAAGACTTTATTATACATGCAACCCCTTCATTAAAATATTCGTAGTTATACAAAGTCATGAATATAGATTGCCACTTTGAAGATTACTACATCTTAATCCTTGAGTACCCGGTTTAATCCCATAAGTTATTTATCATATATTTTCAAATCTAATTTCATAAATACATACTTTTGTAACTCCTTACTAAAGTAGTTAGGCCTAACATTCTGAAGAACCAAACCCATTAAACTTATCTGAAGAATATTCTATATCTCCGTTAAGAGATTATGAATTCCATCTTGAGAATATATATTCCATCAACACTAAATGCGGCTACCCAACATACTGAGGTTTTGACCGTAACTTATAGATCTCACTTCTGATATGTCAAAGCAACCTACATCTCATGATCTAATCCATTATTCTCTCAGGATTTAAAGTTGATGTAAATAGAAGTCGTGAGATTTATCATTCATTTGATAGTCGTTAAGAGAATAATAAATCTCACAGCGGTCCAGTTCAATATGTCTTAACTCTTAAAACATATCAATATACCAACTAGAAATCTCCATTTCCATGATCAAGACAAATCATCTTAGTTGATATGTTATAGTCTTCACAGATGAAACGTCCAATTTCATCACCGACTACGAACTACATTCTGAGTTTACAATGAACTTGCAATTTATATCTTCTGTGACTTTTCACATAAATTGCATACTATGCATCTCATGGACTAAGATAATGTCTCATTAATTCATTTATAAATAGTCTCATATAATTAAACAATTTAATTATTTATGACACGCCAATAAATTATATTTTAGGGCATAAACCCCAACATAAAGTTGGCCTCCCATCATTGAGTCTTATACCTTAACCCTATTAAAAACTAAATCAACACTTATATCCTAGACTCACACACACACTAACATACATCTTTCATCTTAAACAAACATGCTTATCTATCCACCAAACAAAAGAGAGCCAAACATACAAAAGAAACCTTAGCATTCTTCTAAAACAAGGCAGCAAGCATATCATCGAAAGCAAGCAAATCATTTTATGAACAAGGCATTAACTTCATATCTCAAAGGAGGAGTAAACAAACAACATGCATGTTCATGTGAATGTATGACTTACCTTGTAGCATCTCAGCACCTATGGCATCATGAATGAGCATGTGAATGCATGTTCATGGCATCAAAATAAAAGACGAACCTAACCTAGGCATGTGATAGAAAACAAGCATGTGAAAGAGGTAAACAAGAGCCTATAGGTACTAAAACATATTTAAAAAAAAAAAAAAACTAAACAGAAAAAACATGTGAAGGCAGAGACAAAACAAACAAACAAAAATTTAGGGTTTCTCGGCAACGGCATCACACACGCTAGAACAGGCCTGCGTGCGCATAATCAAGCCTGTGTGCGCAAGAAAGATTATGCATATGCAAGTCTTTACCCAGAAAACCTAAAAACACAAAAACAAAGCAGAACTTTAAAACAAAAATCTAACAATCTAACGTGCTCACAACATGAAACGAACTAAGAAACTAACTTAAACAAACATACACAAACATAAACTATGTAAAAAAAATAAATAAAAAAAGAAAGAAAAGAAAAGAAAAGATTAAAACACAAAAAGAAAATCAAAAAAGAAAAAGAAATAAAGAGAAAGAATTAGACCCAATACCTTAAACAAAAGCTTTCCAAGCTTGATTTTGAGCGCTCCCCTCAGTCGAGTCTATTCACAAACCAATAAGAAAGTGATTAGCAACGTTAAAATAAAAGGATTGGGGCCAGAAAAGGTACCAATCAAATAAAATTGATTTGAGGGTATTTTGTAAAAAAACTCCCTTTTGATTCACTATTTTCTAGTGAATCATAGGTTTTTCTCGTGGGATTTCTGTGTGTCCTGAAAATGTACCATGTAAGACTTTTTATAGCTGAAACAATGGGGTTTGGAACGGCTCTCAAACGATGTGGGATTCATTCCAAATCTCAGCCATTATTGAAAAAAACTTGCCTTTCTTATACTTCTAAAACCCTAGTTGCGTACGTAGGAATGTGCCTGCGTACGCATGTTTTGGCTTGCATACGCAAGCCATGACCCACGTACGTAGGCCGAGGGCCACTTTAGTCATTTTATTTTCAAAAAAAGATTTTTGATAATTTAAAAGGTTATATTTTCCATTTTAACACTTCTCAAGTCAATTTAATATCTTATTGGGCTCTAAACTGGCCTTGAGCCTTAGAGTTTGAGCATCATCGAGGAATGGCAGCTCGAGTCGTATGGGGTACAAAATGCTGTGTTTACAATTGTTTGAACCAAAAACTTCTTCAATCGGTTAGCCACCACTTTAGCAATAAGTTTGTAAATAACATTACAAAGGCTTATAGAACTAAAATCAGCAACATTTTTTGGATTCTTGATTTTTGGAATGAGAGAAAAAAGTGTTCTGTTAATAGATTCAGGGACATTACTAGAATTCAAAGCTTTAAACACAACAACAGTCACATCATTCCCCATAATATGCCAAAACTCGGTGCCATTAGTGGTGCCATCTGCTTGAGAGCTTGATAAACCTCTTCAGCTTAAAAGTCACCACCCAGCTCCATATCACCCTCCGCTGCCACATTATGATGAACACCATCAAGAATCTTGGCAAAACTCGATGGGTTTGAAGTCTTAAACAAATCCTCAAAATACCTCTCTTCCACCTTTCCCATCTCTAATTCCTCCTCAATCTAAGATCCGGCCACATCCTCCAAACCCAAAATAAGATTTCGACAATTACTTTGGTTGGCTCGACAATGAAAGTATTTTGTATTGTTGTCCCCCTCTTTCAGCTGTGCATTGCGGGATCTTTGTTTCCACATGCATTCCTCCTTTGACTTCAACTTTTGGATTTCCTCTTTTAATGCCTAAATCCAAGTGGGATTATGCCTATACTCACTAGACTCCTCTATTGTTTTCAAATCTGCTAGCTTTCTTTGAAGTGAATTTTAGACATGGCGAAAGGTATTACGATTCCATGTTCTCAGATTGTCCTGGCAAGTATATATTTTCCTGTTGAAACACGAAGCCAAGCCCTTAACCTGTTTAACTCCCTAAGAATCTCTCACAATACATTCACAAGAGTTATCCTTTAGCCACATAGCTTCAAAACGGAATGGTCGCCCAGTACGGTAAAACCGTTTGAGCTCAGAATTCGAACAAAAGATTATAGGTTTATGGTCAGAATGAAAAGCATCAAAATGGTAAATGCGAGATGTATGGGAACATAGGATCCACTCAATTGACACCACACCCCTATCAAGGCAAATCCAAACATTTTGATCTCGAGGACGTCTATTACTCTAAGTATACGGAAGGCCGTTAAAACCCATATCTTTTAATATGCAATAATCTAATGCATCATGAAAGCTTTGCATTTGACACTACCATCTGTCTAACCACCCCTGGTTCTCCTCTGCCATTAGAATTTCATTAAAATCTCCCAAGCACACCCAAGGAAGAGAGAACCCACTACTCAAAGCCTTAAGTAAGGATTAGGTGTTGGAAAAACAAATGTTTGTATCGCATACAAAACATACACAGTAGAAAATTAACGGATCTACTTCATTTGCAATTAATAACATGTATATGTAAATTTCATAATATAAGAACATGAGAGTATACCTTAGTGCGGTAAAATTTAAAATCAAAGATTAGAAGTAATTAGGAACACTTTTAATCTTCACTCCAATTCCACTTGTACCCAAGAAGTGTGGTCTCTCAATCAGTTTATATGTGTGTGTTCAAGGGAGAATAATAGAGTGTTCTACAATAACATACAAAATCATTTCATTTTCTTACAAAATTCTGTATGTTTCTCTCCTTATAACTGATTATCTAATTGGGCTAGCCTTTTGGGCGATTACAATTGGGTTTAGTATGTGGATTGGAGTGGGACCAAAAATGAACAAATAAGACACTGGCTCCAATGGCCTTGAGCTTTTCTGTTAACTCTTGACAAGTTCAAAGTTACCATTAATTATATTTAATACCACTATATAAATATAATTGCACTCTAGGCCTTATTAATAAATTATATCCCAGACTTTATTATACATGCAACCCCTTCATAAAATATTCATAGTAATACAAAGTCATGTAAGTTGACTACCACATTGAAGATTACTACATCCTAATCCTTGAGTACCCGGTTTAATCCCATAAGTTATTTATCATATATTTTCAAATCTAATTTCATAAATACATACTTTTGTAACTCCTTACTAAAGTAGTTAGGCCTAACATTCTGAAGAACCAAACCCATTAAACTTATCTGAAGAATATTCTATATCTCCGTTAAGAGATTATGAATTCCATCTTGAGAATATATGTTTCATCAACACTAAATGTAGCTACCCAACATACTGAAGTTTTGATTGTGACTTTAGATCTCACTCCTAATATATCAAAGCAACCTCCACTTCATGATCAGGTCCATTATTCACTGAAGATTAAGAGTTGATGTAAATAGAAGTCATAAGATTTATTATTCATTTGATAGTCGTTAGGAGAATAATAAATCTCATAGCAGTTCAGTTCAACATATCAACATATCAACTAGAAGTTTCCACTTCTATGATCAAGACAAATCATCTTAGTTGATATGTGCAGATGAAATGCCCAATTTCATCACCGACTATGAACTAAAATTTTGAGTTTACAAAGAACTTGTGACTTATATCTTTTGTGATTAAATCTCATAAATCACATATTATGCATCTCATAGACTACATGATAATGTCCAAAAACTTATGTTACCATTATTTTAGATAATAATAAAAAAAAACTTTATTAATCACAACATTAAGTCATACATAATGTCATACATAGCATCATACAATAGGATTTAAGGGCACTAATCCTAACACTAGGAATCTTCCAGCTGACGGTGTCAGGATCTCCGTAGAAACCTGTGAACCGCCAGGCGTCATCAACTCCATGGTCAATAATATGTGTCGGTCTCAATAAGATTGGATATCCACACTATGGTTAGTTGGCCAAAACAAAGCTAGGCCACCACCAATATTATGCCTCGAGACCATAAAAATATTAGACTTTTGAATCTTTCTCCCAACTCGCTCCAAAACAACTTTGTCAACCCTCGTTTCCATTAAAAACACTAGCTTCGGATATTTGTTGCCGACTAAATCAATGAGTTCATTTCTGTTTGTGGGTTCCCCAGCCTTTGACAATTACAACTAAGGCAACTCATAAGGATCGATGGTGCTGGGAACAAGCCACCACCTTAGAATTCTCCTTATTGTTAAAGTAAGAAATGTCCATGCATTATTTTTTATTCACTGCCACTTCACTCAATTCTAAGTCAGAATGCCTATCCATGAAACCCGGCCTCTCACTCATATTAGCAGACTTGTTTTCATAAGCCAACTTTTTTCCACTTCTTGGTTAGAGCAGAATCAGCACTACCCTGATTAGTACAGTAAAAAAGTGGGCCTGGATGAGCCTACAAAACAAACGCAAAGCTAGAGCGAGAAATGCTATCATCCTGTAAGGTTAACCCCACCACTTCCCTTTCAATCCGTGAGGAATATTCATCACCCACCCTTCCATCCATTTCGATGTGGCTTTCATTGTCATCCCTATCATTCTGCCTTTTCTCGCAGGTTTCACCATCCGTTCATCGCTTCGAATCCACCACTACATTCACAATCTGGCCTGCTTCCATAGCTGTGGCAAAATCACGCTTGGAACCACCCTATGAGGAGGCCGAGAAGTTATCATCAGAGTGCCCACTTTTGCTTCATGATGAACTTTGATACTTCTTACCCCATGGGAGTTGGCTTTGGGCACTACCAGAAATAACTACTACTAATTTCCTAGTTTGTCTAGTTTGTTCGGCTTGCAACCATTCTCCATATTGCTGGTCCTCTTTTTTCAGATTTACTTTACCTCGCAACCACACTGAACAATCCCGCTCCCTAGAGTGACCCGGCCACACCAATAGCAGAAATTAGAAAGGCGTTCATATCTAATACCGAACCAACCAATTTGCTTTTCATCAACCCAGAGTTTGTAGCAACGTGGGAGAGGTTTGGATAGATCAATCACCACTTGAACCCTAAGGAATTCACCACCCGACCCATCATCTTCGGTGTCAGCCACTTGGACAACTGAGCCAATGGTTTTACCAATCGCTTCACCAGTTTCAGAAGTAAGCTTCTTCTCAAGAACATTATGGATTTGCACCCAAAAGGTTGCAAAAGATAACCCCAAGAATGGAATAGCTTCAATAGTAGTAACTCTTTGACAAGCAACTATGTTCTTATCGTAGGACCAGATCTAAGGCATCCTCAAATTCAAACAATAAAATGCTATCACCGATATCTCGTATTTTCAGTTCCCTATTAGGTTTCCATAGAGATTTGAAAATACGAGCCATCTCATCAACATTTAGAACTCGTTTCGTAACGAACTTACCAACCAACCGATGTATCACAGCCAGGGACGGACCCAGGAATTCAAGCTAGGGGAGCCCAGAGATAAGAAAAAAAAAATCCAAATACACATCCATATAGTAATAACAAACTATCAATCAAGACAAACATACAAAAAATCATTTTTTCTTAATATATTTTCTGAAATCAGGGAATGAATATTTTCTAAAATTGGAACATCAGCATTTTCCGGAATTGGAAGGCAACATTAGTTGTTGGCAATACTACATTGACTTCCGAAGAATTTAAATCTTTTCTTTTGAAAAAATCAAACATTGTAGTTGATTTTCTCATGATTTACAAATAAAATAAGAATTACATATATTATCTCATAAACAGACTAACTATTGTTACTAAGTAAAGAAAAATACAAGAATCTAAGTAATATGCACGATGCATTTAATTATAAATTTAGTATTTCTCACTACTTTTCAATTTATAAATTTATCTAATTTCAAATTACTAGTTATAGCATTATGAGTGTAAATGAATCGCTATTATTTTAATAAATTTGTGTGACAATTTATTATGTTATATGATTTATGTTGGTCTTTTGTCATTTATCTTTGTATCTTTGCCTTTATTTATTTTCCTGTCACTGACCCAGTCACCCAATCCCACTATCGACTCTATGAACTTCTTATGCACTACCGACAAACACTTTACCATGCATTTTTATTCCTTGAAAGTTGAATGAGTTTTCCTTTTGTTGTGAGCCTGTGACTTGTCTCTATTTTATTACCCAACTACCACACAGTAAACAGTTAAACATTGATATTTTCTCTAACCTCTAGACTCTAGAGACTCTACTCTCTCTCTTATCTATATTTTCAGTCACACAGAGACAGAGTCACAATTCACACACAAAGACAAACACAGACTCATCAGTACAATAGTCACGGTCTCACAGACATAGAGTCATAGAGCCAAAAAACCAAAAAAAAAAAAAAAAAACATAAGCACAGATTCCTCATCAATAAAAACACAAACAACACAAGCACAGATTTTAAGATGTTGAAGGATAGATTAAATAGTTGAGTGTGAAGGTTGGAGCAGATCAAAGCCAGCAGCGGCATCACGGCGAGATCGGTGTCGCGTAGGTCTACGAGATGGGTCTCGCCGCTTTCGCGTTGTGGCGGTGTCACAGCGTGGGCAGCGGCAAGATTTCAAGCTCTCACCTCACGTTTTGGTAGCTTCACTCACTGCGTGGGCAGCGGCAAAGTCTCTCTCACTTTGAGTCTCTCGCCCTTCTCTCTGTGT
This sequence comes from Lithocarpus polystachyus, assembly GCA_033629205.1. Taxonomy (NCBI): domain Eukaryota; kingdom Viridiplantae; phylum Streptophyta; class Magnoliopsida; order Fagales; family Fagaceae; genus Lithocarpus; species Lithocarpus polystachyus. Next base: position 51,339,550 of record CM066166.1, read on the forward strand.
TTTTTTTTTTTTTTTTTTGAAAAGTCTCTCATTCTCTCTGTCTTGCCTCTTAGCCTTAGGTTTTCTTTTCTTTTTTTCTTTTGTTTTTCCGATTGGACTTTGGAGACTGGAGGCTTCTGTGGGACTGTTGGGTTTACATTTTTGGACTAAGTTTTTTTTTTTTTTTTACATGTGGGCTGGCCGGTTGGGACTGGATTAATGGATTACAATTATAGAGGGGCCCAAAATTTTTTTTTTTTTGGGCTAGGGGGGCCCGAGCTAGAAACCAAGGGGGCTCAAGCCTTTTTTTTTTTTTTTGAAAATTTTACATACTAAAATTTTTTTTTTTTGGGGCCCAGGGGGGGCTCGGGCCCTCTTAGGCCCCCACCTGGGTCCGTCCCTGATCATAGCCTTTACTTGGTTCGTCACTTCAGCACCCCCTTCCTTTTCTTCAGTTAAAGAAAACTAAGACCACAACTCATTGAGACTAGCCATGAATGGGGAGGATTTGAGAAGAAGAGACAAGCAACAAAGCACAGAAACAATCAAACCCACTGTCCTATCAAACCCGAGAATATGAAGGGAACACAAAACCTAAATCAAGTTAGGTACAAAATTCTACATGTGGGGATAGAGAGAAAACCCTAAACCCTAGCCGGGAGAGAAACCTTAATTCGAGGTTTTTTTTTTTTTTTTTTTAGGGTAAACTCAGGTTCATCTTATTTTTCCTAAAAATTAGCTTTCATTTTATTCCTTTTTCATCCAAATAAAACATCTCCACTAAAAAAACAAAAAACACCCACTTCCTATTTATTTTTCCTTCACGTTGATCATTTTTGCCCCTAAAATTTAGGCCTTTGTTTTTCCTTTTTCATCCGAATAAAACACTTTTATTTTTATTTTTATTTTTTTTAAAAACACCTCTTAGCCACATACAATTACTACACATTTAAAAAAGAATTACTTGTCCTTATCTCAATATTTTCTCTATATCACTTTTATTATTATTGTAGAGGCCCCACTACACCACTTTCAAATACAAGTTCAAAAAATAAATTATAGTTACTGTATAAATCTGTTTCATTCACTAATTTATAAACACATAAATTTCATTATCAATATTACTATTTAAGGGGCTTCCCCTATTTGAACTGAACATTTTTTTGGTTCCAAAATACGTCTCGATGGTGTATAAAATACGCAACTCCATACTCATCCATGAGAGTCGTCCAGGAAAGGAATAGAAAGATGACCTTGCATAGAGAGCTCGTCCATATCAGGGTCGTCCGTTCGGAAGGATGTTTGGACGGCCTCCAAGCATGTCGAGCATGTTTTCTACATGCAGGTTTTGGACGACCCGCACGTCCCTATTTCAAAACATAAGTATAAATCGAGATTCATTGCTACAAAACCGCTTCCAACGACAGTTACAGAATATGAGATCAAAGAATATAACTTTCATAGCAGTTATAGAAGTTAACTCTGAACCTTTCGATCTCCTCAAATATAGGTGAAGTTATTAAACAAGTAAACGCTCATAATATGTACTATATAAACGCTCATTTCCAATTAAACAGGAACTCCAGAATTTGAGTGATATACTGACTTTACCATTAGAAGATTTCTGGCCGGTCCTCCCCCTTCACCTTTGATTGTGTGTTCATCTTTTCAAGATTCGCAAGTAATTCTCTTACCATTAAAACCCGAAGCATTCAGTCTACTGATTTTACGTTGCATCATCAGTTGGCGCTGTCTGTGGGGAGAGTTTGTGCTTTGCAATTTATCTTCCTTTGATAAAAGGTTGTATGGTTTGGACAAGATCAAGGGCTACCAGCCCAGGCCACCAAGAGAGTATAGATGCCTCTAGTAATCCCCAATGTGATCGACAATCAGCACCTGTCATGCAACCGCCTTCCATCCAACATATACAGTCCATGGTAGCCGCCATGGTAGAATTAACCCATCAGAATCAAGAGTTAACCAGGGAAATTAGTTTGCGGAGCTAGTGCCACAAAAGGTTCGAGGAAGGACAAGCCCAAAGTCAAGAAGGTAGAGGGAATGTTGAGCCTGAAAGCCAGTCAAGGGATATCGCTTCATGAAGGGTGCCACACTTGGAGAGGGAGATGGACCAGATGAGGAAGGTTATGGACGAGATGAAGGAGAACATGAGAAGGGCGAATCCCGTAAAGGATTTGGTTCATAGAACAGACTCCCCTTTTACAGCTTCCATCAATAGTCATCCTCTGCCTGTTAAGTTCAAAATGTCTTCCTTGGACTCATACGATGGAACGCGCGACCCATGTGATCACATCGCAACCTTTAAAACTACGATGCACCTCTAAGGGGTTCCAGACGAGATTATGTGTAGGGCTTTCCCTACTACACTTAAAGGGTCAGCAAAAGTATGGTTCAGCAAAATACCTCCAAACACTATAAGTTCTTTCGAAGAATTGAGTAAATTGTTTGTCAACAATTTTATTGGAAGACAAAGACACAAGCGCTCCTCGTCTAGTTTGTTAACCATAGAGTAAGGGGAAAATGAAAGCTTGCGGTCCTTCATTACTCATTTCAATAGAGAAGTCCTTACAGTAGACGAGATGGATGATAAGTTGCTGTTAGCAACCTTCCATAACGGAGTTAATTCTGATTTATTCATCCATAAGCTCTACGAGCAAGAGCCTCAGATTATGGTTGAACTCGTCCATTCAGCTCATAGCTTCATGAATGCAAAAGATGCAATCATAGCCAAGAAGAGGAAGAAAGCCGAGCAAATGGAAGGAGACCTCCCCCGTCATCCGAAACAAGGCTTTCGTCCAAAGAAGGCCCGGACAGGGGAGAAGAAAGATCGAGACAACAGGAAGCCAGGTTTGTCTTCGGGAAGGAGTCAGCATTACATGCCCTAGAATGCTCCACTTAACCAAGTGCTCATGCAAATTAAAGATGACCCATCCCTGAAATGGCCAGAAAAGATGAAGGGAGATCCTAACAAGTGCAATAGGAACAAGTATTGCCGTTTCCACAAAGACCATGGACATGACACGGACGAATGCTTTGATTTGAAGCAGCAGATAGAAAATCTCATCAGGTAAGGGAAAATGAGCAATTTTCTTGGAAGAGATCATAAAGACGAGAAGCTGAAGGGAAAGCTGGAAGAGATACCATGGCCCCCACTAGGAGAAATAAGAGTTATCGTAACCTCACTGGGACAACCTTCCAAGTCAAGGAAGACGTACTTAAAGGTAGTGCAGAACGTCCAGCTCTCAGGACGATCCCCAAAGATAAGGAAAACTGAAGAACAAGCTATTATATTCACTGACGAGGATGTTGAAAGAATTCACCACCCTCTTGATGATGCGATCGTCATTACTTTGCTTATTGCAGATTATACGACCAAAAGGGTGTTAGTGGACAATGGCAGTTCGGCAGACATCTTGTATTACCCTGCTTTCCAACAAATGAGGCTTGGACGAGACCAACTTCGTTTAGTGAACTCGCCCTTGGTGGGGTTTGAAGGAACGAAGGTACAACATGTGGGAATAGTTACGTTGCCTGTGGTTGTAGTAGCATATCCGCAACAGTTAACCAAAGAAGTAAATTTCCTCGTGGTGGACTGTTTGTCATCATACAATGCCATCATTGGGAACCAACTTTGAATAGTTGGAAGGCAGTGACGTCTACCTACCACCTGTCAGTCAAGTTCTTTACAGAGTACAGAGTAGGACAAGTGCAAGGAGATCTGCTAGCAACAAGAGAATGTTATTTAGCCATGTTGGCTATGGACGAGCAGATTTAGACAATGAGTATTGAGGAAAGAAGAGTTGTTGCAGAGCCCACCGAAATACTAGAAGCATTCCTTTGGACAAGAATAATCCCCAGAAGTTTACTAGAATCAGGACAAGCATGAAGGAAAAGACAAAGCAAGACCTCGTCCACTTTTTAAAGAAGAGTATTCATGTTTTTATGTTGAGTCATGAAGACATGTCGAGGATTGACCCAAGTTTCATCACTCATCAGCGAAATGTATACCCATCCTGCAAGCCTGTTCGTCAAAAGAAAAGGGTCTTTGCTCCTGAATGGGACAAGGCTATTAAGAAAGAGGTCCAGAAGTTGACCATAACGCAATTTATTTGGGAGGTCTATTACCGGGATTGGTTAGTCAATGTAGGGATGGTCAAGAAGACAAATGGCAAGTAGAGAATGTGTGTAAACTTCACTGATTTAAATAAGGTATGCCCCAAGGATAGTTATCCTTTGCCATGCATTGATTAGTTGGTGGATTCAACAGCAAGACATCAATTGTTAAACTTCATGGACGCCTTCTCATGGAATAACCAAATAAAGATGGATGAGTTAGATCTAGAAAAAATGTCCTTCATCACCTTCATCACTAGTCAGGGTTTGTTTTGTTATAAGGTGATGCCCTTTGGTTTAAAGAACGCAGGGGCAACTTATCAAAGGTTGGTTAATCACATGTTCTAACCATAGATAGGATGGAATGTGGAGGTTTATGTGGACGATATGCTGGTGAAGAGCTTGGACGAGCAAAAGCATTTGGACGGCCTCTAGGAAACCTTTGACACGCTAAGGCAGTATAACATGAAGTTGAATTCGAGCAAGTGCGCTTTTGGAGTTTCATTCGAAAAATTCCTTGGGTTCATGGTTTCATATAGGGGAATTGAAGCGAACCCTGACAAAATTCAGGCAATCCTGGATATGAAGCCACCGGGGAATATCAAAGAAGTCTAATCTCTCACTGGGCGAGTCGCTGCCCTCAACAGGTTTATCTCTAAAGCTACTGATAAGTGTTTACCATTTTTCAAGATTCTTGAGAAGGCATTTGAGTGGACGGACAAATGTCAGAAAGCTTTCCAAGATCTCAAGACCTTCCTGACTACAGCTCCTCTGTTAAGCCCGTCCATACTTAGTGAAGAATTATATTTGTATTTGGCAGTGTCCCCACATGCAATAAGCTCAGCATTGATTAGGGAAGAAGGAATGGTAAAGAAATTGGTCTACTATACAAGCCGAGCACTGAGAGGGGCGGAAGGACGATATCCTATGATGGAAAAATTAGCTTTTGCCTTGGTTACAGCTTCAAGGAAGCTAAGGCATTAATTTCAAGCTCATGTCATCAATGTCTTGACGGATCATCCATTAAAGAAGGCAATGAACAGGTTGGAGGCCACAAGACGACTAGTCCAATGGGCTATAGAACTAAGCGAATTTAATGTTAGATACCAACCAAGGAGCATGATAAAAGCACAAGTATTGGCAAATTTTATTGCGGAGTTCAATCCAAGTCAGGGAGAGTTAGATGAGCCAGACAAAGCTCAGAGATGGGTCGTCCACGTGGATGGGTCCTCCACACTACATACAGGGGGGAATCAGAGTTGTTTTGCAGTCCCTAGAAGGAAATGAGTTGAAGTACAAAGTTCGCCTGCAATATACGACGACCAATAATGAAGTGGAATATGAAGCCCTTCTTAAGGGGTTAGAATTGGCGAAGTCCTTGGGAGCAGAATCATTACTCGTCCATGGAGATTCTCAGATGGTTATGGGTCAAGTGAATGAAACGTATGAGGTGAAAGAAGAGCAGATGAAGAAATATCTTAATAAGGTAAGACGCCCTGTAAAAAAATTTAAAGAAGCTAGTTTCATTCAAATCCCAAGGGAAGAAAACATGAAAGCAGACGCCTTAGCAAAGGAAGCCTCAGCGAGTGGATTGTTGGACGAGTTTGACGAAGTTGAATATATGTCAAGCATAGACCTACTAGAGATACAGCAGATAGAAGGCGAAGAAAAATGGATGACCCCAATAGTGGCTTACTTAAAGGATGGAAGGCTTTCAGAGGGAAAAGACGAGGCCAGAAAATTAAGAATCAGGTCAGCCAGGTATGTCTTCATAGACGAGGCACTATACAAAACAGGTTTTTCTCAACCTTATTTGAGGTACTCAGCTCCAGACAAGGCAAACTATGTGTTAAGGGAAATTCATGAAAGAGTGTATGGAAACCACTCAGGAGCGAAAGCACTAGTACATAAAGTCGTCCGTGCAGGGTATTACTGGCCAACCATTCAAGCAGACGTAAAGGCTTACGTCAAAGTATATGGCTAATGTTAACAGTTCAGCAATGTCCTCAGACAACCATCAGAGTATCTCACCTTGATGATGGTCCCGTGTCCCTTTGCATAATGGGGATTAGACATCTTGGGTCCCTTTCCACTTGGAGCCAGGCAAATGAAGTTTTTAGTGATAGGTATTGACTGCTTCACTAAGTGGGTAGAAGCAGAACCCCTAGCAAAGATCACACAATAGAATGTCAAGAACTTCGTTTGGAAGAGCATTATATGCCGGTTTGGGGTGCCTAGGGTATTGGTATCAGACAATGGACGACAATTTGATAATGCATTCTTTAGGGATTTCTGCGAACACTTTGGAATTCAGAATCATTACTCCTCACCCGCCCACCCTTAAGTAAACGACCAAACAGAAGTAGCAAACCGGTCCTTATTGAAAATCATCAAGACTCGGCTTAAAAGGGCAAAAGGAGTATGGCCAGACAAGGTACCAGGAGTTCTTTGGGCCTATAGGATGACTGTGAGAACCCCCACAGGAGAGACTCCTTTTAAACTAACCTATGGAAGTGAGGTAGTGATACCTAAATAAGTGCATATGGCCAATCATAGGGTAATGAAGTATGAAGAGAAGGATAATGAAGAATAACTCTGCCTTAACCTTGATCTAATAGATGAGGTAAGGATGGATGTGAAGCAAAGGACAGCAAAGTATAAAAACCTTATGGCCAGACAATATGATGCAATGGTAAAGCCTAGGCATTTCAACATAGGGGAGCTCGTCTTAAAAAAGGTTTCTTTGGCAACAAGAAACCCAGCTCATAGGAAGTTGGGACCTAATTGGGAAGGACCCTATAGGGTTATTAATTGCAAAATACAAGGGTCTTATTACTTGGAGACCTTGGACAGGAGGAAATTGGAACACCTTTGGAATGTTAAACACCTAAGAAAGTTTATCAGTAAGGTTCTAGCTTGGACGAGCACCATCTTGGACGAACTATTTACCTATGTGTTGTGTGTAAACTCTATTTACCTACGTGTTGTGTGTTAACTCTTTAAGGGTATGTTAGTTTTTAAACTATATGATATGAATTATGGACGAAGTCGTGGGCTTGTAGTACTTATTTGAATTTTTAAAATTCTCTAAAGGCATTAGCTTCTAAGCATATGCCTCGCCTATGGACGGTATTTATGTTATATACAATGTTTTATGAATTCCTAAGTTTTCTTATTGATTACGCTTAGATTAATTAGTAAAAAAAAAAAAAAAAATAGAGAGAGAGAGAGAGAGAGAGAGAGGGCTAAAGGCCTAAGATGAGTAAATTCCTTGAACGCATGGATGTAATGTCTATAAGTTTTCCTTAATAAGAATAAAGCAAAGGAAAACGAACCTAAGGTATATTCGTCTAACAAATGGACGAGGTGAAACCTGATATTCGTTCAACCAATGGACGAGAAAAAAAAAGTGCATGCAAAACATTCAATCCATAAAGGAATTTGACTAATCAACGTCCAATCTTTGGACAAGTAAATGTTGGAAATTTACCCAAAGATAAGTAAAGAATCCTTAAACCTATGAACGAGAGGTAATGCTGTATAAGACCAACAAAAAAGACACCGTTCATGGACGAGTTATACAGCAAAAATTAAAAAAATGGTGAAAGATGCTAAACATGAATGAATTCTAATAATCATGGACGAGCCAAGGTTGACATCAAAATCTTGGGTGCAAAAAAAGCATTCATCTGTGCAAAATGATAGTAAATAAAAAACAATAATAAAAAAATGAAGGAAACAAACATTCATTCATTGATTAAGGAAAAAAGGAGGACAACCTACTCAAAAACCCTTATGTAAATATTAGCAGAGCAAATTATTTAAGAGTTCGTCCTAAAACTGTGGACGAGTTAAATGTACTTAAGTTACTTTGAAATGGTCTAAAACAACGGACCAAATATAAAATAATAATAAATACAAGCTAAAAACATTAAAGTCTCGTCTTCAAGGAGCAGGGGCGTCAGCACTGGGGTCGTCCTAAGCTAGCTGGGTGGTGGCGTCTTCCTCTATGTTGATGTCTTCTAAGCTTGTCTGTAGGAGGGAATTTGTAGCAGCGCCACCAAGTTTGAGTTTAATGAAGCTAAAGTCAACCTCAAGGAAGTTTTCCATAGCTTCCATTATGAAATCTTCAAAGTCTGCTGTGTAGTTGGTGTCCAGCAGATTAGTAAATGGTTTGGATGCCTTGAACTTCGCAACAACATCTCCCTTGGCTTTTTCAAGAAGGGTACTCAACTCGTCATTCCTCTTTTGGAGGTGATCAAGACGAGTATCCTTCTTTATGGCGTTAGTCTTCAGTTCCTCAACATAATTTTACAGCTCTTTGGCATTTTCCTTGGCCTTAGCTGCAACCTCATCCCATCTCTTGCTCTCATCCTTGACTTTCTGGATCCTCTTCTCCAGTAGAATCCTCGTCTTGTCCATTTTCATCGCTTGCCTAAACGCGGCAATGAACTTAGACATTGCCTACACAAGAATTTTGTTAGACAAAATACATGTTTATGTTATTGACAGGACGAGATTAAAAAAAAAAAATTTTAAAAAAGAGGAGGAAGATTTTATATACCTTAAAAAGGTCATGAATACCAGAGTGCTCAAACTCCATCAAAGACATGTCATAGCATATCGCCATGTCCTAATCAGTCACAACCTTCTCGAACCTCTCCTAAGCCAGGTCTTCATTTTCAATGAGATTTTGAGGGACTCGTCAAGAGGGCTGAGACGAGGCAAGCACTTGGGCTGTGGACGGAGCATCCATGGACGAAGGATCCCTAGGCTCTGAGTCAATATCATGGATTTGGACGGAGGGCTGCTGAGAAGGAAGGACAGGAAGGCTTGGCTTGACAACGCCAGGCTTGGACGACCTATGCTTAGCCTTTTTCTCCCTTTGTCGACTTGGAAGGTTCTCCAAGTCAATTGTCTTTGACAAACTTTTTCTCTTGTCACCTATAGATGGATGAGGCTGGGATTACACCCCCTGCATGATTGCCTCATCCATCACTTCTTTGCCCTTATTCTTTTTCATCATTAACATCCTTGACAAGAAAGATGTTAGTAAAAAAAAAGGGGGTGGGGGAGGGGAGAAAGGAAAGAGGAGATAAGGGAGAATTACGTCTATGGACAGTTAGGTCATGGGCGATGGCTTTCGTGGACAGCCCGGGACCTAACCCACAAGTGGCAAGACGTCGAAGACTTACTAAAGAATGGAAAGTCCTGTCAGCGTACGGACGAGCCTTTTGAACTCATACAAGATAGAACCTGCTCAAATAAGGTTGTCTAACACCTACAAAAAAAAAAAAAAAAACAGATAATTGTTAGACGACAACAATCAAGAATAATAACAAATAAAAAATAATAAAACAAACAACCACAAGCATAGCTTCAGGACAAAGGTTCCCTAACTCTCCTGTGTAGGGAGCAAATGGATCCTTGTCAACCTCAACTGGGTATCCAACCCAAAACCCAGAGACGAAGAAGAAATCCGTCTTCTAATTCTTATCTGAGGTGACCAGAGACTTTATCAGCCTATAATCTTTTCCTCTGATTGTGAATTGATAGAAGCCAAGGGTTTGTAGCAGTAAAGGAACTCGTCCATAGTAAGAGGACGGTCCCCCTCAAACACCTCCCTCCACAAAACTTGCATAGAGACAATTAGTCTCCATGCGTTGGGATTGAATTGATACATACCTAAACCTAACCTAGTGAGCTACTCCTTAGCAAAGGCATTAAAAGGCAACCTCAAACCCCCCAAGAGATAAGCCTCATAAATACCAACACCAAAACGGGGTTGGCAACACCACTCCCCACGCACGGGTAACTTGGGGTTTAGGTTATCAGGGATTTGGTACCAAGCCTTAAGGGAGTCTAATCTTTTCTTGTCTGCCTTAGAAGCGATCCCTATAACGCAATTGTAAACTATCTCAACCTCGTCCTGAACAGTAGATGAGGAAGCACTTGTGCCAGCCCTAGACCCAAACTCAGCTCTCGTCCTAAGCTCTTCCTGAAGAACCTCCAAAGGAACCCAAGGGACACCAGATGTATATTTGTCTGTGGTGTTTCCCCCACTACTACTATTGCTACCACTACTACTGCTATCACTAGAACCACTAAAATTGCTAGGGTCGTTATACTCGTCTATGGCTTTATTAACGCTATTGCTAGATGAAAAAAGGACAACTTCATTCATTTTTTGAGAAAACTTAAAACCTGAGGACGGGAGTGAGGAAAGTACCTAGATCTAGACGAAGAGAGACTATGGATGTAGGAAACTTCTAGATGAGGTGCTAAGACGGGGGATGTCAAAGGAGAAAATTTCAGAAATGAGAAGGGTAGCGCAGGAATTCCACTATTTATAGGCTATGGACTTTAGCACCCGAAACGACACAACTAACCAAAAGCTGACACGTGCCAAGCTCCTTGAAAAATGAATCGACGCAAACAATCACCAGTAGGATCATGACACATGGCGAACCTATTTGCTGACATAAATACACACGTCTAAGGAACGACATCAGGCTATATACTTCCCTAAACGACCCATGGACAAGGGGGCAACTGATGGTGTATAAAACATGCAACTCCATACTCATCCATGAAAGTCGTCCAAGAAAGGAATAGAAAAATGACCTTGCATAGAACGCTCATCCATATTAGGGTCATTCGTCCGGAAAGATGTTTGGACGGCTTCTAAGCATGCCAAGCATGTTTTCTCTATGCAGGTTTTGAACGACCCGCACATCCCTATTGCAGAACACAAGTGTAAATCGAGGTTCATTGCTACAAAATCGCTTCCAACAACAGTTATGGAAGATGAGATCAAAGAATATAATTTCCATAGTAGTTATAGAAGTTAACTCCGAACCTTTTGATCTCCTCATATATAGGAAAAGTTACCAAACAAGTAATCGCTCATAATATGTACTATATAAACACTCATTTACGACAGGGAAAGGTATGTAGGAAACAATTTCCAAATAAACTGGAACTCCAGAATTTGAGTGATATACTGACTTTACCATCGGAGGGTTTCTGGCCGGTCCTCCCCGGTCACCTTTGATTGTGTGTTCATCTTTTCAGGATTCGCAAGTGATTTTCTTACCATTGAAGCCTAAAGCATTCAGTCTACTGATTTTACGTTGCATCATCACCTCTTTACCCTAAGTTTTAGTAGAGACAAAACTAAATGATAGTCTAGTAAAAATACACTCCTAACTCTTACTAAAACATTGCCTACAAAATAGGATCACAATTTTATTTTATTTTATTTTTTTACAATTTCAAGCAAAAAAAAAATCCTAAATTTTAGGATGTTAGAATCCTTTACTAATAGCCTACTAACCAGCACAGTTTTATGTTTTAAAAAAAAACCATGCTTTAGGTTTTTTTTATTCCTAAAAGTTTGCCTATAATTTAGAAGCAATTTTCTCTATGATTTTATAATTTTACCTTTAAAGAAAAGAGAGGGAAAAAAAAAAACACCCACGTTTTAGGTTTTTATCCCTAAAAGTTAGTCTATTATTTAGAAGCAGTTTTCTCCATGATTTTATAATTTTATCTTTAAAGATAACTTTCCTAGTATCATTTTTATTTTTCAAAATTTACATATATAGCAATTGCTTACAGTATCATCATATAAATGGTTGTTATTTTTTTCCTTCTCATTTTACTTTGTATTTTGCAACTATATTCTAACACAATTGATTCTCTATTTTTCCTATGGTGATGAGATGGTGAAGTTGAAGTAAATGCAAAGCAATTTAAGAAACTTTAAGAATCAAAAAAATTCATTGAGAGAATCCTCACATGAGCAGTTGGTACTTTTTTTTTTCCCTTCTCATTTAACCTTTGTATTTTGCAACTATATTCTAACACAATTGATTCTCTATTTTATGTATAGCGATGAAAGGGTGGAGTTGAAGTAAATGCAAAGGAATTTAAGACTAAACAATTCATTGAGAAATAGGTATGTTCTTAAATTCTTAGTATAAAATTTCATTAATAATGTAACATAATGAAACTTGAGTTCTTTTTGGCTAAAACACAAAAAAAAAAAAAAAAAAAAATTGCATTCTAATTATAGGCTTATCTCTTTTGTGTTCAACAAGAACCCAAGTAGTCAAGTACTTAACTAATGCAGCCTGGATGTAACAACCATAAAAAAAAGAGTTTGTAAATTGGCAAAGGAGAATTATTTGTTGATATGATATTAAACTCAAAAAAAAAAAAAAAAAAAAGAGCTTCATTGCACTTGCAAAGCGCGTGTGATGAGGTTATCTTAAATAATAACTACATTATATTGATCTATATAATGCAATTATTATTTAAGATAACCACTAAAGGATTGACTATTTATATTCACCATTTCTTTCATCGAGAAGTGCCAAAAATGAATAATTTGAAAAATGAAGAAGTGAAAAATGGTACTCCATGATTAATCCACCCTCTCACAAATCACAATTAGGTAACTCTCTCGACTCTTGCACTCTCTTACTTTCAATATTATTTTCAGGTTTTTTTTTTTTTTCTTAAGTCATTTTGATAAATTTTTCTTATGGTTATTTTTGGATAATGCATTTTTCTGAAAGTTATTTTTGATCGATGCATTTTGACAGGGAGAATACACATTTTGAAAGAAATTAAGGGTACATTTGGTAGATTGTAACGATAATTACATAGGAATACGAATAAGTATTACAAGGAATACAAGACGTTGGAATGTAATACTTATTACTGGTCATTTGTTTGGTGACAACACAATAATATATATAACCCTAAAGACAATGGAATGAAGGTATTTTAAATCAAATTTAAGATATATTTTAGGAATATGTTACTCATATAATAATATTTCCTAAAAAATAATTTTTTTAAATTTGAAAGAGATATTAGTTATTTTTTATAATTTTTTATTTTCATAATTGTTATGTGCATATGGAAAGTTTGTTAATTTGAAAATAAGTTAATTTAGAAATTAATACACCTACTAAGGAATAACTATTACAACCCTCTTAGAGATAAACAGTTATTCTTCATTTTAAAGAATAGTTATTCATAAGGAATGGCTATTCCATATAATAAAAACATAACCAGAGACTTGCTATAGAAAAAGAAGCACCATGGGCCAAAGTCATAAGACAGAAGTATTGTACTCATCAAAGAGCTAATGCTATAAATGCTGATAGACTCCCATGCTCACTAGTTTGGACAACTATTAAAAAAGGAAGGGAGGCTTTTACCAAAGGAAGTATGTGGATGGTTGGTAGGACTAGTAACTTGAATTTTTGGCAAGGAAATTGGACAGAAAAAGGCCTCTCTGTTAGCTGAGAAGTTATATGCTGTACCCGGCATATATGCCGGGTACCTCACAGAGTGATGGGTCCCACACACTGTGGGGCCCACCAGCATGTGAGGTACCCGGCATATATGCCGGGTACAGCATATCATTTTGCCTGTTAGCTAATTCAAGGCCCTTTAACCTAGGAAGCATCTCAGTGGGAAGTTAAAGATATCATGTTGGACTCGGGATGGGATTGGGATCAAATCCCTTTTGTTCAACCTTCTGACATCAAATTGATGATTCAAGCCTTGCCTATATATATGACTGACAGAGGAAAAGATAGGTTAGCGTGGGTGGATTCCAAGAGGCAACTTCGATCTAAAAAGTGCCTATAGCATTGCTGTAAATTCTATCTTTAGTCCTCCTTTTACTGCTAGTTGGATCTGGAAATCCAAGACTTTGCCAAGAATGAAAACGTTCGTATGGAGGTGTGCTCATGATAGTATTTGAGTGAAGGTGTGTCTTGCAAGAAAAGGAGTGGTTGATGAAGAGATGTACCCCATTTGTCGAGGGGAGTTGGAATCAGTGCTTTATGCTCTTAGAGATTATGCTTGGGTCAAGGCCATATGGATACAGCTGGAGTTGAGGCCATTAACCAATCATTTTGGACGACTAATCTCCAGGAATGGCTCAATATTGATGGGAAGGTTAACAGCAGCTACCTTACTTGAAAGCTCTCGTGGAAAATGGTCTATCCATTTGCAATTTGGAATATATGGAAAAGCAGGAACAATTTTGTTTTTAATAGGAAGAACCAGAGTCCAAGGTTGGCTGCAGAAATTATCAACCAAACTATGGAGTTCGTGTATTGTGCATACTCACCCAGAAGTCCAACTTAATACATTATCAAGGAAGTGCGATAGGAGAGGCCTTTGGAAGGTTGGAGTAAATTAAACATGGATGGAGCTGTCATGGGAAGCACAGGGCTAGTAGGATGTGGGGGTATTGTGCGGGATGATCATAGTGGTTGGCTAGTTGGATTTTCTAGGCGTATTGGGATAACTAATAGTTTTATGGCTGAGTTGTGCCTTAGGGATGGGCTAATTCTATGCTGCAATTTAAATATCACATCTATTATTGTTGAGCTAGATGCAAAAGCTATTGTGGATGTTTTTCATAAACCAGATTATGAGAATAACGTAGTCTCTCCTATTTTGGATGATTGCAGACAATTGATTTCCAGATTTCGTTGGATTCAATTTAAGCACTGTTTCCGCCAGGCTAACCACTGTGCTTATATGCTTGCTAGGATCATAATTATTAAACCCAGACTAGATGTTGACCTCGTCTATAAGTCACTAGGTCACTGGTTCAACCAATGAGTCATCGGTCGAATCACATGGTCAAATAAAAAAATTTTGAAAATTAAATATATATAAAATTAAGTTTAAGAAATCATAACTTGAATATGTAAGTTAAAAAAAAAAAAATTAGGCATATGCCTAAATTAAACTCGCCATTATAATTCAAACTCAATGTTTCATAAGTAATAGCATTAGAAATTCTATCAAATTTACAAGTAAAATAAACAAATGTCATAAGATTGAAACAAAGTCTTTGCTAAAGAAAATCTTGTTAACATGTCTAAAAATTATGTATATTAAATAAATAAAAAGGAAAATCTCAAACTCTAACACATATTTCTCTCAGTCTCTCACTGGTTGGTCCAATTACTCCAATCCCATAGATTATGACCTGGGCTTAAACTTGAAGCTCTATCTTCATTGGAAATTGCAACATCAGTGTCATTATTAGATTTTTTGTTTTCATTAGGCTCCTCATTCCTAGCTTCATATTGGTTACAAAAATCACCATCATCATCGTCATCATCTTCGACCAACTCTTCCAAGTTCAAGTTATCTACATACGTTTAAACTCTTGTATAAGGCCACAAATGAAATAAAAAGAAAATACCTGTTCAGACTTCAAAGCATAAAAACATTTATGCACAGTAGCAGCCCATAGTAGTAGGTTTTGAGAATTGTGAAAAATGAAAAGTGATGGTACACGTACAAACCACAAAGTACAAAGTGTGAATCCGAAGGGCGCAGGAAACAATTCTTTTTTTGGATTTTTTAGGTTTCTCTTATTTAAATTACCATATTATCACACATTTAAATAATAAAAGAGTTAATAAAGTGGATCTATTAATGTAATTTTACACAATGTACAAATCCGGCCGGGTTAATAAAACCTAATCGGGTCACACGGGTTACTTAAAACCCATCGGGTTGCACTGGTTTTGACCGGGTCACATATTTTTCCGATCCAGTTGATCACCCAGACCAGTCAATGCGCCGGGTCACTGATTCGACCAACCGAGCCAGGCCGGGTTTAATAACACTGGCTAGGATGGCTACTGACAAGAACCTGGACTTATTTCTTTTGAATGTCTGCTTGTGGACATAGTTAATGTTTTTGACGATGACCTCAATGGAAGGTATTTAAACAGGTTCTACCTTGAACCTGATATAGATCTTTAGTTGTTTTTTATGAATTATCTTTTAATTAAAAAAAAAAACTAAACTATAGGAATAACTATTACATTACAGTGCCTATTACAGTTTACCAAACATACCCTAAATGGTACTCTATTTTTAATTCACAAATCAGAATTAGATAACTCTCTTTCCTCTCACGCACTCTTACATTTAATTTTATTTTTATTTTATTTTTATTTTTTTTTGTGAGTCTTATTGATATAAAGAGCTTGGATGTTACATAAGCTCTTATTAACGAGCCTGGGTGAATGCAAAGGAGCATGAGACATCTAGGCCTCGTTTGGTAACGGTGTTTAAACAACGAAAATTGTTGTTTAAATACCACAACACATATTTTCACACACTTTTTCAGCCATACGTATTTCTACATATGGCTTTGATACCAACTATAAGAGAGATAGAGAGGGAGACAGAGGGAGATAGAGAGCAAAAAAGCAATAGACACAGAAGATGTAGACACAAAGGGTGTAAGAAGATTATGGAAACTAGTTAATAACATATATTGCTACTAACATATACAAGATAACATGAAAATATGGGATAGAACACAACATAAGATACAACAAGCTAAGAGATAGTATTAGATTCAACAACTTTTTTACATCAGACATAAGAGACTTAGAGAAACATTTTACATTGGCTTATAAGGACTATAAGGGCTTTCTTTACTCTGCCCGTTACAAAGAGATAACCTCTACATTTATAGGCAATATCTTACAATATTGTACATTCTAGCACCACAAGCTTCCAAAGAGACGGTAGGGGCTGGCTTCATTATTGACAATTGTCGAAGGAGGTGGGGGTCTTGCCCGAGAATGGAGAAAGTGTGTTGACAAATGTCCAAATGAGGATGAGGTCTGGCTTGGTTGTGATATTCATCTAATAAGGAAGCAGATATGTCTGACTTCTGAAGATTAGGGTGGAACGTCTGAAGACATGTCTGAGACCTTTTTTTTTTTTTTTTTTTTTTTTTTAAAGATTTCTAGTCCCATCCATCTCTTCCTTGGAACCATTCTTCATCAACGTCAGCATTTGGATCATGATTATGGTTGTAGGGTCATCATGTCCAATAAGAGGATTAAGAGGATTGGGTATTTCCATGTGATCTTCATGTGGCCACTACTACAAACTTCTGGATCCATTGGTACTATTTCAGATAAGATCCCCTTATTAAGGAATTCTGTCATTATGAGAGCATGGTAACAAGATACCCAAGAGGTGTCCATGTGTGTGCGTAGAGTGCCATCTGGATTAGTAACCAAGTGTATTTCTGTAGGGTGAAATTTTCCTTCTGTATGGATATCATTTTTGGAATTAAGTTTAGCAATTAAACATACTGAAGTAATTTTGTAATTAAATCTTGGGTGTTCTGTTTTGGGATACTTTATCTATTCTCCATGATGAGCATCATTTTTTTTAAATTTCAAACCAGAATTTGCAAAAGTATCTATTTCCATGTGGGAAAATATATTTGTAAAACTCTGGCTCAAAATGAAGACACAGGTAATACTCATTGAGTAAATTCCACATGTAAAGATAATGTGCAATAGTCCATTGGGTTATTCAAAAGGCAAAAGGGGTTTTCCATGGTTGGTCCATATCAGGAAAGATAGCAAGAAAAAGTCTTTGGTGGTCTTTGAGATAATTATGAAGGACTTTAATGATTCTTTTGGATTTGGCTTTTAGGGTCAAGGTCTTTATTTAGTCTTTTATTTATGAGGAAAGGTTTTCTACCATATTAAAGATATCATCAAGGGCTACAGAGGAAGAGCCAGAGGATGAGGATGGGTCTGTAATAGGATATACACACAAGGGTGGAGGAATAATTGTGGTGTTAAGAATGGGAGGTTTTCTAGAAAGGTAATTAGTAATAAGGTTATCTTTTCCTTTAATGTGCTTGACTTGGAAAGACCATTGTGAAAACCAGTTTGACCATCTGAGCAACTGAGGGTGTGGGAGCATTTTTCTTTTGAATTGAAGTATCTTGGGAAAGGAGGACATATCCAGTTCTACTAGAAAATTATGTCCAAGAAGATGAGATGGAATTTTTCAATCCCATGTTTGACTATAAGAATTTTTTTGAAAGTAGAGTGGTAGTGCAGTTCTGAAGACTTGAAAGCACCATTTTTATAACCACAGATACTTCTCTTGTCATCAATTTCTTCAAAGGGGGTTGCTGCCCAGTATTCATCACTTGCATCTGTTTGTGATATCTGTTTGCCTGGTCCTGGAATCTATAAAGGGGGAAGCTTTTCTGCTAATTTTTTCAATTGTTAGACTGCTTCTGTATGAACAGAATTCTGTTTTGGAGGAGACTTCTTCAGTAATTGGGTTAGGCAATTCTTGTATCTGGAAATTTTTGGAATAAAATCTGACATGTAATTCACAATTCCAAGAAACTGCTGTATTTGTTTGGTACTTGTGAGCTTATCTGGAAATTCATCAAGAGAGACAACTATATGAGGCTGCAAAGTATACCTTCCATCTGAAATGTTGATCCCAAGAAGTCTATGGAAGATTGTCCTATGACCATTTTCTTTTCTGAAAGCATTATCCCTTGAGATTTCACTAAATTATAGAATTCAGTGAGCAATTTTTCATGGGATTTTTCATTTTTTGAGAATGAAAGGATATCATTCACATAAATTAATGCATTGGCCAAGAGTGGCTGGAACAACGTTACCATTGCTTTTTGGAATTGGGATGCAGTATTTTTGAGACCAAAAGGCATGACAGTCCATTGGTAATGATGATCTGGGATGCAAAACGCCGTTCTATATCTTTTTTCTGGATGGATTTCTAATTGCCAAAATCCTGCTTTAAGATCAAACTTTGAGAATACTTTTGTATTTGAAAGGTGCTGAAAGAGAGCACTCTTGTTTGGCAAAGGGAATTTATCATCTGTGAGAAAATGATTAAGATCCTAGTAATTAATTACTAATCTGAGTTTTTCTCAAACTTGCTCAGCATGTTTGTTGACATAGAAAGCTTTACATGCCCATGGAGAGGCTGCGGATTCAATGAGGCCTTCATAAAGGAGGGTGGATAGTTCTTGCTTAGCCAAGGTTAAATGTTTTGGATTCATTCCTCTGTGACTGGCTTTTGTGAGGTTGATATTTTCATTCTTTTTAAAGGGAAGGTGTATGAAAAAATTTGGGTTTTTCCACAAATGATTTGGATTTTAAGGGGAAATTCAGAGTGGCTGTTTGCATAACAATTATTGATAATCTGGAGTTTCAAAGAGTCGAGGGGGTCAACAGTGAATAGATGAGGTACTTGGGTCCAGGTGAGAAGGTGTTGCTTATGCAAAAGTCCTTTTGAAGACCATCTAAGGATAGGTATTTGATGAAGGAGATCAAATCCTATGAAGAGGTCTCTGCCTGTAAGAGGGGATCCAACGCCTTGGTGTTTGATGGTAAGGGTTAGAAAGATTCTGATGAGAATAGACTTACTTATCAACGTGATCAGGAATGTTTCTCCATTTGCTACTTTGAACATTTGATTATGAGGCAACCAAAATTTTGCTGGTAAAATTTTGGAATGAAGGATTGTTGCAGTGGCTCCTGTATCGAACAAGGCTATCCCTGGGATAGGTCTGGAGTAGGTGTCAAGAAATTTTGGATGCCTGCTTTGAACATTTGACTACGAGGCAACCAAAATTTCTTGAGAAACAAAAATATAAAAATGGTTGTGGCTGCGTATTGACAGGGAGCATCCACACAGTTACATACACAACAGGAACACAACATTAAAAAAAAAAAAAAAAAAAAAAAAAGAAGAAAAAGAAAAAGAAAAAAGCAAAAAGAAAAAAAGAAGCAGGCCAAGCCAAGCTAACCAAATCCAAATACTTAATACGCACTCGCTCAAACCCCACTACTACTGCCACTACTACGACTACTACTGCTACATTCACACACAGCCTCTTTCTCTTTGTCTAATCCCAACAGTGATATCTGTCGCCCTCAATCGCGACTTTCCACCACTCACATCACATTTTTCTTTCTTTTCCTCTTATTATTATAATAATTATTATTATATATACCAATTTGTTTTTAGGGTTTTCGCTATGAATCAACAAGTCGCTGAAGAAGCGTCTCAGTCCCAGGACTCGATCGAGCTTTCTAAGGGCTCGGAGAAGAAAACCGAATTACCAATTTCTGAAGAAGAAGAAGAAGAAGAAGAAGAGCCTTTGGAGAAAGAAAAGCCTGACGATCCAATGGAGGAAGACTCAGTGAGTCCTGCCACTGTGTTCTGTATTCGCCTCAAGCAGCCTCGCTCCAATTTGCAACACAAGATGAGCGTTCCCGAGCTTTGTCGCAATTTTAGGTATTCTTCTTCCTATATTTGTGTTTTTCATTATCCAATGCTTTTTAGCCTATAAGCAATTCTGACTAGCTAATTTGGGAATTTTGAAAAACGAAAATTTGATTAAGTAAATTTCTTTGTTATATTTGGAAATGCTAACCGTGTGGATTCTACTGGATTAAGTAATGAAATTTCGATGCAAATCTTGTGTTTTAGAGAATAAATGTGTTTTTAAAAAAAAAAAAAATGATATAATGCATTACTTTGAATTCTTTCATCCATATCTTGCCAATAAGTTGAAAAAGGAAAGGTCTTGTAAATTGTGTGAAATTAATTGTGAACCAATTCCATGGTGAAGTGGACAACTCAACATCAATGAATCAGGGACGGCCTCCTTTGTTCCATTTCTTCATTCAATCTTATTTGAATACTCTCTTTTGCTGCCTCCCTGTTTTAACATATTCATGGACAATTTTTCTCCAAAAAAAAAAAAAAAAAAAGGGTAAGACGGCCTACCAATTACTTTTCCTAGGCTCTGTAGAAGTGGGAGATTTTGCATTGGTTATGACCTTTTTATGGAGTCATGGTTTAGCAGAAATCGTGTCTTTAGACGTTTGCCACGTATTTACTTTGTGATCGCATCTCATTTGATACGTCTTTGCTATGTTTGTGTTTACATTTCTAATCTATCAATGATCATATTAATGCCTTCAATAAAAATTTAACTTGTCATTCTAAAGTTGATTCAAGAAAGAAGAGCTTTTTTTTTTTTTTTTTTTTTTCATAAATAACAAAATTGTATTAATCAAAATTCCCAGGTACACTAGGGGTGTACATTGGTAGCAGTACATTAAACTCTTAAATTACAAAGATCAAGCATATCTAAAAAAATTAGAACATGGAAAAGGATTAAAAACTGAACTCCAATCCAGCAAGGTGTGGAGAAGGAAAGATTTAATCTCAGGAATAGATCGTTCCTTTCCCTCAAAGCATCTTGAGTTTTGTTCTCGACAAATACACCATAAGACACAATGTAGCGCAGCCCTCCACAAATATATGCTTCAATGTCTACCGAAAGGACCTTGCCAACTCGAAAATAAGTTAGTAACAGTTTGTGGCATAACCCATAGAAGACCAAATAGTGCCCACACCATATACCTTAACTCAAAAGCAGTGGGACAATTAAGAAGATGATTCACTGATTCCCCACTCTTTTTACACATATAGCGGCAATCTACAATTGTGACACACTTATACCATAAGTTCTCAAGAGTCAAAATCTTACCTAAGGCGGCATTCCATGAGAAGAAAGCAACCCTAGGAGGGATCTTTCAAATTTTCAATGCAACACAGGTTTCCAAGGGAAAAGAGTGCCAGGAGTCAAGGAAAGGGAGAAGTAGTACTCATGCACTTTAAAACCCTTGTTCCTTGCTGGTTTCCAACTAAGTTTGTCATGTCCCTTACCATTAAGAGGCATAGAATAAATTAGATCTAAAAAACTAGTTAAATGTTCCAATTCCCAATCTTGGACAGCCCTAGAAAATTGAAGATCCCTGTGAAGCCTCTGGTTAGGAAAATGCATAACATCCTCAATAGAAGACTCCTTATTACAACTAATGCTATAGAGTTCCGGAAAGGCCTCTCGAAGACTACAACCCCCATACCACACTTAACCATATGGAATTTGGGGGACTTGTCAATCCCACTCCATAAAAAATTCCTCTGAAGCCTCTCAATACGGTTAGCAATATCCATTGGAATAGGGAAGAGGGATAGGAAATAAGTTGGCAAAATTTTAATTAAAGTAACTTTACCTCCCTTTGATAAGTATAACCGCTTCCAACTCGCTAATCTTCGCTCAAGTTTTTCAAGAATAGGGTTCCATATCACCCTATCCTTGAATTTAGCACCCAAAGGAAGTCCCAAGTATGTCATTGGCAGTGATGACTGTTTACAACCCAACAAGGCCACAAGCTCCCCCATATTGGACACCTCTCCAACTGGAACTAATTCCAACTTAGTTTGTTTAATATACAACCCTGACACTGCTTCAAATGAGGATAAAATCTCCTGCAATTTATCTATCTGAGTAGGAATGGCATCACAAAAAAATTAAGGTGTCATCCACAAAAAGAAGATGGGTCAACATTAGGGGAGTATTAGTGATAGTACCAAAGTGAAACTAGAGGTGTTTCTAGCTAGAACCGCACCATCCAACAAATAGCTTAAAGCATCCATAATAATAGCAAGTAAAAGTGGCTGAGTGGATCACCTTGACGCAGCCCCCTAGTGCTCCCAAAGAGATCCTTAGGGCTACCATTGATCAAAATGGAAAATATCACCGTGGAAATACAAAACATAATCCACTTTCTACATTTCTTAGAGAATCCATGTCGCTGCAACATATACATAAGAAAGTCCCAACTGACATGATCAAATTTACATAAAACACCATAAAAATTGCCTTCCTTGAGGATTGTGAACGGTCTGTTCTTGACATTAAGTTTTTCTTTTTCCATACTCTCCTCGAGTGGAGTTTAGTTTTGCCTTCCTATTCTTGTTTTTCTCTCCCTGATCTTATAGATCGTTGTAATCTGGGTTTTTGATTTGTGCTACTGTAGTACACTTCCAGTGTACTTGGTTTTTTTAATAAAATTTCTTACGTTGCTTATCAAAAAAAAATTACATAAAACACCTGGTACCTCGCCTTGAGCCTACTATCCAAACACTCATTAGCAATTAAAACTGAATCTAGGATTTGTCTATCCAGAACAAAGGCATTTTGAGACTCAAAAATGATCCCAGTAATCACCTTTCTTATCCTATTAGCCAGTACCTTGGAAATGACTTTATAAATACTGCTCACTAGACTAATAGGTCTAAAATCTCTCACATTTACAGCATCTACTTGATTCAAGATGAAGAACTTGCTAGGCAGGAAGAACAATACAGGCTAAAACAGAAACACCAAAGAAGAGAAAAGATGAAAACTCAAAGCAGCACCAATCTAACAGCACCAAACTACTAACTACATGTTCTATAGACAAATATCACCATCATAAATCAAGAAACTTCATCAACGGATTCAGGGATATTCCCAATGCAATTCGGGTTTCTATTCAAGATTGATTTTGTGTTGCGTTGCTTCCTGTCTTCTACTGCCACTCCCATGAATATGAAGCATTCCTCTCATACCAAATTAAATAAACTACTGCTGATCAAGTTTGATTGCAGATCATGATACTGATATTCTCCTTCAAGCTTAAAAGCCAAGCAGGAACAGTATCCTAACAATTTACATAGGCATCAACAATACATCAACCAGAATCAACTTCCAAATTGAATCTGTGAAGCTGGACTCAAAGAACTGTTGGTTTCTGTCCTCAATTCTACTCCTACAAAAACAGCACATGTGGTCACCATTAAACCCCTTACGCAGAAGCCTATCCTTTGTAGAAACTAGAAAGTCTGTTTTTATTGGTCAACCGGCATATAAGGAATTGTTTTGGATAGATTTCTTGAACCGGAGTAACTTCCACCAAGACTCTTTTGGCAATTTCCTTTGCATCTTCTCCCAAGTCTCCTTACAGTTATACACTGCATTTTTTATTTTCAGTAAATAACCTAACTTTATTGAAATAAACATAGCTCAAGTATATGGGAAGTATACTGTGAGACCATCAAAAAGTTATACACCCCACTTTTAGAAGAAATCATACAGGACTAGCAATATCAACCAAGGTGATGGTAGGAAGACCAATTTGGGTTTAGCAAAAAAATAAAATAAAAAAGGAAGCCCACTTTTGATTTGAATGAGGATGTTAGATCTTGCTGGAGGAAGATTCCACATCATATTCTGAAATAGATCAGAAACTTTGGCCGTTCTGCCACTAGCAATGTCATTAGGCACCCTATGACCTAACTTTATACAAAAGGACCAGGGGATGGCAGTAATTATACCAGAGGAAGATAAATTGACCAGATCCCTCCTTGAATCAAATCAGGTTCCTGGCAAGCTTCCTAAGCTGTAAAATACTCCTCCAACTCCAAGAGTATTGCTAAGGAATAGGAATAGACTAGAAACTGCTACCTTTTCACAAATATTTCCTCATTCAAGCCACCCAAATTCCCTGCTTTAACAAACATCTTTCCAGGCAACCTTAGCTACAATAGGTTTTACCATCGTTGCCTGTCCATTGTGAGGCATTAAGTTTTTGCTCAATACCTATAATCACTCTTTTAGTTAAGATGAACAGGCTGGACCAGAATACTTGCACACTATCCAAAACCAGGTTGATCAATTGGATTCTCCCTCCAAAAGATGAATTCTTTTCTGTCCAGGGATAGATTCTAGCAGAAATTTTTGCAATGATAGGCTTGCAATCTTTATAGGGGAGTCTTATAGTTATTGAAGTTAGAGGAACCTCAAGATATCTCAAAAGCAGCTTACCAACAGGTAATTCCAGCAAACCAGACACTTTCTGCCTTAAATTATTATCAGTACTAGATGGAAAGATCTCACTCTTTTTTATTTATTTTTATAATTATTGACTGACAGACAATAAATTTCCTTGTATTCATAATTTCATCTAGCACATCAATTATTATTTTTTATTAAGGGCCAATGGGCTGAAGCAAACATCAAAACATCATCTATAGAAAATAGATAAGGAGAAAGAGGGTCCTGTTGCCTTTAACCCTTTTTCATTTCAAAATACCCAGCCAAATAAGCATTAACTGCAATAGAAAATTTAGGGAATGTTATACAAGCCTTCACACAACCAACAAACTCATCAGGAACACCAATAGCCTTCAAGACCTCAATTATAAAATTCCATTCAACCGAGTTATAAGCATTAGATGAATGTCAATGATAACCACCAGTTCATGAGCAAAAAGAATATTATCAGAGATATTCCTGCCAGGACTAAAAGCTGATTGTTCAGGGCTAATGAAATCCTTTAGCTCAACTCTCATTCTATTAGCAAGCAATTTGGAGATGCATTTATAAATGGTATCACAACAAGCACTGGGTTTTAGCTTTTAAGTCATTCATTTTTGACGGGTTTAAGCGTCTTAGGAACCAAAGCAATGATAGTGGCATTTGCCTCCGCATTCAATCTGCCTTTCCAAAAGAAATCTAAGATAGCTGCGCTGAGCTCATCCCCTAAGTGTGCCTGAAGAAAAGAGGAGTATACCCATCGGTACTTGTACCTTTGTCATTCTTGAGATTAAACACGACTTTTTTTTTTTTTTTAATTTTTTTTTATTGACTTTGCTGTCACCTGCTTCTGAAAAAGCCTCTTTTGATAGTCTGAAATGTGGTGCTGCACCACCTTGGCACCTCCTTAATTTTCTGTTCAACATCTTAATCATTACCAGTCTTAGTAGAACAAAGGAGATTTAAAGAAATTAACAGCAACTTCCTTGATCTGATTAACACCATCAATTTCCATTAGTAATACACCTAATAGAATTCTGAGCATTCCTTACACTAGCCATTTTGTGAAAGTATGCAGTATTTTGATCCCTAGTATTTATCCAAAAACTCCTCAATTTCTGTCTCAGAAAAGTTTCCTCAGCTTTTTTATTGACATGTAATAATGCAACAACTCCTTTTCCTTTTTCAGGAGCCTAGGCATTCCTGGACAACTGAGAAGACCTTTTTTGAACCTTTTCCAAGTCCTCCCCACAAACTCCACAATTTCTGTCTCAGAAAAGCCTCAGCATTTTCTATTGACATATAATAATGCAACAATTCCTTTTCCTTTTTCAGGAGCCTAGGCATTCCTGGACAACTGGGAAGATCTTTTTGATCCTTTTCCAAGTGCTCCCTAACCATTTGATCTCTGAGACTCATGCTCAAAATTTTCCTTATTTTACTTCCTGAACACCATCTTTACTGCTCTGATCCATTTTTGTTTTTACTACAGAGGAACTGAAGCACTCTTTGTCAATTAATTGATCTTTCCATTTTGGGGTATGTCCTTCAATGATTATAACTTGCTCTGATCCAGAGTTTAAAGTTCAAAGTTGTGCATTATTCCCAAACGCAATATAATTTGCATTTAAACTTATGTAAGTTGTACTATGAGGAGAAAGAACAGAGGAAGTAAATAATTGACTTTCTGACAGATCCTTGATATTTTCTTGTGCCATTGATACAGCCGTGGTCATTCTTACATAAGAATTTGTGGACATAATGTCATAAGACCGTGTAGTATTTCTATTTGATCTAGGTTTTTTTTTTTTTTTTTGGTGATATTATAGATCTATAATATGATTCTCCATTTGATATGCTTGTCTTGCATTGAAAAATATATTTTATCTGATTGTGAACATTTAATTATTTGTACATTTTTAGTTGTATTGAAGCTTTGCTTTTATATCAATATTACTTTTGTTTGTATTTCTAGTGCTGTTGCTTGGTGTGGAAAATTGAATGCTATAGCTTGTGCATCAGAGACCTGTGCAAGAATTCCAAGGTTAGTGTACTCTATCCTCCCCACCCCCCCCCGCCCCCCACCCTAAAAAAAAGGAAATATAGCAGGTAATCATTTTTTTTAGCATTTTCAATTTTTTTTTTCACTTGTCTAGTCTGAAATCCATGTGGAGCGTTGAGGGAACATCCGTCGTGGGAGTTAACTCCATATGATAATATGCGATAAGATCTGACAATCAATTTTAAGAGGTGACTTGTGTCGTCGTGTTTGGGGAAAAAGAAGATGAAAAAGAATAAATCAAAGGGATATTCAAGCAATAAAAAGGGAAAAATAGAAAGAATCTAGGCATCAACACTTGGGGCTGCTTGGAATCAGCACCAAGCATAATAGGAACCCAAGAATCAACTTTGGGCCCTGTAAAGAGTCCCCAAATTACATCAAACATGGAAAGAACATAAAATTATAGTGAGATCGTATCATATATTGAAATACAATTCAAACAGCCATCAAATCTCCTGAATAGCATCAATCAGCAGCAATCAGGTCCAGCAACATCAATTAATCTAATTTTTTGTCTGCATCAATCACAAGAAAATAGTGTGATATGGGGAGTTCCAAGATAAATATAATACATTGATAATGCCCATAGCAGACATCTTCTATGTTGCCTTATTTCTTGATAACTGATCTGGTATCCACTTGTTGCAAAGTTATACATGTCAAGAGCTTGAGATGCACTGCACAAGGATATCAGAACTGCACAATTACCTTGAGTGACATAACTTGACTTTGTGGCTCTGTAGCTTTTCATCATATGTTATTATGCATATGTCCTGAAACATTACATCAATCTCTTGCTGATTAGAAAATCTCTCATATTGAAGTTTGGAAAACCCTAGTTTCTGAATAGCCATGCTTTCATCACTCTATTTCTGAATTGCATACAACCATTTTCAATGATCCAGATGGGAGGGTTCTTTCTTTTGGCATTAGTAATTTTCCAAGGCCCCTTTTCTCTTTCCCTCGTATCCTGCTTGTGAAAATTGATTCCTATGAGTATAATTTTCCGGTTCATATTTTTCTTTTGCAGTTCTAATGCAAATCCACCATTTTGGATCCCCATACATATTGTGATTCCAGAGCGACCAACTGAGTGTGCAGTGTTCAATGTCACAGCTGGTATTTTTATGATCATTATCACTTGTTATTGTATAATTTAATTATGGCTTTTGATGTTCTTATGTACAATTGTTATTTGTCTGTTGGGTGTTTTACTTTTGTGAGGTTGGGAAATTACTCGTCATGGGATTTGAAAAATAGGTGCTCAATGCTCAGTGTTCTGATCCTTCACTGAACCACTTCTGTTAATATTTTTCCTTATAATTGTGATGGGCCAACTGGTTTTCCTATATTTTTGTATTATTCTGCTTTGAACAATCCGAAAATTGGGGAATGCTAATACTCTTACGTTACCAGTAAAAGGCCTGGGTTAAAGAAGTGCCCCTTTTCAAGTTGAGAGCAGGTGTTAATGCTTCTGCTAAAGCCATATGAATGAAAGAAAAAGTTAGAGATATTAGGTTTAAAATTGAGTTGTGAAGAGAGAACTTCTGGTCTTTGGATGGTTTGCCTAATTTTGTGTAAGCATTTTTGTTTTTGGGACTCATGGCTGTCATATTATTGTGTAAGCATATGATTTTGAACACTGAGTAGTTCCAGAATATCAAAAAAATAAAAAGAAAAGACAAGTTGCAAACTTGCAACTCATTGAGCTTGAAAACTCTTAAAATTAGTTTTCCTTCAATATGAATGCAAAGGGGCTACTTAAAAAAAAAAAGAATATAGAATGCAAAGGGCAACTAAAATTTGATATGATGCTCTAAATTGATTAAACATTTTTCTGAGTACATATATAGGTCTTTTTGGCAGAAAAAAATGATGATTCTTTGATAATAAAATTTAATTTAATGCATAGGTATGCTGAACTATTAGCGAATTAGCATTTGTATGCTCAACCTTTTTTGATACCCTCGTACCCAATTATGCTTTTCTTTGCTATCATTTGAACTGGTTGATTTTAGAATTTAAATGGTGTGGTGTTTGTGAAATCAGATGGACTGGTATATGTGGAATTAGATGGCCAATAGTTCTTATTATAATTTTGCAATTTTAATTTGTGGCAATATCTGTGCCTAGATAGACCTAAAAACCTCAACATACGATATGCAACTAAGACATGATTAAAAAACATGTCTTATTTTGCAATTGATTCGTTAGTTTACATTTTCTCTATTTTCATTTTCATCGTTGTCATTGCATTACATATGGAATGTTGTCTGTGTCAAATTACCAAGTCTCCCAAAAACTTAAGCTATTAGGAATGATGAATTTAATTATAATTCTAATAGTCCTCCTCACATGTGGGCCTAAACTCTCCCTCAATAAGTGGCACCCAACTTGTGGGATTTTTAACATTTAAATTGGGAGGTAGAGTAAAGCTGGGGATCGAACTTAGATTCTCCTGCTCTGCTACTATGTTAATTACCGATTGTTCCAAAAGTTTAAGTTATTGAGAAATGGTAAATTTAAACATTTTATCACATACTTTTAACAGCCTGATTTGTTTATCATATTGGTTAAAGTTAGGGTGTCCATTTGGTGTATACCAAATGTAATTTAACGTAATTCATTGTTTGTCATGCTTTGAAAGGTTTTTTGCTTATTTATTTATTTATTTTGTGTTGTGGTGGGAGAAAAGGGGGTGGGGGAGAATTGGTCTAATTTTGTCAATTATGATTGGTTGCATTGAATATCTTTTGCAGATTCTCCTCGTGATTCTGTTCAGTTTATTGAATGGTCTCCTACTTCCTGCCCTCGTGCCTTGCTAATTGCTAATTTTCACGGGAGGATAACTATTTGGACTCAGCCCTCTCAGGTAAGCTAAACTTTCTCCAACTACTTAAGTAGATGCCTTTCCCAGACAAGCTGTTAGTTGCATGTATCTAGCATGATTTTTCTCAATTGGTTGACTTCTCTCTGTTTAACCTCTTTATCCTGATATTATGTCTAGTATTATTTATATGTTGTTGCATATTCTCATTTAGCATATATATGATCTCTTCATTCAGGGGCCAGCTAATCTGGTACGTGATGCTAGCTGCTGGCTGCCTGAGCATGAATGGCGACAGGATATTGCTGTTGTTACAAAGTGGTTATCAGGGGTGTCTCCGGTATGCAGGAAATTTCTGTCTTCTACTTATCTGCTAAACTATTTATCTATATGTTTTGCTCATCAATTATCATGATGTAGTATGGTGCTTGAATTGTAACATTTTTGTTTTCCTAATAGTTGTTTTTAAGCTTCTTGTCATGTCAACTGAAATAAATCCAGCAGATCTAATTGCTATAGTATAGAGTTGAGATATCTTAATTTTGTTTGAACAAATGGGAAAACAACTTATTATAAGGCATAAAGTCTTTTGAGCTATGATTTGTAGGGACTAGATGTGAGCAATGAGTGTTGGCAAGGAAATTTGAAATTTTGACTTGAGTGCATTCAAATAAGGTGGGGGTATTCAACTATAAGCCTATTCTTCATTACATCCATCATATGGGAAGAGTAAAATTAGAGATTTCCGGCCTATTAGTTTGGTGGGGAGTGTGTATAAGATTTTGGAGGAGGGTGGTAGCTATGGAGTTTGGGAAAGGGTGGCGGGAGGGGGGATGGACTTCTAAGTTGGGTAGGGATTTACATGGTTGTGATTTTTGGAGGAGTATTAGAATGGGTTGGGAAGCATTTAGTCAATACACTCAGTTTGAGGCTGGGGTGGGGAGTTGTGTGAGGTTTTGGCATGATTGTTGTTGTGTTCAAACTCTCAAAATGGCTTTCCCGGTTTTGTATGAGATTTCCACTGATAGGGAGGTCTCCATAGAGTTTTCATTGGTGAGTTAGGGGTTGGAAGAGACTAGTTGGGATTTGAGGTTCATTCGGGATTTGAATGTTTGGGAGTTGGGTCTAGTGGTGGTTTTTCTTCATATTCTGGGATCCAGTGCCCCTTCAACAGAGAATGGGGAACGTGTGAGGTGGAAGTTAAAGAAGAACAAGGGCTTTGATATCCATTTGCATTATAATGCACTAAGAGGTTCCTTTTTTGTCATCTTTCCTTGGAAAGGTATTTGGGAGTTAAGGCACCTAGGCGAGTTTCTTTCTTTATTTGGATTGCAGCATGGGGAAAGATACTCACTAGTGATAATTTGAGGAGAGGGGGTTTGGCCATTGTTGATTGGTGTTGTATGTACAGAAGGTGGGGAGAATGGATCATTTATTGATTCAATGTGAGTAGACTTATTAGTTGTGGTGTTTTGTCTTTAGATCCTTTAGGGTTTTTTTGGTTTTACAAAGAACAGTGCTAGATCTTCTTTTTGGTTGGAGGAATTGCTTGGGGAAGCACTTGTTAGACATTTGGGAATCGTTGTGTTTGATGTGGTGTATACGGAGGGAGTGTAATATATGCATGTTTGAGATGTGGAAAGTTTGGGGGATCAGCTGTTTGCTTCATTTATTGGTTCTCTGTTTGATTGGTCTCGAGCTAGGGGGCTCAAATAGTGATTTCCTTCCATTGTTTATAAACTCTCCTCTCCTGGGCATATTTTTCTGTTTTTTCTCTTTCTTGTACTATTCAACTGCTTTGTGATCTTATCGCATGAAGTAGTTTTTTTAAATAAAGATTCTTCTTACTTATCAAATAAAAAATATATGTAAAAAATCCAGCATCTGGGAAGTCCAAGGTTTGATTCCCAGGGTTTGACAAATATAGTGATGGACCAAAAATGGTGAAAAGGAAAGATATTTTAGAAAGCTAAGTTGCTTGGAGAAAAGAAAGAATGAACCAGCTCTTCCAGAGACACACTCTCGGAATAATACCTCATAGGTAGAGATTTCTTGGATTCAAATTCAATTAGTTACAATAAGGGCAACTTTGCTTATTTATAGTTACATAAGCAAGCTGCTAAGTTAGTTACAAGAACCCACCATATAGCTGCCATGTGATTGGCCAAAGCCTAACAAACTTCTCTAACTAACTAATAGGCTATTGCACTTATTTTTTTTTTTGATAAGTGCTATTGCACTTATCACTAATAACCTATTAGCTAACTAACTTTCTGTTACAAGTGATAAAGGCTATTAAAAGTAAAAAGAACTGCTTATTATACAACATAAGCTAGAAACAGCTAGCTTTAAAAATGAGCTGCATCATATAGAGAGGCAAATGCATAGGCAACAGTAGCTGCCAAACCAGGGGGAGAAATAAAAAAACACGTAGTAGTGGAGAAGAAGTTTGGATAATCAGGTCGTGTTTGGATATGGATATGACTGTCCAAATACCCACTCAAACTGACTCACCTGCTCGACCCAGACTGAATTTTTGGGATTTGGCTGGTTTTGGTGGTGGCGACAGGTTCAACAGTCCAAAATCTGCCTCAAATGGGTCAAGTGTCGGCTTTCCCACTTGGGAATCCGATGAAACTGACCTGCCCAATAAAGATGCAATACCGGTAAAAAATTTCCCCAGATTGGCTGAGATGATCTCCGATATCTGGTCGGAGATCTCACAGATCTCCAATCAGATATGACGGGGATCTTGCGATCTTGGATGTTTCTGCTCTCCATCGCCTTTTTTAGCCAGTTTCAACTGAATCTGACCGCCGCCGGTGGACACCTGCAAGTTTGAGCTGCTCTTTCTGCTCAGTCAGTGATGGGTCTCATCCTTCACCACCCAATGACTGAAATAATGTGTGGAGTCCAAACTGACTTGGCCCGACCCGTGGACACCCCTAGATATGAAGACCATTTTGTTCCTTTCTAAATGCAGAGCCTTTCATTTGAGTAATATTATTGTCCCTCCAAAAAATTTTCTTTTCAAGAGCTTTCAGCAGGTGCTTCATAACTTGTTAGATTGCTTCAATCAAAAAGATTTTTCTGAAGACATTTTCATAGGCTTTTTCAGCTTCTTCCGCTACTGTATAGTGCAAAAGTCACATTTTCTGATGTCTTAGCATATTGTTACGTTTTTGCTTACGGCAGTTCGGGTAAATTTTTATATCACAAACGGTCACTCTGCGTTTTGTTTTAAGTCATTGTCCTGCGCTAGTTCTGGTATATTCAACTCTTTTCTTTATAATTGGATTCTGGTCTTTTTAAGCATTTTTTATTGTTGTATTTGTTTTAAAAATCAGTATAGGTGGCTTTCCTCGAAATCCAGTGCTTCCACAAGCTCAAAGTCAACTTTTGAGGAAAAGTTCCTTTCGCAGCAGTCTCAAACTTCAGGTTTGTTGCTCTTTGCAATCTATTTTTACAATGTTTGGTTTATGATGCTGCCATGGCCCGTGAGCCTAGGAATTTGAAGTTATGAGGTGCAATTTTTCATGTGTAACTTGTAGGTTGTGGTTGTTTGTTTGTTAGTAGCAAGCTTAAAACTAGGTGGTTCAGATCTTGGAAGCTTAATAAATTAGATGATTACTGGCTTAATTTTGATCTTCAATGGTCCTCTGGTTATAGTTTCTTAATGTTGTACTCATAATTACATGATCTAGTAGCACGAGATTGTTTGAGTAGGATATAATTGTTTTCCCCCCTACTGATAATTTTCATCCTTTGGCATTCAGCCTTTTTTTTTAAGGTGGACCATATGCAAAGTTGCAAACATGAAGCATACAGTTTTGAAAGTTATATATGGCTAAACCATATAATTTAAAAGAAAATGAGAAAAATTATTGTATCCGTTCTTTTTTCTATTATTACAAGAATATGATTTATTAAATTACATGAAGGTTTTGAAAATTTGAAAATATTGCTGATATTGGAGGATATTTTCCTAGGTTTCTGATGTACCATCTGAGATGTGTGTGTATATATTTATATATTTGTGTTGAGTGATATTTGATTATTTATCTGCCTGATTTTTGCTGAGAAAAAAAGGGATGGCTCCTAGTGAGTATGATATTTAATAGATTTTTAAGTATTGGTCAATAAAACCTATGTAACACCTGGTGTGTTTCACAATTTTCTTTCGGATTTGTGTGCTGTTTCTAATTTTTGCTGAAATTTTATGAGAAATTAGCCAATATATTTATGAATGGTATTTTAAGATATCAGTAATGTTTCTTATTACCAATACTTAGATATTTCAGCATCTCAAGAGATCTTGGTGAGATTTTAGACTATGAAATTAACTAATTGTTGAAATTATTAATATATTTTACAATCTTATTTAGGTATTATGGCTGCCTGTACCATTTACTATGATGATGATGAATGATAATGTCTTCCCAATTAGTTGTCTATTTTGTAAGCAGATTGAGTTCATAAATCAGAACGGCATCAGGAATGTTACATCTGATGCAATATTTGGTTTTTGTTTCAGCTCGGTGGCCCAACTTTCTTTGCGTCTGTTCTGTTTTCTCATCAGGCTCTGTTCAACTTCATTGGTCCCAGTGGCCTTCTAGTCATAATGGTGCAGTGTCTAAGTGGTTTGGCACAAGCAAAGGACTTTTGGGTGCTGGACCTAGCGGGATCATGGCTGCTGATGCCATCATAACAGATAGTGGTGCCATGCATGTGGCAGGTGTTCCTATCGTGAACCCATCCACCGTAGTTGTTTGGGAGGTAACTCCTGGTCCTGGAAATGCATTTCAAGCAACTCCAAAGACAAGTTCGAGCAATGGGGTTCCACCTTCTCTTAACCCTCCGTGTTGGCCAGGTTTTGCCCCTTTGGCTGCATATTTATTTAGTTGGCAGGAATATTTAATATCTGAAGCAAAGCAAGGAAAAAGGACAGATCAAGATCTCAGTGAGACAGTACCACTTCATTGCTCGCCAGTTTCAAATTTTTCTGCATATGTGAGTCCTGAGGCTGCAGCTCAATCTGCGGCTACCACTACATGGGGTTCTGGGGTTACTGCAGTAGCCTTTGATCCAACTCGTGGTGGTTCTGTGCTAGCTGTTGTTATAGTTGAGGGTACTTCTCTGTTTTCTGTCTTGAAAGCATTTTGTTTACTTTTTAAATTCAATGTCATGCTTCTGCTAAAGTGGAGCAATCATTTGTTTGTTAATTTTATTTGGTTGAGTAATCCAGGGCATTGATAATGCAGATGGTGTTTTTTTTTATCCTTTGTAATTGTTGCACTGTAATTGTGCATATTCTTCATGTGCTATGGCATTATGAAACAAAAAATTGTAAGAAGATATTGATTTTTCTTGATGGTAAATAATTTTTTGAAAGTGCCAGTGTATACATACCATGTATATGGTAAGTATATAAATTCTGGACTCCTTAAAAGTTAGAACCTAGTGAGCACTAAAACTTGCTAGGCAGAAAATCTATGGAATCAAGAAAACAATCCGAGATGGTAATAACTGCTCCCTCATTCAAATAATTGCTAACTTAATATAATGTAGCGGCCACTCAGGTTGATTTACCCTATGTTGATATTATTTTGTTATCTGTTCCTTGCATTTTTATCTTGTTTTACTGATTCTCAAGTTTCTAGCCATATAAGTTTGGACACATGGTAACATAATGCTCTGTCTTGTCTTACTTTAGCCCGGGTACTATTTAACTGAAAGGTTTTTAATTGCTTCATAAAGGTGGAGAAGATTGTGTCATACCCTTATTGTGGATTTTTACTCTATACTTAATGGTTCTTTACTCTGATACGCATATTAATTGTCTTTTGCCATTTCCTAATTCCATTTTATTCTCTGATTTGTTTTAACGTTCAATTATTCTATGACATGAGTGCATAGAAAGGCAAATGAAACTTAAACAGCAAAACTCACGTCCCATTTGGTCTGTCACAAACCAACATATACACACATGGTTTTCTGTCCATGTCTCCTCACTTTCCCGTGATAACAGATTTAGTGGTTTTAGGAGTTTAATCAATAACAATTTTCACTTGTGCAGGACAGTACATGTCCCCTTATGATCCGGATGAGGGTCCTTCAATCACAGGGTGGAGAGTGCAACGTTGGGAATCATCTCTTAAGCCTGTTGTCCTCCATCAAATATTTGGAAATCCCACTTCTAGTTATGGTGGGCAGGCACCCATGCAAACAGTTTGGGTGTCCAAAGTGGATACAAGCATTACACCAACTAATGATTTTAAATCTCACCAAGCAGCTGCGACAGGACCAG
Organism: Lithocarpus polystachyus; assembly: GCA_033629205.1. Taxonomy (NCBI): domain Eukaryota; kingdom Viridiplantae; phylum Streptophyta; class Magnoliopsida; order Fagales; family Fagaceae; genus Lithocarpus; species Lithocarpus polystachyus. Next base: position 51,375,437 of record CM066166.1, read on the forward strand.
CTTCTGATGCAAGGAAGATATCTGATTCTGGTGCTGACAAGAGGAAAAAAGTTGTTTTTGATCCCTTTGATCTACCAAGTGATGTAAGGACACTAGCTCGAATTGTCTATTCTGCTCATGGTGGTGAGATTGCTATTGCTTTTCTGCGGGGTGGGGTCCACATTTTTTCTGGTCCAAACTTTGCACCTGTTGATAACTACCAGATTAATGTTGGATCTGCAATTGCTGCTCCTGCCTTCTCTTCTACAAGCTGCTGCTCAGGTTCTGTTTGGCATGACACTAGCAAGGACCGTACTATGTTGAAGATAATTCGTGTTCTTCCTCCTGCTGTTCCAAGTAGTCAAGTGAAGGCCAACTCATCAACCTGGGAGCGTGCAATTGCTGAGAGGTACTTTTTGAAACCACTTGAGATATATTATCTGCAAGGTGTAAATTTGATAGTTGATATAATAGTGCTTATGCATTTTTCCATCTCAGTTGTCAGAATTATTTCAATATTTTGCATTGTGATGCTGATTTTGTTTGTTGGAACAGATTTTGGTGGAGCCTTCTAGTTGGAGTTGATTGGTGGGATGCTGTTGGCTGTACACAGAGTGCAGCAGAGGATGGCATTGGTAAGAATATTTTTGCTACAGTTTGGTTTGACTGATATATAATAGTGCAAGAGAAATTAGAAGATAAATTTTATGATATATTATCATCATTTTTGCATCTTTCACGAGAGCATTTGTATGAAATGATGACAGAACAAACTTGTTTATGACAGTGGTTCTTTCTTTCTTTCAGTTTCTCTGAACAGTGTCATTGCAGTCTTGGATGCGGATTTTCATTCTCTTCCTTCCACACAGCACAGGCAACAGTATGGTCCTGTACGTTACTCTGGACTATTGCCATCTTAAATTGTCAAGAATTTTTCATTGGATATCATTAGCGTTATTTAGCTTTTATGGATTTTTGTTGTTGTCAATTTGCTACTTACCATTATGAACACTGTATTGCTTGCTATAGCGGGTTCTTCTTACTTTTTCTTTTAAAAAAATGTGTATTCTGGAGATTACGTGCCATCTTAGGGATTGTTTCTTTTAGAAACTTTCTATCCTATTTGTTGTTCTTTGCTATCTTGTGGTTGTGTTGTTCATTACATGTCCTAGCACTCGTACCATAAAAATTGAAAGGGTACTATTAGCAAATATGTCAAAGAATTCTGGCAAGAATTATTAATTAATATGCTGTGATCTGATATGTTCCTCTAATTTCTGTGCAAGTTGTGATGTATGGGAAGGTATGATACAGTCATGAATAAGTTTCTGCTGCAGCTGAATGATGTTGCAGTGCAAATGTTTTCTGTTTGAGGATATTCTCACGCTTTTATAACCTTAAAATGACCTTTGATTAAGTCTGGATATTGAACTTACCTTTGAATTGATATGAGAAGTCTACATTGGTGACCTCCCTGTTTTCTCCAGCAAAAAATCACCTGCATCATAGGATTTTGAAATTCTAAACATAGCTCAGAGTTGTCCTACTGTCCCGTGTGATGCATCCTGCCACTTACCTCTTTTTGGTGGTGGTTTATTATTATTATTATTATTTTTTTTTGGGGGGGGGGGGGGGAGTTGTTTTGATGCTCATTAAGTTGTTTGCTTTGTAGTTTTTATTGAAGATATGAACCTGGTTTTGCATGATGCAGAGTCTAGACAGGATAAAATGCAGGCTACTTGAAGGTACAAATGCTCAAGAAGTTAGAGCAATGGTTCTTGATATGCAAGCAAGGTTGTTGCTGGATATGCTGGGGAAAGGAATTGAATCAGCTTTGATAAATCCTTCGGCTTTAGTACCTGAGCCATGGCAGGCATCTGGTGAGACGTTATCTGGCATTGATCCTGAAATAATGGCTGTTGAACCAGCACTAGTTCAGAGCATTCAGGTTAACTTTGGTTCCGTTTGACGTCTCATTTTCATCAGTCCTTCCATTTCCTTATCTTTTTTTCCTGTCAGTTGATCCTGTTGAAATTTTAAACACTAAGATCAGCTGATGCCGCTGATTGGTTCTCCGTTGTTTCATAAAGCCAGAAGTGCCTTTAATGTGGTGTGGTTGTTCTTTGCCGCATGAAATGTATTATACTTTTATTATTTATTAGTTGCTAAAGTACAAATTTCAGTAGATACTGAGGACTGCTGTCTTCAGTATAATTGGTTTGTGTTTATCTGGGCCATTGTAGCTGGGAAAGTGTGACCTAAACAGAACTTTTTATTATATTTATTTTTAATTGGTAAGTTTACACATGCATCCAGTGGATTTTGAACTGGAGCCGTTTTAGTTAGACCTCATGGGCTTGTAATTGCAGCATTAACCTAAGCACTGTCATTTAGTTGGCCAAAGGTGTCCCTTTCTATCAGTCAGCTGCTTTGATATGGAAGTTCTATTTTGTTAAGAATTTGATCAGAAATACTTGTGAAAAAAAGAATTTGACTGGAAATATTTTTCTCATTTAGTTTTGAGCTTTTCTAATTGCTACAATTTAATGCAGGCTTATGTTGATGCCGTTCTTGATCTAGCTTCGCATTTCATTACACGTTTGAGGCGCTATGCAAGTTTCTGTCGCACATTGGCCAGTCATGCTGTTACTGCTGGCACTGGAAGCAATCGCAATATGGTGGCCAGTCCTACCCAAAGTTCTGCAACTCCTGCACCGAGTCAGGGTCAGTATGTGCTGGTCTTCTTGTACTTAAAAATTAAACTAAAGAAAACAGAACAAAATTTATTTTGATGGTTCAATCGGAGATGACATCAATTTCTATAATGTGATACACCATTAAATTTGATCACATGTTGATCAGTTACCATATTGTACCTACTTAAGAGGCAAGGTGGCTGCGTAATTATTTGTCTTGTTCACTGTTATTGATGTGTTTTGTGATGAAGTCATGAGAAACCAGAAGCTCCTTTCATTTGTTTCCTCATTCTTCATTATATCATTGCTACATTCTTCTCACAGTTTGATGCTTTGTTGTCCAGGAGGTCAAAGTGGTACCACAAGCTCCACTGGAAGCACCCAAATGCAAGCTTGGGTACAAGGTGCTATTGCTAAGATTAGTAGCACAACTGATGGAGTGTCCAATTCAACTCCTAACCCTATAAGTGGTCCATCATCTTTCATGCCGATAAGCATTAACACAGGAACTTTTCCAGGAACACCAGCTGTTAGACTCATTGGGGATTGCCATTTTCTTCATCGATTATGCCAACTTCTGCTTTTCTGTTTTTTCTTCCGACGGTCACTTCCTCGCTTTCTTGGGGCTGCACAAAGAAATGCCGATACAAATATGCAAAAACCACAGCCTAGTGCTCCTGCCAAGGTGGAGGAGATCAATTCTGTGTCTGCAAAGCCAACTTCATCCATGGCCAGGTCAGATGATGGTCAGGTAGCTCGAGCTAGTCAACTCATACCTGGGGCAAAAGGAGTAGAAGAAGGATCTGGTGTCCGGTCAAGATTAGGATATGGCAATGCTGGTCAAGGATACACTTTTGAGGAGGTGAAAGATGATTCTTTCTTTGTACTTCCAACTCCAAAAAAAAAATGAAGCACCAATATATGAAAAATTCCATTTGTTTGATTCATGAACTAAGAAAAATGGTTTCATTTCATGTTCTATAAGGAGAAAATATTTGACATTAAGAACACTATGCATTGATGTGATGCAGGTAAAGGTCCTTTTCCTCATACTTATGGACCTCTGTCGGAGAACCGCTGCCCTGGCACATCCCTTGCCAGTTTCTCAGGTGGGGAGCAGCAACATCCAGGTGCGGCTGCATTACATTGATGGGAATTATACAGTACTTCCAGAGGTTGTAGAAGCATCTCTTGGCCCTCATATGCAGGTATTTATGTTTATGATTTAATTTTCTGAATGAATTACTGATTATAGAGATGAATGAAGTTGGCTATCTGTAGTTATTAAAGATTTTGCCAAAGATTTTAAAATTAGTCTGCTTTTCTTTGAAAGCCTGCAATATAGTAAATTAATTTAAACAACTCTTTCTATTCTCCTTAGGTAAAACTGGCCGTGTACCTGTGCAATGCATGAAAAATATTACAATATAAATACATTTGTGCTTGCTTGCTGACAGCACATGCATTTCCATTGTATAACAAGAAAATTCAAAATGATAATAAGTCACGGCTTTCTTCACTGCTAATTATTATTTGAAAAAATTATACATCAGCTCTACAAATGTACTTGTAAAATATATATATATATATATATATTGGATTTTCAAAATATGAATTTAATAACAAGTTGTCACGCATAATGTTCAAATGACAGTACATGCATTTCTGTTGTATAATAAGAGCATTAGCATCAGCAGTTCTATCTCAAATGTCATTTGCACACACCAAAACCTATTTTATTTATTTTAACATGTTACTTTACAATATGTCCTGTATCAGATTTTCTATTCTTTTACTACTTTATTTAAATATTCTTTCTTTATTCTTTTTTAATTATTTCATTTTTGACTTCCCAAGACCAACAGTCATTAAAGACTAAGAAAGAGGGAAATTATGAGAATGACATAAGAGAGAGAAAAAAAATATGAATTAAAAATAAGGATAGAGAAGAGAGAGGAGTGGGAGGAGAGATAAAAAATAATAAAGAAGAAATAGAATGGCTACAGTGCCATTCTCTTAATGGAATTGTACTGTGGCAATTCTACTAAAAATGCTAAAATGTTTAGCATTTGAGACATCTCATCAACCTTTCTTTTTTGTATTTGGTGTGTCAAATGCTAAAACTAGTGCTCTAACAAGAAAATTCAAAATATTAATAAGTCACAACTTTTTTCACTGCTACTTATTATTTGAAAAAATTATATATCTGCTCTACAGATGTACTACTTATCAATATATATATATATATATATATAAACATTGACTTACTCATTAAAAAAATAAAATATTGTCTTAAATAGGAACTGAAAGAAAATAAATGATGGATGCCTACCTCTTATAATGAAGCGATTGACAAAGAGGGAGAGGGAGAAAGAGTATGTCGGAGATAAAAAAAAAAAAAAGTTAGAGAGAGAGAGAGAGAGAGAGAGAGATAGATAGATGCATTGAGTAAGTCAGGAAGATTAATGAGAGTAATTGCTTTCCACACATGGCATGCTCAGTCTTTTTCATAAATTTCCCTCAGCTTCAGATACTAATATTAGATGCCCGGCATAGCAACATACTTTGCTGATGATTGTGCTTTCTGATAGAATTTGGAAGGGCTGTTTGGATGCTGATATTATGCTACAATTAATTGCTTGGGCACTATGATTTGACTTAACTCCATCTTGACTCTGGTTGCTTTGAATTTTTTAAAACCATAGATTTATTCTTCCTTTTGTTAACATCTATTTCTGTTTCTCCTGAACTTTTTCCACCATTCTCTAATTGGCTGCATAGAATATGCCCCGGCCTAGAGGTGCAGATGCTGCTGGTCTGTTGCTCCGTGAGCTAGAACTCCATCCTCCTGCCGAAGAGTGGCACAGGAGGAATATGTATGGTGGGCCTTGGTCTGATCCAGATGATATGAGTCCTGTAGATGACTCTCCTAAGTTAAGTAATTCTGGAGACATGCTTGATTTCAACTCATTGGAAAATTGTGATGCTTATAATGGTGCCCATAGCCTGTGGCCAAGGAAGCGCAGGATGTCTGAAAGAGATGCAGCTTTTGGCTTGAACACTTCTGTTGGCCTTGGGGCATATCTGGGAATTATGGGTTCTCGTAGAGATGTTGTTACTGCCGTGTGGAAGACTGGTCTTGAAGGTGTTTGGTACAAGGTTTGATAGTCTTATCTTCATGTTTCTTCTTCTTTGTTCATCCTTTTTTTTTGTCGGGTCTTGGATTCAAATGCTTCTTATATGAGTAATTAGTGTCATTTTTCTTAAAGTTACTTGATAGTGATAATTTAAAAAATCACTAGCTAATTTCTTTCTGGGAGTATAATCATATATTTCATTTGTGTGTTTGTGTATTTTGCTATTGTCTTTTTCTTACACCTCTTCATCCTTCTCTCCTCCGAGTTGTTGTGTTTGCTTAACCTTTTCCTTTTTAATCTTTGTATTCTGGACTTCTTGTGATGCAGTGCATAAGATGTTTGCGGCAGACTTCAGCTTTTACCTCACCAGGTCCTGCACCTAATCAAAATGACCGGGAAAGTTGGTGGATCAGCCGCTGGGCCTATGGCTGTCCAATGTGTGGTGGAACATGGGTTCGAGTTGTATAGATGACTGTTTTATCTGTTAGGTGTTCTCCTGTCTCTAGTTATGTGGGAACCAGTCCTTTGGTGATGAATACATGTATCGTAGTTGATTATTGACAATATACCAAGTATAATGCGGACTGGTCATTTAGAGGAGAGGTGTTGGTTTGGGGGATAAAGTCTGAAGATTTTCTTTCCCAGTGGTCCACTTCACTTGGATCTGATGATAGTAGCAATCCTATTTATTTATATTTATAATTATAATTTTGTTGAGTTCTAATTGTGCGAAAAGAATCTTCTGTCAGATCTGCAAGTTGGAGTTTTAGGTCAATATTATCCCAAAATGACTAGTCTTCTCCCCTCTAATGTGACCAAATGTTGCTGCAGCAATAGTAGGAATGAAGCCCCTCAATGTTTGCCCCAGGCCTGTACATATTAGCCCTTCTCAGGGTATTCCCCCCAAGAATAAAATGGATGTGTAATGTGTACTGATTTTTCTTTTACTTCTAATTTTTGTATATCCGATAGCATTTCAGATGAGCCTTTTTAGCATGAGGGCAATTTGTCAACACTAACAGACTGACTGTGAAGGACCTTAACCATTAGTGCAGGTAAAACTGGTGGTTCTTTGAGCATTGAGCTTGGATGCTCTCTTTTTTTTTTTTTTTTTTTGATGATGCCTTCTGACATGTAGGACGATTACTGTAAATTTTATGTAAATGCTTTCACATATGCTGATTCTCATCTTTTTCCACTTCGCAGATTGTGAATCATCTTGATATATCTTTTCCACGTGTATTGCTGGAAATCTCTACCAGATGGATAAATCTATGAATCTTTGTCGTTGCTGCTGGGATATAATTGGCAAATTGTTGCAGAGGCAAACAGTTCGCTTGCGATTAAAGGGTTGTTACCTTTGTTGTACAAGCTGCTTCCTTGTGTTGGCTGGCAGATGCCTATTAGGTTTTATAATACATTACATTGAAAAAGAGCCAAAGCTTTTCTTCTGGTTACTGTAATTTCATAAGGGTAAATTGCAAATGGCATTCCTAAATTTTGGAGGTGATTGAATTTTACATCTTGAAGTTTTAGAATTTAGATTTTACCCCCAAACGCTTGGGGTTGTTAAGATTTTACACCTTGATGTTTCAGAATTTGAATCTTATCCCTTATATTTTAGGAGTGTTTGGATTTTACTCTCTAAAGTTTGGGGTGTTTGGATTTTACACCTCCAAACTTTAGAGGCTAAAATTCAAATTTTTAAATGTTAGGGTGTAAAATTTAAACACCCTAAATTTTAAGAGGTAAAATTCAAATTTTGAAATTTTAGAGTGTTAAATCCAAACATTTCCAAATTTTAGGAGTGCAATTAGCAATTTACTCATTTTATAATTATATATTCAAAAAATTGTATTTTTTGTAACACAAAGAATCACACTTGTGGAGATGATAACAAACTGTAAATTTTTGAACAACCTAAATGTAAATTGATGGCAACAGCAAACTAATCAGGTTATTGTTGTAAGTTAAGGTTTTAACTCTACACGCAGTATCTCTACAACCATGAATGAACTTGAGGGTGTCCCAAAAACGAGATGGGTGCTAAGATTTGTATAATGCACTGTACGCAAAGCTTACAGAGGGAAAGTTCATTGGATAGCTTGGCCTAAAACTCCCAATCTTTCTTAACAAGTTAGAGCAAGTGCATGTGAAAGTTTGTTGCTAGTAGGCCGTGAGGATGGTAGACAATAGACATGGAAAAATTGGACCCAAAGGAAAAATGCCTAATTTGAATCTTAATATTTTGAACTATAGCAAAAATGGGTTGATTTGTAACTGGTTCCTTTTTTGCAAGTTGCTCGTGACCCAATGGGTTTTTAAAACTATATATATATATATATATATATATATATATAGGGTGTTGTTAATGGGTGCTGTACAACATCCGTTAATGTGATAAAATTTAACATAAACTATTCACATTTTTTTAGGGATATGAAAAAAACTGAATATATATTAAATGTGTGTTAGTTTAAATGGAGTATTGAAGAAACCAAAATACATGTTTGCCAATTTTCAATGCAAGTGGGATTTGTGGTAGATCATAAATGAATCACAACTAGTTCATTAACAGGTGCTAGCCGGCACCTGTTAACAAAGTCCATATATATAAGACAAGCTATTGTTTGCTTTGGGCTTTACTTTGCACGTTTTTAAACCTAGATTGGTTGGTCCAACTAGGTTAATCGTGAATGGGTCATAAACTGGTTTTTAATGAGTGAGAATTGACTATTTGAAGAATTTGATGTATCCCTTGAATTGCAGTTTGACCTGAAAAATCGTTTGAACCGTGAGCTGGTTCAATCGGGTCAAAGAGTTGACTTTATTTAAAAAAAAAAAAAGAGAAATGGGTGTGGGGAATAGAACTTAATACCTAGAGCTCCATGGAGAACAAAGACTAGCATTGTAACCATCAAAACACTTGGACTCCTTGTTTTTAACTATGATCTATTTATGTTTATTTTATATACTTACATGATTTATAATTTCTCAACTTATTATATCACCTCCCTCTCAATATATTAAATATTACTATATTTTTTTCTTTGATAAATTCACTTGTGATTTAATAATAATTCATATGCATGGAAATTTACTAAATTAATTAAAAGTGATTTTTTATTTAATCAAAATGATTTATACTTGAAGGATAATTGTACAAGTTTATTTTCAGGCTTATTTATGTTGTATTATTTTCTATTAACCTTATAATATCATGCAAATTTATTTGAAATTACGTTTCGGTTTTTTTAGATATATTTAGTCAATCTTGCTAATATTTACAAATTTAATACAATTATTTTTATTTTAATTAATTACTAAATTAATTATGACATCGTCATGGTTTGATTTCGATCAAATCTCGGTCTAACCTTAAAAACCTTGAATATCTCCCTTTATTGGTTCTTTGAACGGTCTGGATCTGAAAACTATGCTTTGTACAATTTAATTGGAGATGGAAAATCAGCACCTCGTCTGAATATAAATTCTTTATCCGACTTTGCTTTCTTTCATAATAATATTCCTACTTGTGAAATTCTAGGTTCAACTTAGGACCCAGTTTGTGAGTCGTGTGATCTGTTGCCTGAATCAATTTCTCATACCCTTCGTGACTGTGTTGTGGCTAAGGAACTTAGGAAGCGTTGGGCATAAATGGAACTAGACAGGAATTCTTTGGTCTCTCTCTCTCCCTCAATGGTTAAAGCTTAATTATGAATCTAAGGCGACTTTCAAGCATACCCTGATTCCTTGGAAGATTCTATTCCCTAAGCTGTCTAGCTTATTATATGGTTGCACAAAAATAAATACATCTTCCAAACAGGAAGTTGACGATAATGTACGCTCTCATTGCATCAAGAAAGGAGCTGAGTTCTTTGCAATTGCAACAAATTACTCTTCCAAACCTCTGGGAACTCAGATCCAAGTTAAGTGGAACAAGCCAATGACTGGTTGGGTGAAGCTGAGTACTAATGGTTCAGCTTTGGGAAGCTCTGGGAATGCTAGAGGAGGTGGTATTCCTTGTGACAGTTCTGGTGATTGGGCCTCGGGTTTTGCCTCCTAATGTGGAAATGGATGTTGCAGTTCTTGTTTATTTGCTTAGAAAACCTATGTTATATATATATATATATATATATATATAATAATAATAATAATAATAATAATAATAATAATAGATAATGCAGAGAGAAACTCAAATAGAATTTTAAATTAGAGTTTCAATTTTGTGTCATGTGTCTAGATTTGGATTCTCAATTTTGCGCTACTTGTCTTAACCAAAACTCAAAAAAGAAAAAAGAAAAAAAGAAATCTAATTAGATTATAAATTGGACTCCAATTTTGTATAATGTATCTTATCGAAATTTTTTAATTTTTGTTCCCAAATAAATGATGCATTAAAATTTAACACGGAAGCCAATAAAAGCATAATGATAATGCTCATTAGCTTAAGCAAGAATATCTCACCTGCACACTTTCATGGGTGAACATCTTGTTGGGAAAAATACATGTTCGTATTACATACAAAACATACGCAGCGGAAAATTAACGGATCTACTTCATTCGCAATTGATAACATGTACTATGAAAGTTTTAGAATTTAAGAACAAGAAAGCGTACCTTGGTGCGGTGAAATTCAAAACCAAAGATCAAAAGTTCTTGGGAAGACTTTTAATCTTCACTCTAATTCCACTTAATGCCCAAGATGTGTGGTCTCTCAATCAGTTTCTAAGGAGAGAACAAAGGAGTGTCCAACACTCACATACAAAACCATTTCATTCCTTGTGTAATCTTGATGAAAAACACTTATGAAAAGACTCATGAAAAGACTTATGAAATTATATATGTTTCTCTTCTTATATACAACTAATTATCTAATTAAGCTAGCCTTTTGGGCCATTCCAATTGGGTTCAAGTTGTGTGGCTTGGAGTGGGACTAAAAGGGAACAAATAAGATTCTAGCTCCAATAGGCCTTGGGCTTTTCTATCAACTCTTGACAAGTCCAAAGTTACCATTAATTATATTCAATACCACTATATGAATATAATTGCACTTTAGGCCTTATTAATAAATTATATCCCAAGACTTTATTATACATGCAACCCCTTCATTAAAATATTCGTGGTAATACAAAATCATGAATATAGACTGCCACTTTGAAGATTACTATATCTTAATCCTTGAGTACCCAGTTTAATCCTTAATGTTATTCACCATATATTTATGAAATCCAATTCCATAAATATATACTTTAGTAACTCCTTACTAAAGTGGTTGGGCCCAACTCTCTGAATAATCAATCCCATTAAATTTATCTCAAGGGAATATTTTATATCTCTGTTAAGAGATTATGAATTTCATCTTGAGAATATATGTTCCATCAACACTAAATGCGGCTGCCCAATTTCATCTTGAGAGTTATAGTCTTCGCAGATGAAACGCCAAATTTCATCATCGACTACGAACAACATTCTGAGTTTACAAAGAACTTGCAATTTATATCTTCTATGACTAAATCACATAAATCGCATACTATGCATCTCATGGACTAAGATAATGTCCCATTAGTTCATTTATAAATTGTCTCATATAATTAAACAATTTAATTATTTATGACATGCTAATAAATTGGATTTTAGGGCATAAACTCCAACAATCTCCCACTTGCTCTCAAAAACAATTTACCATATATCCGACACTTATCTTCCTTTAGAGTAATTTATAGTCACTCTAAGGTAAGGATTGGAAACAAGTTTCAGCCAGATTTATTGCATAAATTATCTTTTCTACTACTACTCAAGTACTCATATCTCTTTAGTGAGATAATACTTATGTTTAATGTGTACCTTCACCACTAGGATGAGCACATATCTTAAAGTCCAACTTCATGAATCACAATTAAACTACAAGTCAGCATTTGTACATCCAATAACAATCAAAACCTCACTTTTGTGGAAAAACATATAATCCCTCATTCTCCTAAGATATTTGAGCATATGCTTTACTCCCACTAAATTAAGTGATCTTTGATTCAATTGATATTTGCTTACTATGCCCACTGCAAAATAGATAGTTAGCCTAGTATATAGCATAACATAAAGATTTCCTATTGATATAATATTAGGAACCATCTTAATATGCTCTTCTTTTTATATGTCTTAGGACTATAGTCCTATATAAAGGAACTTCAAACTTAAAAGGAAAGAATCATTTCTTGAAGTATTACATGCTATACTTGGCTAGATTCTAATTTATTTAAACAGTTTGAGATAGATTCAACATCCTAATTTCTGAATTGTAACAAAGTTCAAATTCTTAGGATGTGACTAGTCTTTCCCAAGTACTTTATATCAAGCTGGATTAAACCACAAAAACTTCATTGATGACAATAACTCTACATCATTCTAAATGATTAGAATGTCATCAACATGCATTAAGAAATTTATTATTATATATAGCTTTTACACACATAAGGCATTTTAATACTTGATCAAAATCAATCAAATTGATTGCTTGATCATTGATGATATTTTATGATTCAGATGCTTGCTTTAATCCTTAAATGGAATTTAAGCAACTTGCATACTAAGCACTACTGTTTCTTTGCTATGTACAAGTCTAGTTACATCATATAGATGTCTTCCTCAAGATTGCTACTAAAAGAAACTTTCTTGATATCCACTGCCATATTTCATCCAAATGAAATATAGTGGATAAGAGAATCTTGATAGAGTCAAACTTGACTATTGATGAAAAAAAAATCTTTTCATAATCGAACCATTTCTTTCTGAATAAATCTTTTCGCCATTAGTTGACTTTGAAGGTTTGCACCTTCAAATCTATTAATCTCATTTACTTGTAGACCTATTTGAAAACAATAGGCCTAATGCCATTAGGCGCCTCTACAAGTTCTAGATTTTAAATAGAATCTAATTCTATTTATATAACCTTGATCCAGTAATCCATATTCATATTATCTATGCCTTTACGTAGGAGGACCGAGGATCAAATTCATATCCTTGTGGAATAACTTCAAAAGTTTATCCCAAAAATATGAACTTACTTGGTAATTAAAAATCCTCCCACTACGATATTGTACCGATGTATTAGCTATACATCTAGAATAATACCTTGTGGTGTATCTAATACAACCATCTTATTTCTAAATGTTTTTACAGTTGTCTTTAAACAAATTCTGACATCAATCTTCTCTAGAACAACTATACGTTTTGCTTTAAGATTATTCACATAGCCATCATCAAGAACTTTGTATTTGTACTATACAAACATCTTGTTTTCTTTATGAGTACCAAAACAATCTTTTGCAATTCCTTTTGGATACTCATTATAAACACACATTTTTCTATCTTTTGATTTCAATTTGTTAGACTTCCTTTCCAGCGCAAGTGTTGGACATTTCCAAAAGTAGAAGTATCATATACTAGGTTTTCACCCAATCCACGATTTGACAAATGTCTTAGGAACAAACTTTTGAAATCAACTTTAGAAAAAGTATAGTAATTATTAGAGTATATGTCCAAAAGAAATAAGCAAATGGAAATACTTATCATGTGCTTTACTATTTCTAAAAGAGTTTTATTTCTCCTTCATGTATGCACTGACTTAAAGAAGTCATTGTAACTATATTCCTTTGCAATAAAGGAGCCCTAGATTTTATTATCCTCTAAATAGAATTCATAAGCTGAGAATATAACAAAAAAATGGTTCTAAAAGCCCATCTTTCACCAATCTTGAATATCATTTAGATTAATAAGATCTAGGTATAAGTGCCAAATACATACAATAACAAAGGATGGAAACTTTCTCTTTAAAAAGTAAAACATGTAAATTTCCATCTAGAAAATAATCATGGACAATGCTTAGCTTTACCAAAACAGAAACAATTTCCTTTTGGTCATGCTTTTGAGTCTAATTTCTTTTTTGGCAACTACTAGGACAACTTGCTTGTCTAACTGTTTGGTATTACAATTCATCTTCTTATTACCCTTACCTTTCAGTTCAGGCTAAGAATTTGAATTAAATCATATTGATCCTAGCTTTAGCTTTTAGGATGTCTTCCGTTGCGTAGAACTCACTCATCAATTCAAATAACATAAAAATAAATTTATTTTGAAAACAATCTGAATTGATCAAATGATTCTAACAAGGACTTGTGGATCATATCCATATGAGATTAACATTTAATCTCTACATCCAAGAATTCCAATTAATTTTTAAAATTAAAAACATTTTCATTAAATGATATAGTGTTGGAACTCTTTAAGCTTTTCTAAGCACTCAATATGATTCAACCAAACATCTCATTTAGACTTAATATAAAGTCTAAGTCTAGTACTGACTCTTGCATCTCATGCTGTAGTACAATTGAAATAGAAGCCAATGTAACATTTTAGCATTTCAATGGAGACTATGATCAAGTCATAAGCCATCTTCCATCAATGCATCATGCGTAGGAAATTATGACAATGCTGAATCAAAACATATTTATGTACTTCAGCTCCTTTAAGCACCATGTCCAAAATTATTTCTTAGTTAATGTGATTCATTAAAATAGTAGCTAGAGAACAAAATTTATAACAATTTTATTTTGAGACTATGAACATAATTACAGGGACATTATATTTTGCATCTATAACTATATAGTATGGAACCCGAAAAACATACCATACGAGGTGCAACGACAACCTAATCCCGCAATTAATATTCCTCGGAAGCGAGGTCATACCAATCACTATGATTAGGCGAGAATTATTCTCATTATTAATGCTATCATGGTAACTCTTACCAAACAAAAATAATTTGCCGTTCTTCCTTTGGCCTCTAAGTAATAATGACATAGCTCCTTTGGGAGGTTAACATTACACTTAGTCTAGTGTACACCATTATCTAGAATCATGTGTAGCCACATTTCATCTCCTTTTATAGTGTTTAAAAATTGTAGTACCATGAAACAAAACACCCTCCTTTTGGGATCGCGAGGCATATACGCCAAGACGAGGTGTTTGTGTTGGGATATCAACACGTTTGCATCGAATACAAAACATACGCAGCGGAAAATAAACGGATCTACTTCATTCGCAATCGATAACATGCACTATGTAAGTTTCAGAATATAAGAACAAGAGAGTGTACCTTGATGCGGTGAATTTCAAAACCGAATGAAGAAGTACTCGGGAATACTTTCAATCTTCACTCCAATTCCACTCGATGCCCAAGATGTGTGGTCTCTCAATCAGTTCTATGTATCTAGAGAGAATATGAAAGAGTGTCTCTCTTCCTTATTTCATTACCGTTAATATGATGAAACATACAAACCATTTTATTCTATATAAAATTCTGTATGTTTCTCTCCACATAACTGATTATCTAATTGGGCTAGCCTTTTGGGCCTTCCCAATTGGGCTTTAGTGTGTGGCTTGGAGTGGGACCAAAAGGGAACAAATAAGACACTAGCTCCAATGGGCCTTGGGCTTTTCTGTCAACTCTTGACAAGTCCAAAGTTACCATTAATTATATTTAATACCACTATATAAATATAATTGCACTCTAGGCCTCATTAATAAATTATATCCCAAGACTTTATTATACATGCAGCCCCTTCATAAAATATTCGTAGTAATACAAAGTCATGAATATAGACTGCCACTTTGTAAATTACTACATCTTAATCCTTGAGTACCCGGTTTAATCCTTTTGAGTTATTCACCATATATTGATGAAATTCAATTTCATAAATATATACTTTAGTCTTACTAAAGTGGTTAGGCCTAACTCTCTGAATAACTGTACCCATTAAACTTATCTCAAGGGAACATTTTATATCTCCGTTAAGAGACTATGAATTCCATCTTGAGAATATATGTTCCATCAACATACTGAGGTTTTGACCGTTACTTTAGATCTCACTCCTGATATATCAAAGCAATCTACATTTCATGATCAGGTCCATTATTCTCTCAGGATTAAGAGTTCATGTGAATACAAGTCGTGAAATTTATTATTCAATTGACAGTCGTTAGGAGAATAATAAATCTCACAGCGGTCCAGTTCAATATGTCTTAACTCTTAAAACATATCAACATATTAACTAGAAGTCACCACTTCCATGATCAAGACAAATCATCGTAGTTAATATGTTATAGTCTTCGCAGATGAAATGCCCAATTTCATCACCGACTACGAACCAAAATTTTGAGTTTATAAAGAACTTGTGATCTATATCTTCTGTGACTAAATCACATAAATCACATACTATGCATCTCATGGACTATTTGATAATGTCCGTATATTCATGTTACCATTATTCTAGATAAGAATAAAACAACTTTATTAAACACAATATTAAGTCATACATCATTTCTCACATAATGTCATACATAATATCATACATGGCAACATATAATAGGATTTCAAGGGCACATATCCTAACAATCTCCCACTTTCCCTAAAGACTATTGTGCACTAATCTAACTCCCATTCCCTCCAAATGTGACTCGAAGGTCCTTTGAGGCAAGGCTTTGGTAAAGGGATCTGCTAGATTATTCGCACTTTCAATCTTTGCAACCACCACATCTCCACGAGCAACAATGTCTCGAATGATGTGGTACTTTCTCTCAATGTGCTTTCCTTTCTTGTGATTCCTTGGATCTTTAGATTGTGCAACCGCTCCACTATTGTCACAAAACAATGTAATAGGAACTTGCTCCATTCTCACTACACCAAGATCAGAAAGGAATTTCTTGAGCCAAACAGCTTCTTTTGCCGCCTCACAAGCAGCAACATATTCAGCTTCCATAGTGGAGTCCGCAATACAAGATTGCTTAACACTCCTCCAACTTATGGCTCCACCTCCCAAGGTAAATACACATCCTGACGTGGACTTTCTGAAATCTAGATCTGATTGAAAGTCTGAATCTGTATAGCCAATGGGAATCAAATCCTCACAACGGTAAACAAGCATATAATCTCTCGTTCTCCGTAGATACTTGAGAATATGCTTTACAGCTTGCCAATGTTGTGGTCCTGGATTTGATTGATATCGGCTGACCATGCCAACTGAAAAACAGATATCCGGTCTAGTACAAAGCATGGCATACATGAGACTTCCTACTGCAGAAGCATAAGGAACTTGTCTCATCATATCTACTTCCTCTTGAGTCTTAGGCCTTTGGTCATCAGATAGAGGAACTCCATGTCTGAAAGGAAGTAATCCTTTCTTGGAGTTTTGCATGCTAAACCGTTCTAGAACCTTATCTATATATCCAGCTTGTGATAAGCCTAACATCTTATTCTTACGATCTCGCCAAAGCTTGATCCCTAGAATAAAGTTAGCCTCACCCAAGTCCTTCATATCAAATTGGCTTGACAACCAAACATTTACAGACGACATGACCCCTACATCATTTCCAATGAGTAGAATATCATCAACATAAAGCACTAGGAACATTACTACTTTGTCTTGATGTCTTTTGTACACACATGGTTCATCAAGATTTTGTTCAAAACCAAATGATTTGATTGCTTGATCAAATATGATGTTCCATGACCTAGATGCTTGCTTAAGTCCATAAATGGACCTATTCAACTTGCATACCATATGCTCTTGGTTCTTTGCTATGAAACCTTCTGGTTGCTTCATATAGATTTCCTCTTCAAGATTGCCATTAAGAAATGCAGTCTTGACATCCATTTGCCAAATCTCATAATCATAATGAGCAGCAATGGATAAGAGAATTCTGATAGATTTAAGCATTGCTACTGGTGAAAAGGTTTCCTCATAATCAATACCTTCTTTTTTAGTATACCCTTTTGCCACTAGCCTTGCTTTAAAGGTTTCAACCTTTCCATCTATCCCTCTCTTCCTCTTGTAAACCCATTTTCAACCAACAGGTTTAATGCCGTTAGGCGCCTTTACAAGATCCCAAACTTGATTGGAATACATGGAATCTAATTCTGATTTCATAGCTTGGACCCAATGATGTGCATCTATATCATTCATTGCTTCTTCATAAGTGTAAGGATCAGTTTCGGCCTCCTCTGAGATAGCCTCATAAGTCTCTCCAAGACCTATGAATCTTATAGGTGGCCTAACATTCCTCCCACTACGACGAGGCAACTGTGTACTAGACATCTCATGAGTAGTATCTTGTGGTGTATCCAATACAGCCACATCATTCCTAGTTTGAACTATTGGTTGTTCAATTATAGGTTCATTCATTTCAGCCAAGACAACTCTACTTCTAGGAGTAAAATTATTTTATATAGTCATTTTCCAAGAATTTAGCATTTGTACTAACAAAAACTTTGTTATCTTTATGACTATAGAATAAATAACCCCTAGTTTCTTTTGGATAACCCACAAGCAAACATACTTCTGATTTTGATTCCAACTTATCAGACTTCCCTTTTAACACATGTGCTGGACAACCCCAAATGTGGAGATATTTCATACTAGGCTTACGCTCACTCCACAATTCCATGGGTGTTTTGGGAATAGATTTTGATGGAACTAAATTCAAAAGATGTATTGCTGTATCTAAGGAATAACCCCAAAAAGAAATAGGTAAAGTTGAGTAACTCATCATGGACCTAACCATTTCTAAAAGAGTCCTATTCCTTCTTTCTGCTACACCATTTTGTTGGGGAGTTCCAGGTGCAGTCAATTGGGATACAATCCCATTTTGAGTCAAGTAATCCTTGAAATCCCAAAGAAGGTATTCGCCACCACGATCAGATCGAATGGCCTTTATGTGTTTACCCAATTGATTCTCAACTTCAGCCCTAAACTCTTTGAATTTTTCAAAAGCTTCAGACTTCCGTCTCATTAGGTACACATAACCAAATCTAGAGTAATCATCGGTGAAAGTGATGAAGTACTCATAACCTCCTTTTGCTTGGGTTGACATAGGACCACAAACATCCGTATGAACTAATTCTAGCAACTCTTGGGCTCTTCTACCTTTTGCATTAAAAGGTCGTTTGGTCATTTTGCCTTCCAAACAAGATTCACAAACTGGAAATTCATCAAAGTCCAATGGCTCTAAGAGACCATCTTTGATCAGTCTTTGAATTCTGTTTGGATTAATATGACCCAAACGCAAGTGCCAAAGATATGCATCATTAGTAGAAGGAAACTTTCTCTTTAATGATTTTACATGAGAGTTATTATCTAATTCAGAATTGTATAATTCATGCTTATCAGGAGTTAAAATATAAAGACCATCCACAATATTGCCAAAACAGATAAACATTTTATCCTTCTTTATTACAACATTGTCTTTTAGGATAACACAATATCCACTTTTACCTAAATAAGTTGCAGAAATTAAATTCCTACGAACATTAGGTACAAATAAACAGTCTTCCAATATTAAAACCCTAGTTTCAAAGCATAAATTAAAAACTCCAATAGCTACAACTGGAATCCGACTCCCATCAGCCAAGGTCAGAAACAACTCTCCTTCTTTAAGTCTTCTGGTCTCCTGGAACCCCTGCAAAGAATTGCAGATATGATTAGTACAACCTGAATCCACACAATAGGAATCCGTGGGATTCTGTACCAAACATATTTCAAGAAGGAATGAAATTTTCATACCCTTATTGGCAGCCTTGAACTTTGGACAATTTCTCTTCCAATGTCCTTTCTCACCACAATGGAAACATTTTCCTTTCAACTTCTTTCCTTTGTCGGCAACCCCTAAGACAATTTGTTTACCCTCCTGCTTAGTGAAGTCCTTCTTCTTCTTCTTCTTCTTACCCTTGCCTTTCGACTTAGGTTGAGAAGTAGAAGCTTCACCCACATAGGCTTGAACATTAGAAGTACCTAGGATGCCTTCCGCCGCTACCAACTCATTCATTAATTCAGACAAAGAATAAATCTTTTTGTTCATGTTATAATTAAGTCTGAATTCCTTGAATGATTCCGGTAGTGACTGGAGTATCATATCCACTTGGGATTCTCCATCAATGTCGGCACCCAAAACTTCTAAAGTATTCAGATTAGAGATTATTGTAAGACAATGCTCTCTCACTGAACTACCTTCAGCCATTTTGGTATTCTAAATTTGCCTCATGGTTTCTTGCCTTGCAGAACGGCCTTGCTCACCAAACATCTCCTTCAGACTTTGCATAATGTCCGAAGCTAGTTCTACATCCTGCATTTGATGCTGTAGAACATTTGAGATGGACGCTAGGATGTAGCACTTGGCCATTTCATTAGATTTCTGCCAACGATCATATCGTTGTTTTTCCTCAGGAGGAGCATCTAATGAAGGAAAGCTAGGACATGGTTGAGTAAGCACATATTTGTGCTCTTCAGCTGTGAGAACTATGTCCAAGTTTCTTTTCCAGTCAACATAATTGGTTCCAGTCAGTTTGTTTTGATTAAGAATGCTAACAAGTGGGCTAAATGATGCCATGTTCAAATCTGCAATCTACATTTCAGATATGTCCAAGTTTCTCACTCCTGATATATCAAAGCAATCTACATTTCATGATCAGGTCCATTATTCTCTCAGGATTAAGAGTTCATGTGAATACAAGTCGTGAGATTTATTATTCAATTGACAGTCGTTAGGAGAATAATAAATCTCACAGCGGTCCAGTTCAATATGTCTTAACTCTTAAAACATATCAACATATTAACTAGAAGTCACCACTTCCATGATCAAGACAAATCATCGTAGTTAATATGTTATAGTCTTTGCAGATGAAATGCCCAATTTAATCACCGACTACGAACCAAAATTCTGAGTTTACAAAGAACTTGTGATCTATATCTTCTGTGACTAAATCACATAAATCACATACTATGCATCTCATGGACTATTTGATAATGTCCGTATATTCATGTTACCATTATTCTAGATAAGAATAAAACAACTTTATTAAACATAATATTAAGTCATACATCATTTCTCACATAATGTCATACATAATATCATACATGGCAACATACAATAGGATTTCAAGGGCACATATCCTAACAGTTTGTTCACACTACTTTAGACACCCTCCTTTGGGATCGCGAGGCATATATGCCAAGACGAGGTGCTTACCCACACTACTATGAACTGATAATGGAGGTCGTGAGATCCAACCCTTGTATCTCTCTCCCACTAGAAATTTTAAAACAAGTGGTTTGTCCTAAAATCATCGTGATCTAATCACAATTTTAACCCTACACTTCAAATGTGTTTAATTGTTTAAATTCAATGTGATGTTACTAAGTCACGTTACAATAGCGTAACGAACATTCGCGCAATCACAAAGAAGTTTAACATTGTAATCCGTGAAGTAAATGCCCTCCGCATGGAATGCAAGACTTGAAGTCAAAACAAGGTATCTATTCACATTACAATAAACTTAACAAAAAAGTTATTTCAGCACTCCCACTTATTATTTGGGTTTTTCTTTAAATAATTGTGATCCAATCACAACTAATAACCTTGCACTTGTTAAAGACTCTAATCTTATTAGAATCACTAACTAAAATGGAAGTCCTAAACTATTTAGGATTCCTTAAACTCTAATGGATCAAAAATTAGTTATAAAGAACTCTATCCTTAATATACTAAATAAAAAGTTCTAATCTCATTAGAAAATATATATACCTTTTAATTAAACTTTAATCTCATTAAAACTTCTAATTAAAATAAATTAAGGACTTTTAATTATATAACAGTTCCAATCTCATTAGAATGTTTCTTAAAAGACAAGTCCTAAACTAATTAGTCCTAAACTATTTAGGACTAAGAGTTCTATTTAACTAATATCTTTGATCTTATTAGGTCTTTTAGTTAGAATCATGTGTAATCTCATCACACATTTCCTTACACTTTATACATTTGAAAACATTTAGAAAATATTCAAAATTTCCTTCAAATGTATTTTTGCGAGAATCTCGCGAATAAGCTCTTCTCGCGAAAAAGGCGTAAGGAAAAATAGTGAAAACACAAAATTCAGACAGAAAGTTTCGCTACTGTCTCGCAAGTATCTCATGACTAAGCACTTCCCGCGAAAACGATTTAAAGCAAAAAATTCAAAACACCAAAAATAAGACAGAAACTTTCGTTACCGTCTCGCGACTGGTTCGCGAGTAAAGCTTACTCGCGAAAAGTTTTTGCCTTCAGAATCATTTTTCGCGAGTAACTTCGCGGGAAGTTAACCCGCGAAAAACCCGTGTTTTCAGTTTTTCCATAGCAGTTGCAAACAGTTTTCAACGATTTTTCATGAATAAACAACTACCATATGAACATAAACTGAATTACATTGATGCTATAGCCTTAAAGATGAATTTAACATACTTAAAATCATATTTAAACAACATCATAACATCAATATCAGTTTTTATCAAATCATAGTTTCAACACCTATGCAGAAAATTAAATGCATATATAACTTTCTAACATCATGAAACTATTATCTCTAATTCTAAAACTTACAAAACATGTTATTCAGATTCGAATTGAAGACCGCTCTGATACCAATTGTTGGGAAAAATACATGTTCGTATCACATACAAAACATACGCAATGGAAAATTAACAGATCTACTTCATTCGTAATTGATAACATGTACTATGAAAGTTTCAGAATTTAAGAACAAGAAAGCGTACCTTGGTGCGGTGAAATTCAAAACCAAAGATCAGAAGTTCTTGGGAAGACTTTTAATCTTCACTCCAATTCCACTTAATGCCCAAGATGTGTGGTCTCTCAATCAGTTTCCAAGGAGAGAACAAAGGAGTGTCCAACACTCACATACAAAGCCATTTCATTCCTTGTGTAATCTTGATGAAAAACACTTATGAAAAGACTTATGAAATTTTGTATGTTTCTCTCCTTATATACAACTAATTATCTAATTGGACTAGCCTTTTGGGCCATTCCAATTGGGCTCAAATTGTGTGGCATGGAGTGGGACCAAAAGGGAACAAATAGACTCTAGCTCCAATGGGCCTTGGGCTTTTTTGTCAACTCTTGACAAGTCCAAAGTTACCATTAATTATATTCAAAACCACTTTATAAATATAATTGCACTCTAAGCCTTATTAATAAATTATATCCCAAGACTTTATTATACATGCAACCCCTTCATTAAAATATTCGTAGTAATACAAAGTCATGAATATAGACTGCCACTTTGAAGATTATTACATCTTAATCCTTGAGTACTCGGTTTAATCTTTAATGTTATTCATCATATATTTATGAAATCCAATTCCATAAATATATACTTTAGTAACTCCTTACTAAAGTGGTTGGGCTCAACTCTCTGAATAACCAATCCCATTAAATTTATCTCAACGGAATATTTTATATCTCCGTTAAGAGATTATGAATTCCATCTTGAGAATATATGTTCCATCAACACTAAATGCGGCTTCCCAACATACTGAGGTTTTGACCGTAACTTATAGATCTCACTTCTGATATATCAAAGCAACCTACATCTCATGATCAAGTCTATTATTCTCTTAGGATTTAGAGTTGATGTAAATAGCAGTCGTGGGATTTATTATTCATTTGACAGTCATTAGGAGAATAATAAATCTCATAGCGGTCCAGTTCAATATGTCTTAACTCTTAAAACATATCAACATACCAATTAGAAATCTCCATTTCCATGATCAAGACAAATCATCGTAGTTGATATGTTATAGTTTTAGATGAAATGCCAAATTTCATCAACGACTACGAACTACATTTTGAGTTTACAAAGAACTTGCAATTTATATCTTCTGTGACTAAATCACATAAATCACATACTATGCATTTCATGGATTAAGGTAATGTCCCATTGGTTCATTTATAAATAGTCTCTTATAATTAAATGATTTAATTATTTATGACATGCCAATAAATTGGATTTTAGGGCATAAACCCTAACACATCTCACATGCCCACTACCTGAACCAAGGAGTCCAACGAGAAAGATTACAAAAGCAAAACATCATCTCCTCCTAATGCCATATCGTCATCCTATGTCTCATTCTCTCTCAACCTCTATCAACTAGATCCACACACTACCCTTTCCTCCTCCTTTCGGATTTCTAAGAGTAAGGCCGGGTTCATACACAATGTTTAATCCCACTCTTCTTTGCTTCACACTCTCATACATTACCGCTTCATTGGCGCCTCTAAGAAGATTCCGAGTTCAATGTGGAAACTGAATTTACCAAGATGAACATCTTATCATCACAAATATTAATATTTTCGTGCGTAAGCACAGACCACATGCTAGTTTAACCTAATGCTAGAACGTCTTTTACCTAATTTCTGGAACCTGCTAAGGACCTTCCCTAATTCTATTGTGGATCACATCTTTAGAGAAGCCCATAGGTGTGCCAACAATTTGGCTAAAATTGGAAAGGTATATCCTATAAATAATCAATTATTTAAATTCCATATTTTTACATAGTACATCTCTGATTAGATTAAAATATACAACTCTCATAAGAAGATCCTAAAATACATAATATTGTAGAGTGCAGAGCTAGGCATTAAACCACCAAATTAGGAATCTATATTCTTGAAACTAAATCAACTCCTCTCAAAACTTGACTAAGGCTCTTGTTACTCTTGAAGAAAACTTGTTAACTGAAAGAGTGGAAGGGGTGAGCTACATAGCTCAGTAAGGGTCAGTCACACAATAATTTAGTAATAATACATATAAACCAAAATATTTCATTATGTGGATATGCAGAAAGGAGAACATTTTCATGGATAGTATTTTTTTTTTGATAACCTCATGCATAGTATTTATACTACTATTATAAATAACTTATCCAATTCTCATAAGGAAAATAATTGCTCTCCTTTCCAAGTAAGAATAACATAATCTTTCATGCTAAAAATAATCATTTCAGATTCAAGTAAAAAAACATTATTTTTCATACTTGTAGCTTCTTTCATGATATATATATATATATATATATATTCTTTCATAGTCACAAAACTTAAAATTTCATCGGAAACTTTATCTTTAAAGAACATCAAAATCTTTTATCATAAACCTTCTTTTCATGGGAGATTGCAACTTCCACTATGCTCATAATGCATTTCAACAAAATCATTCTCTCATGATCATAAATATCATAGTTGTTCATGAATAACATTTTGATTAGTCCATATCTAATAAGTTTGTCACAAATTTGGGAGGCTTGCAACACACTGTGCCAGTCATCTAGCACTTCCCACAATGCTAGGAATTCCTGGTATCACATCATACTTATCACACCACTTTTGGTGTGCTTAGAACATCATCCATTGGGTTGGTTGACATCCTTCACAAGTTGGTCGTTCACAACAAGGGTGGGTATATCAGAATCCTCACCACTTTTAATGGTCAAGCACATAACATTTTTCATAGAAAGCTAGCAATTTAACACCTACTGGCTGAGTTCATATCATACTAGAGGACATAACCCAAAAACTACATCATACTAAAATTCATACTCTTACATAACATTTAATAACAAAAGTATAGTCATTATTATCTTTTAACATCATATTTATGAATGAGTAATAGCATCGATACGCTTAAATCATGTACTTTTTAGCTTTTGAAAGCATCACGAACATACCATTGTCTGAATTATGATTGTATGCAACATCTCTGTTCAAAACCTTTTAATGCATAATAATCTTTTTAAAAATAACTCATGACTAACCCAATGCCTTTATCAATTATCCCTTACTTGAAAGCAGAGGAACTAAGAGTTTATTTTGCAGGATTTCAGACTTGGTGCTTACAACACCTAAACTAAATATCAAAATTATTACTATCCATACCACTTTAGCATGCTAGGGAGAAATCAAGAAAACCCTATGAATCATTGTGGACTCCTGTAAACACTGCATTTTGTACCTTTTACGACTTGGGCCCCCGTTCCCCAATGATGCTGAAATTCTAAAGCTTAAGGTTGGGAAAGGGCCTAATCAGATTGAAATTGACTTAAGGAAAATGTTTTAGGAAAAATATAACTCTTTTATGAATAAAATCAGTTATTTTTGGAAAATAAAGACCACGGAAACCCTAGGGCATGCGTACGTATACATGTGTATGCACACGCATGCTCAAGCTCTGCGTACGCATGATTCATGCATGCGTACGCATACACGGGCATGTGTATGCATGTTAGGGTTCCAAAAACTATGAAAGACAAGTTTTCTACATTAAAATTTGGGTTTTGGAACGAATCCCACATTGTCTGGGAACCATTCCAAACCCCCATTTTCAAACTATAAAAAGCCAAACGCACAGAATATCCTAAGGGAAAGCATCAACTTCATTAGAAAGAGGGAATTTTTTTTTACAAAACATCCTCAAGTCAATATTTTTCTAATTGAGGCCTTTTTTGGCATAAATCTTAGTTTTAATATTACTAATCACTTCCTTGTTTGTTTGTGAATAGAATTGATTGAGGGGAACAGTCAAAATCAAGCTAAGGAGTTTTGTGTTTTGAGGTATATGTTCTAAGTCCTTTTCCTTTCTTTTCTTGTTTTAATCTTCTTGTTTTCTTGTTTAGTTTTGTTATAACATGCTTGTTTAGTTTAGGTTTTCTTTGCTTTATCATTTTATGTATGTTAGGTTGTTAGTTTAAGTTTTTTGTTTTATTTTGTTCTTGTTTTCTGGGTTAGGGTTAGGGCATGTATGTGTATGCATGCTTTCTGCATGTGCACGCATACAGCTGGGTTGCGTACGCAGGCTCTATGTATCCGCACGTATACAACTGTTTCTTTATTCTGTTTGCACAATATGCTTATTTTTTGCCTTGTTTTCATGCCTATAAGTCTCTGCCTTTCATGTTTGTTTGTTGTTTGCCCTTCACATGTTAGAATAGGGTTTCTTTTCCTTTCTTTCTTTGAAATGCTATGAACATGCATATGATATGACAATGCATCGATGCATAGGTGCTGTGGTGCAGTGAGGTAAGTCATGCATTCACCTGAACATGCATTTTTTTGAGATATGATCTTGATCTTGCCTTGATGAACATGAATAATATTTGTGAATGATTTGCTTAGGATGTGATAACTTGTTTGTTTGATCTTAACATGCCTATGTTTTTGTTTCGGATATGACATGTTTGTTTGGTTGTTGCCTTGAATATGATGATATGAGTTGCATGATAGATGTATGCTAGGGTTTTCCGACGAAATGTCATGTTGTTTGCTTAGATGTATGCTAGTGTGTGTGTGAGTCTAGAATAATGATGTTGAATTTGCCTTTAACAAGATTAAGATGTAAAACACGATGAGTGGAAGCCAACCCACGAGTTGGGTGGGTGGGGTTGGGTACCTAACACCTTCCCATCCCCATACCTAAACTCCGGACACGTCCTCTGGTAGTAAGATTAGTCCTTCCACGAAGGGTGCTATATATATGGTTCCTAGACCTAATCTAGGTGGCGATTCCATTTCTTTTCTTCGTGTCGGTCCACTTGGCCGAGGTGTACTCCCCCCAGCTTGCGCTTGTGCCCACAGTGGCGACTCGATTGGGGATAGAGAGTTTGATTCCAATGTGTCTTATTTCTTAATTTTGATGAAGGATATCTCAATATTTTTTTTGCACACACTTCACTTAGCTCTTTTGTCCCTTTCACCTCGATTGGTGATGAGTGGGAAGATGAGTACTCTCAATTCGAGCCAAAGTCTTCCTAAGTTCATCCTACCAACTCACAATCTATGTCATTGCCTATGATTGGTTTTGAGTATGTTAATGGTTTGCCACCAATCCACTACGGTCAATTTAGGCCCATGGTTGGAATCATGGCCCACCTAGTTGTGAGTGACCTACTGATCTATCCATTTAGCTCTAGGGAGCCTACCCATACTTAGAGAGATCATAGATCCTATCAATAAGAGGGTACCTTTTATATCTCTTGTTTGTTCAGCCATATATCTTGTATTCATCTAATTCTAAAGGACAAATAAAAGATGTAAAAATTTAAGGATGATCCAAAAATTATCGCATACCCTAAGATGTTGGGATAAAAGAAAAGTTCTCACATATTAAAGGCTTATGCCAAAGTCCAAAGGTATATCTTAACTTGAAAGGTTCATAAGACCATAGCCTAGCTGTTATCATATGCCCAAATCAAAAAGCCTCTTAAAAAGGAGAACCTTGGGCCTAAGGTAACAAATATGATATGGACTTAGCATTCAACATCCTACAAAGCTAATATGAAATTACCTAATATTGGGCCTCCTTGTTGCATGCCTAGCCCAAAATGATGAGAAATTCATGGACTTTGAAAGGAAGGCTACAATATATTCTAGCTAGAGGGCTACTTAAAAAAAAAATGATGATAATGAATGGAAAAAAGAAGATCCCAAAGGTGATGGATACATTGTAAGCACATATTTGAGACAAAGGGTTGAAAATCTCTAAGCACATTCTAATGAAATCCCACGAGAGTAAGATGAGAGCTTCGTTGTAAATGGAATAAAGCCTAATGAAATAAGGGGTAAGGTTCATGAGAGGAAAGTGACTGATTTTTGTAGTTGGGCCTTCATTAAAATGGATTTAAATATTTTCTAAGAACATCTAAGTTAATGAATGGGCTTAATAAAATGATACTTATTTTTAGGCACCATTGCACCACCAATATCAAGAAAGCATGCCCCCATTCCAATTTGGGTCCAAGAAAAGAACGGAATGTGTTTGGTCAAAATTGAGGAAACATATCAAGAAGAGGTATTTCAAGAAGAGACATTACAAGAGAAAGCATATCACGAAGGAATGGCTGCTCCAATTGATGACACAACCGCATAAAATATATTCAAAGCAATAGAAGAGCAAAACGATTCCCTCAAGAAGATAGGAGGCCGTCTCTCCAAGCTAGAGGAGAGCAAGTTCAAGAAGCCCATACATGTGGAGATACATGATGAAGATGAAGGGGAAGATTGGGATGAAAGGGATAAGACCAAATATGAAAGGAACAAGCAATTTGAGAAACTCGTCGCGGACACCATGGCCATGAAGGAAAAGATGGACAAGATGCAACTAGCCTTTCGTAAGGCTCGAGGGATGGGTGATTGTCTATACAACATGGGTGGAGTGGGCTTCAAAACTCCCATTGCATTGCCTCCTAAGTTCAAAATATCGGATGTGGAAAAATTTAATGGGATTAGAGATCCTAAGTGACATGTTAGGAGATATCTAAACATTGCTGAAATGAATGGATTGGATGAGAAGAAAACTTTGCATACCTTTCTCCTTTCACTTATGGGAGGTGCATCAAGGTGGTACTATAGCTTGGACCCAACAAACACCAAGGTGTGGAATGAGCTAGTGGAGTTATTTGTGGATCAATTCATCGTCAATACCATGATTGATGTAACTTTAAGGGATTTGGAGACTACTAAGCAAGCAATAGGGGAGACATTTTCTGAATACATGACAAGGTGGAAAGGAATGGCGTCTAGGATGGTTAATAGGCCAAATAAGAAGGACCAAATCAACATGATTACTAACAATTTACTTCCGGCACATAATAGTAGGCTTCTGTCATCACTCATTAGCTATTTTGGAGAGTTGTGTGATTTGGAACAGGATTGAGGATGCCATCAAAAGTGGGCAATTGGAGAAAGGTGAGAGCAAGCCTCTAATCAAGAAGACATATGGGGGAGGAGCTGTCGCTTCTAAAGCATCCAAGCTTCACAAAGAAAGCCTGCCGAGAATTCTCCAACCTTAGAATGACTTTTGCCCAAGCATATCAGAACTTAACTTCCAAAGGATTCATCAAACCCTTAGACCCCACACCTATGCCTAATCCTATGCCTCTTACTTGGAACCTCAATGAATATTGCCACTTACATCAAAAATCTGGTCATAAATTGACAATTGTTTCTGCCTCAAGAATGAGATACAAGATCTAATAGACAATGGAATTCTTCCAAATCCAAACATCATCACCAAGCCTAACATTAGGAAGAACCCCTTTCCTGAATATCATTAATCTCCTCCTCCATATCAGAATTGGGTGCAAGTAGAAGAGATTGATTGGAATTGTTCGAAGTTGATAGAAACCGTAGAGGTTAATGTGGTCGAAGTCCAAGAAATATGGGATGAGGAAGATGAGATGTTGAAGAGTGCAGTGGCTATGTGGGGGATACTCCCCAAAGGAATGACTGAATTGAAAAAGAGGGTCCTAGAAGACAATGTGGCAAATATCATTAGGAGTGGGAAGAACTATAAGCCATCCTTTTTGGAGAAGGATCATCTTGGTAGGAACATGGAAGAAGGGTCCAAGCCCATTGAACCCAAAGGGAAGGAAGAAAAAGAAGAAGAAGATAGGGTTATGACCCAATTAAAAAAGACTCAGGCTTATATGTCTGTATGGGGCTTGTTGATGGCTGTTGGAAAATTTGGTTTTGTATCTCATACAAAACACATAGCGGAAGCAACAAACATGGATCTATTTCATTCATGATTGATACCATGCACTATGTAAATTTTAGAATTTAAGAACGAGATAACGTACCTTGGTGCGGTGAAATTCAAAACAAAATATTAGAAGTACTTGGGAACACTTTTAATCTTCACTCCAATTCCACTTTACGCCCAAGAAGTGTGGTCTCTCAAGCAGTTTCTAAGGGAGAATAATTGAGTGGCTTCACTCACACATACACACCATTTCACAATGATGTTTCTCTTTCTTATATTAAAAATTTTGTATGTTTCTCCCTTTATAACTAACTGATTATCTAATTGGGCTGGCCTATTGAGCCTTTCCAATTGAGCTTTAGTATATGGCTTAGAGTGGGACCAAAAGGGACTAATAAGACACTAGCTCCAATGGGCTTTGGGCTTTGCTATCAATTCTTGACAAGCCCAAAGTTACCATTAATTATATTTAATACAACTATATAAATATAATTGCACTCTAGGCCTTATTAATAAATCATATCCCAAGACTTTATTATACATGCAATCTCTGCATAAAATATTCGTAGTAATACAAAGTCATGAATATAGACTGCCACTTTGAAATTACTACATCTTAATCCTTGAGTACTCGGTTTAATCCTTTAAGTTATTCATCATATATTTAAGAAATCCAATTTCATAAATATATACTTTAGTATCTCTTTACGAAAATGGTTAGGCCTAACACTTTGAATAACCAAACCCATTAAACTTATCTCAAGGGAATATTTTATATCTCTGTTAAGAGATTTTGAATTCCATCTTGAGAATATATGTTCCATCAACACTAAATGTGACTGACCAACATACTGAGGTTTTGATTGTGACTTTAGATCTCACTCCTGATATATCAAAGCAACCTACACCTCATGATCAGGTCCATTATTATCTCAGGATTAAGAGTTCATGCAAATAGAAGTTATGAGATTTTTTATTCATTTGATAGTCGTTAGGAGAATAATAAATCTCACAGCGGTCCAGTTCAATATGTTTTAACTCTTAAAATATATCAACATATCAACTAGAAGTCTCCACTTCCATGATCAAGAGAAATCATCTTAGTTGATACGTTATAGCCTTCGCAGATAAAATGCCCAATTTCATCACCGACTACGAACTATAATTCTGAGTTTACAAAGAACTTGTGATCTATATCTTCTTTGACTAAATCACATACTATGCATCTCATGGACTATATGATAATGTCCAAATATTCATGTTGCTATTATTTTAGATAATAATAAAACAACTTTATTAATCATAACATTAAGTCATACATAGCATCATACAATAGGATTTAAGGGCATATATCCTAACAATCTCCCACTTACCCTAAAGACTATTGTGCATTAATCTAACTCCCATTCCCTCCAAATGTGACTCAGAAGTCCTTTGTGGCAAGGTTTTGGTAAAGGGATCCACTAGATTACTTGCACTATCAATCTTTGCTACTACTACATCTCCACGAGCAACAATGCCTCGAATGATGTGGTACTTTCTCTCAATGTGCTTTCCTTTCTTGTGATTCCTTGGATCTTTAGATTGTGCAACCGCTCCACTATTGTCGCAAAACAATGTGATGAGAACTTGCTACATTCTTACAACACCAAGATCAGAAAGGAATTTCTTGAGCCAAACAGCTTCCTTTGCCGCCTTAAAAGCAGCAACATATTCAGCTTCCATGGTGGAGTCCGCAATACAAGATTGCTTAACACTCCTCCAACTTATGGCTCCACCTCCCAAGGTGAACACACAACCTGAAGTGGACTTTCTGAAATCAAGATCTGACTAAAAATCTGAATCTCTATAACCAATAGGAATCAAATCCTCACTATGGTAAACAAGCATATAATCTCTTTTTCTCCGTAGATACTTGAGAATATGCTTTACAGCTTGCCAATGTTTAAGTCCTGGATTTGATTAATATCGGCTGACCATGCCAACTGAATAACAGATATCTAGTATAGTACATAGCATGGCATACACGAGACTTCCCACTGCAGAAGCACAAGGAACTTGTCTCATTATATTTTCTTCCTCAAGAGTCTTAGGCCTTTGGTCATTAGACAAAGGAACTCTATGTCTAAAAGGAAGTAATCCTTTCTTGGAGTTTTGCATGCTAAACCATTCTAGAACCTTATCTATATATCCAATTTGTGATAAATCTAACATCTTATTCTTACGATCTTGCCAAATCTCATAATCATAATAAGCAGCAATGGATAAGAGAATTCTGTTAGATTTAAGCATGGCTACTGGCGAAAAAGTTTCATCATAATCAATACCTTATTTTTGTGTATAGCCTTTTGCCACTAGTCTTGCTTTAAAGGTTTCAACCTTTCCATCTATCCCTCTCTTCCTCTTGTAAACCCATTTGCAACCAACAGGTTTAATGCCGTTAGGTGCCTTTACAAAATGCCATACTTGATTGGAATACATAGAATCTAATTCAGAAATCATAGCTAGGACCTAATGATGTGCATTTATATCATTCATTGCCTCTTCATAAGTGTAGGGATCTGATTCAGCCTCTTCTAGGATAGCTTCATAAGTTTCTCCCAAACCTATAAATCTTATAGGAGGCAGAAAAATTCTCCCACTATGACGAGGCACCTGTGTACTAGTCATCTCATGAGTAATGTCTTGTGGTGTATCCAATACAGCCACATCATTCCTAGTTTCATCCATTGGTTGTTCAATTCAAGGTTTATCTAATTCAGCCAATACAACTTTATTTCTAGGATTAAAATTATTCACATAATCATCTTCCAAAAATTTGGCATGGGTGCTAACAAACACTTTGTTATCCTTATGATTATAGAATAAATAACCCTTGGTTTCCTTTGAATACCCTAAAAACATGCATACTTCCGTTTTAGCTTCCAACTTATCAGACTTCCCTTTCAACACATGTGCTGGACATCCCCAAATGTGGAGATATTTCATACTAGGCTTGTGCCTACTCCACAAATCCTTAGGTGTATTAGGAACAGATTTTGATGGAACTAAATTCAAAATATGCATAGTAGTTTTTAGTGCATATCCCCAAAAGGAAATTGGTAAAGTTGAATAACTCATCATGGACCTAACCATTTCCAAAACAGTCCTATTCCTTCTTTCCGCTACACCATTTTATTAGGGAGTTCCAGGTGCAGTCAATTGGGAGACAATCCCAATTTGAATTAGGTAATCCTTGAAATCCCCAAGAAGATATTCGCCACCTCGATTAGATCGAATGGCCTTTATGCGTTTACCTAATTGATTTTCAACTTCAGCCCTAAACTCTTTGAACTTTTCAAAGGCTTCAGATTTTCGTCTCATTAGGTACATATAACCATATCTTGAGTAATCATTCGTAAAAGTGATGAAGTACTCATAACCTCCTTTTGCTTGGGTTGAAATAGGACCACATACATCTGTATGAACTAATTCAAGCAACTCTTGGGCTCTTCTACCTTTTGCATTAAAAGGTCGTTTGGTCATTTTACCTTCCAAACAAGATTCGCAAATTGGATATCCATTAAAGTCCATGGGCTGTAAAAGTCCATCTTTGATTAGTCTTTGAATCCTATTTGAATTAATATGACCTAAACGCAAGTGTCATAGATATGCATCACTAGTAGAAGGAAGCTTTCTCTTTAATGATTTTACATGAGAGCTACTATCTAATTCAGAATTATATAATTCATGCTTATCAGGAGTTAAAATATAAAGACCATCCACAATATTGCTAGAATAGATAAACACTTTATCCTTCTTTATTAAAACATTGTCCTTAAGGATAACACAATCATGATATATGTTCCATCAATACTAAATGTGGCTGCCCAACATACGGAGTTTTTGATCGTGACTTTAGATCTCACTCCTGATATATTAAAGTAACCTACACTTCATGATCAGGTCCAGTATTCTCTCAGTATTAAGAGTTCATGCAAATAGAAGTCGTGAGATTTATTATTCATTTGACAGTCGTTAGGAGAATAATAAATCTCACAGCGGTCCAGTTCAATATGTTTTAACTCTTAAAACATATCAACATATCAACTAGAAGTCTCCACTTCCATGATCAAGACAAATTATCTTAGTTGATACGTTATAGTCTTGCAGATGAAATGCCCAATTTCATTACTGACTACGAACTATAATTCTGAGTTTACAAAGAACTTGTGATCTATATCTTCTTTGACTAAATCACATAAATCAGATACTATACATCTCATGGACTATATGATAATGTCCAAATATTCATGTTGCCATTATTTTAGATAATAATAAAACAACATTATTAATTATAACATTAAGTCATACATAGCATCATACAATAGGATTTAAGGGCACATATCCTAACAATGGCTTCTCACAAGCATTGTAGTGCTCTCTTGGATGCTTTGAGTGAAAAAGAAGCACCTATCTAAACTACTCCACAAGAAGTGCTATCTCTCATGGGAGTTGAGGCCCCATCTCATCATTCTTTCACCTTTTCCAATAAAGAACTTCTTTCAGAAGGGGCCACTCACACTAGACCTTTGCAAACCACCATCGGGTACATAGGTGCCAAAGTTCCAATGGTGCTTATTGATAATGGATCTGCATTGAATGTATGCCCTTTTAGGACCGCTTTCAAAATTAGCTTAGAAGTGGAGACAATCATCCCATCTTCTTTGATTGTTAGAGTTTATGACAACACTTCAAGGAAGGTTATAGGAACTTTCAAGGCTCTTTGAAACATTGGTCCGTTGGAAACAATTGTGAAAATTCATGTAATGGACATCACTCCTAACTATAACCTTCTCTTGGGGAGGGCATGACTTCATCCCATTAGGGCTATTCCCTCTACTTTGCACCAAAAGATGAAGATCCCATGGAAAGGAGGAATTGCTATAGTACTTGGAGATGGTGAGATTCTAGCTCCCGTCTCTGGACTTGAAGAAGGAGGAAATGAGCTTCAAATGAGTGGCTTTGAGTTTGTATATATGGCTGATTATGGATTGAAGGATGAGAAGTACATGATG
Organism: Lithocarpus polystachyus; assembly: GCA_033629205.1. NCBI lineage: Eukaryota > Viridiplantae > Streptophyta > Magnoliopsida > Fagales > Fagaceae > Lithocarpus > Lithocarpus polystachyus. Next base: position 51,410,718 of record CM066166.1, read on the forward strand.
AATTTGCTTCTGTGTTGTAGTCATGAGGTGATTTTAATGATGAAGAAAATGGAATACATGCCTGGTATGGGTCTTGAAAAGAAGGAAGAGGGGTTGTTGAATTCCTCGACTTCAAGACTCAACTGAACAAGGAAGGTTTAGGATTCTTTGAAGGCTACAAAAGAATAAAAAGAACCTTGGTACCCTTAATGGGAACTTTGTGAAGGATGGAGGAGACTTTGCTTTCTGTGGCTTTCCCGAGCTTTGGGTGGATAAGGACGGAAAAGTGAATCCTGGCTGAGAGATATTCTTCAATGAGAAGCTTACTTTCAAGGAAATTTGTGAGGAGGTCGATTGGATGGACTACATGGATGCTGAAGCAATAGGAGCTATGTTGAAAGTGGAGGGGGATGTGCTTGCCATTGCCACCGAGGAGCCAAGTGATCCTTTTACCTTCATCATGCCTGTTGATGGGCAACTTAGCAATTGGACTTGGGTTAGGTTTTCTAAGAATATGGGAAATGAATTTTGAGACACAAGTTTAGATGTGCTTTTCAACATTTTTAATAAGATGAATTCTAATTTGGCTTATTTTGATGTGTCCTATAATATTGAAATTTTTCACTCAAATGATTCTAATGAATTTGAAAATGAAATTAATAAACAATTGGAAAAGAAAATTGAAACTGTGGAACCAACTTTTGAAACTCTTAATTTGGGCAATGATGAGAATCCACGCTTAATTAAAATTGGCTTAACCCTAAGTATAGAAGAAAGAAAATATCTCCAAGACTTACTAATAGAATTCCAAGAAGTGTTTGCCTGGTCCTATGAAGATATGCTCGGTATTGATCTCGAGATAGCCCAACACCACATTGATACCCACACTCACATGGTTACCGTCAAGCAGAAGTTGAGGCATATGAGAACCAAGTGGCTCCTTAAGATCGAGGAAGAGGTCACAAAACAATTGAAAGTAGGATTCATCAAACCCATGCACCAAGCCAATTTAATAGCCAATGTTGTGCCTATACCCAAGAAGGATGGAAAGGTAAAGATGTGTATGGACTTTAGAGACGTAAATAAGGCTTGCCTTAAGGACGATTTCCCTCTTCCTTGTATAGATGTCTTAGTGGATAACACCGCTGGTAGTGCCTTGATGTCTTTTATGGATCGTATCTCAAGATATAACCAAATCAAGATGGCTCCTAAGGACATGACCAATACCACCTTCCCCATTGAATGTGGGATCTATTGTTATATGGTGATGCCATTTGGGCTTAAGAATGCAGGTGCAACCTACCAAAGAATGGCCACAGCCTTGTTACATGACATGATGCACAATGAAGTTGAGGTATATGTTGATGACATGATTGTGAAGTCCAGAGGTAGAGAAGGCCTCATAGCTAATTTGAGGAAGTTCTTCAAAGGATTAAGGAATGTAGACAGATTGAACCCACAAAAATGCACCTTTGGAGTAACCGTTGGAAAATTGATAGGCTTCTTGGTAAGTGATAGAAGGATAGAGGTTGACCCATCAAAGATCAAAGCCATCTTGGACATTCCTCTACCCAAGAGTGAGAAAGAGATAAGAGGATTCTTAGGACGGTTACTGTACATCAGCCGATTCATCGCCAAGCTCACCTCCACTTATGAGCCTATCTTCAAGCTTTTAAGGAAGAATGAACCCCATACATGGAACAATGAGTGTCAGAAAGCCTTTGAACTTATCAAGGAATACCTTCTCCATCCACCTATCCTAGTGCTCCTAATGTTAGGATATGTGCCCTTAAATCCTATTGTATGATGCTATGTATGATATTATGTATGACATTATGTGAGAAATCATGTATGACTTAATATTGTGTTTAATAAAGTTGTTTTATTCTTATCTAAAATAATGGTAACATGAATATTCGGACATTATCAAACAGTCCATGAGATGCATAGTATGTGATTTATGTGATTTAGTCACAGAAGATATAGATCACAAGTTCTTTGTAAACTCAGAATTTTGGTTTGTAGTCGGTGATGAAATTGGGCATTTCATCTGCGAAGACTATAACATATTAACTACGATGATTTGTCTTGATCATGGAAGTTGTGACTTCTAGTTAATATGTTGATATGTTTTAAGAGTTAAGACATATTGAACTGGACCGCTGTGAGATTTATTATTCTCCTAACGACTGTCAATTGAATAATAAATCTCACGACTTGTATTCACATGAACTCTTAATCCTGAGAGAATAATGGACCTGATCATGAAATGTAGGTTGCTTTGATATATCAGGAGTGAGATCTAAAGTAACGGTCAAAACCTCAGTATGTTGGGCAGCCACATTTAGTGTTGATAGAACATATATTCTCAAGATGGAATTCATAGTCTCTTAACGGAGATATAAAATATTCCCTTGAGATAAGTTTAATGGGTACAGTTATTCAGAGAGTTAGGCCTAACCACTTTAGTAAGACTAAAGTATATATTTATGAAATTGGATTTCATAAATATATGATGAATAACTCAAAAGGATTAAACCGGGTACTCAAGGATTAATATGTAGTAATTTACAAAGTGGCAGTCTATATATTCATGACTTTGTATTACTACGAATATTTTATGAAGGGGTTGCATGTATAACAAAGTCTTGGGATATAATTTATTAATGAGGCCTAGAGTGCAATTATATTTATATAGTGGTATTAAATATAATTAATGGTAACTTTGGACTTGTCAAGAGTTGACAGAAAAGCCCGAGGCCCATTGGAGCTAGTGTCTTATTTGTTCCCTTTTGGTCTCACTCCAAGCCACACACTAAAGCCCAATTGGGAAGGCCCAAAAGGCTAGCCCAATTAGATAATAAGTTATGTGGAGAGAAACATACAGAATTTTATATAGAATAAAATGGTTTGTATGTTTAATGAATAATAAGAATACAAAAAAAAGGAAGAGAGACACTCTTTCATATTCTCTCTAGAAAACATAGAACTGATTGAGAGACCACACATCTTGGGCATCAAGTGGAATTGGAGTGAAGATTGAAAGTCTTCCCGAGTACTTCTTCATTCGGTTTTGAATTTCATCGCATCAAGGTACACTCTCTTGTTCTTATATTCTGAAACCTACATACTGCATGTTATCAATTGCGAATGAAGTAGATCCGTTTATTTTCCGCTGCGTATGTTTTGTATGCAATGCAAACATGATGATTACCCAACATTGGTATCAGAGCGGTCTTCATTTCGAATCTGTATAACATGTTTTGTTCGTTTTGGAATTAGAGATAATAGTTTCAAGTTGATAGAGGATTATACATTTAATTTTCTGCAAGGTTGTTGAAACTATGATTTGATAAAAACTGATATTGATGTTATGATGTTGTTTAAATATGAATTTAAGAATGTTAAATTGATATTTAAGGCTATAGCATCAATAGATTTCAGTTTTGATATCAATCTCTGTCTATCATATTCATATGATGGTTGTTTATTCATGCAAAACCGTTGAAAACTACCTTAGAAGAATTTCTGAAAATTCGAGTTTTATGAGTTTCGATCGATCGAAATTTACTTTCGATCGATCGAGTAAAACAGAGACCAATCTTTTGAATCGATTAATATTCGATTGCTAGTCGATCGATTGAATTTTCTTTTCAATCGATCGAGAGGCGATTGAGTATCAATCGAAAAAGACAGAAGGTCAAGTTCGAATTGTTTAATTTTTTCGACCGATCGAGGGGCACATTCGATCGATCGAAAGAAAGAAAATCTGAATTTGTTCTAAGTGTTTTCAAACTTAAAAAGTGTGTGATTAAATTTAGTGTTTTCACTATTTTTTCTTACGCCTTTTTCGTAAGAAAAGGTGCTTAGTATAAAGTGCAAGGCTATGTATAATTAGTTTATGCATGTTTAAAAATAAAAACCTTTAATGTAAAACATCTAGTGGGAGAGAGATACAAGGGTTGGATCTCACGGCCTCCATTATCGGTTCATAGTAGTGTGAGCTAAGCACCTCGTCTTGGCGTATATGCCTTGCGATCCCAAAGGAGGGTGTTTACTTCATAGTACTACATGATTGAACTTACCCGTTTAAAGTAGTGTAGACAAGCACCTCGTCTTGGCGTATATGCCTCGCGATCCCAAAGGAGGGTGTTTTGTTCTATGGTACTGCAAGTTTAAACACCATAAAGTAAGATGAAATGTGGCTATACATGATTCTAGATAATGGTGTACACTAGACTAAGTTTAATGTTAACCTCCCAAAGGAGCTATGTCATTATTACTTAGAGGCTAATGATAATACGACATATTATTAGTGTTTGATAAGAGTTATCATGATGGCACTAATAATGAGAATAGTTCTCAACTGATTGATGTGTTTATAATAAACTTGCTACCAAGGAATTATAGACATAGATTGGGTTGTCGTTGCATATATAATTTTATGGTTTTATTAAGGTTCCATATTATATGCTTATATGCTAAATTGATAATGTCCAGTTTAGTTATTATATTCATGTTTATTATTTCAGATTTGAACATGGCATCATTTAGCCCACTTGTTAGCATTCTTAATCAAAACAAACTGACTGGAACCAATTATGTTGACTGGAAAAGAAACTTGGACATAGTTCTCACAGCTGAAGAGCACAAATATGTGCTTACTCAACCATGTCCTAGCTTTCCTTCATTAGATGCTCCTCCTGAGGAAAAATAACGATATGATCGTTGGCAGAAATCTAATGAAATGGCCAAGTGCTACATCCTAGCGTCCATCTCAAATGTTCTACAGCATCAAATGTAGGATGTAGAACTTGCTTCGGACATTATGCTAAGTCTGAAGGAGATGTTTGGTGAGCAAGGCCGTTCTGCAAGGCAAGAAACCATGAGCCAAATTTATAATACCAAAATGGCTGAAGGTAGTTCAGTGAGAGAACATTGTCTTACAATGATCTCTAATCTGAATACATTGGAAGTTTTGGGTGCCGACATTGATGGAGAATCCCAAGTGGATATGATACTCCAGTCACTACTGGAGTCATTCAAGGAATTCAGACTTAATTATAACATGAACAAAAAGATTTATTCTTTGTCTGAATTAATGAATGAGTTGGTAGCGGCGGAAGGCATCCTTGGTACTTCTAATGTTGAAGCCAATGTGGGTGAAGCTTCTACTTCTCAACCTAAGTCGAAAGGCAAGGGTAAGAAGAAGAAGAAGAAGGACTTCACTAAGCAGGAGGGTAAACAAATTGTCTTAGGGGTTGCCGACAAAGGAAAGAAGCTGAAAGGAAAATGTTTCCATTGTGGTAAGAAAGGACATTGGAAGAGAAATTGTCCAAAGTTCAAGGCTGCCAATAAGGGTATGAAAATTTCATTCCTTCTTGAAATATGTTTGGTACAAAATCCCACGGATTCCTGGTGTGTGGATTCAGGTTATACTAATCATATCTGCAATTCTTTGCAGGGGTTCCAGGAGACCAGAAGACTTAATGAAGGAGAGTTGTTTCTGACCTTGGCTGATGGGAGTAGGATTCCAGTTGTAGCTATTGGAGTGTTTAATTTATGCTTTGAAACTAGGGTTTTAATATTGGAAGACTGTTTATTTGTACCTAATGTTCGTAGGAATTTAATTTCTGCAACTTATTTAGGTAAAACTGGATATTGTGTTATCCTTAAAGACAATGTTGTAATAAAGAAGGATAAAATGTTTATCTGTTCTGGCAATATTGTGGGTGGTCTTTATATTTTAACTCCTGATAAGCATGAATTATACAATTCTGAATTAGATAATAACTCTCATGTAAAATTATTAAAGAGAAAGTTTCCTTCTACTAATGATGCATATCTTTGGCACTTGCGTTTGGGTCATATTAATCCAAACAGAATTCAAAGACTGATCAAAGATGGTCTCTTACAGCCATTGGACTTTGATGAATTTCCAGTTTGTGAATCTTGTTTGGAAGGGAAAATGACCAAACGACCTTTTAATGCAAAAGGTAGAAGAGCCCAAGAGTTGCTAGAATTAGTTCATACGGATGTTTGTGGTCCTATTTCAACCCAAGCAAAAGGAGGTTATGAGTACTTCATCACTTTCATCGACGATTACTCTAGATTTGGTTATGTGTACCTAATGAGACGGAAGTCCGAAGCTTTTGAAAAATTCAAAGAGTTTAGGGCTGAAGTTGAGAATCAATTGGGTAAACACATAAAGGCCATTCGATCTGATCGTGGTGGCGAATACCTTCTTGGGGATTTCAAGGATTACTTAACTCAAAATGGGATTGTATCCCAATTAACTGCGCCTGGAACTCCCCAACATAATGGTGTAGCAGAAAGAATGAATAGGACTCTTTTAGAAATGGTTAGGTCCATGATGAGTTACTCAACTTTACCAGTTTCCTTTTGGGGATATGCACTAAAAACTGCAATGCATATTTTGAATTAGTTCCATCAAAATCTGTTCCCAACACACCTATGGAATTGTGGAGTGGGCGCAAGCCTAGTATGAAATATCTCCACATTTGGGGATATCCAGCATATGTGTTGAAAGGGAAGTCTGATAAGTTGGAAGCAAAAACGGAAGTATGCATGTTTTTAGGGTATTTAAAGGAAACCAAGGGTTATTTATTCTATAATCATAAGGATAACAAAGTGTTTGTTAGCACTCATGCCAAATTTTTGGAAGATGATTATGTTAATAATTTTAACTCTAGAAGTAGAGTTGTCTTGGCTGAAATGAATGAACCTGTAATTGAACAACCAATGGTTGAAACTAGGGACGATGTGGTTGTATTGGATACACCACAAGATACTACTCATGAGATGTCTAGTACACAGTTGCCTCATCGTAGTGGGAGGAATGTTAGGCCACCTATAAGATTCATAGGTCTTGGAGAGACTTATGAGGCTATCTCAGAGGAGGCCGAAACTGATCCTTACAATTATGAAGAAGCAATGAATGATATAGATGCACATCATTGGGTCCAAGCTATGAAATCAGAATTAGATTCCATGTATTCCAATCAAGTTTGGGATCTTGTAAAGGCGCCTAACGGCATTAAACCTGTTGGTTGCAAATGGGTTTACAAGAGGAAGAGAGGGATAGATGGAAAGGTTGAAACTTTTAAAGCAAGGCTAGTGGCAAAAGGGTATACTCAAAAAGAAGGTATTGATTATGAGGAAACCTTTTCACCTGTAGCAATGCTTAAATCTATCAGAATTCTCTTATCCATTGCTGCTCATTATGATTATGAGATTTGGCAAATGGATGTCAAGACTGCATTTCTTAATGGCAATCTTGAAGAGGAAATCTATATGAAGCAACCAGAAGGTTTCAAAGCAAAGAAACAAGAGCATATGGTATGCAAGTTGAATATGTCCATTTATGGACTTAAGCAAGCATCTAGGTCATGGAACATCAGATTTGATCAAGCAATCAAATCATTTGGTTTTGAACAAAATCTTGATGAACCATGTGTGTACAAAAGACATCAAGACAAAGTAGTAATGTTCCTAGTGCTTTATGTTGATGATATTCTTCTTATTGGAAATGATGTAGGGGTCATGTCATCAGTAAAGGTTTGGTTGTCAAGCCAATTTGATATAAAGGACTTGGGTGAGGCTAACTTTATTCTAGGGATCAAGCTTTGGCGAGATCGTAAGAACAAGATGCTAGGCTTATCACAAGCTGGATATATAGATAAGGTTCTAGAACGGTTTAGCATGCAAAACTCCGAGAAAGGATTACTTCCTTTCAGACATGGAGTTCCTTTGTCTGAAGACCAAAGGCCTAAGACTCAAGAGGAAAGAGATATGATGTGACAAGTTCCTTATGCTTCTGCAGTAGGAAGTCTCATGTATGCCATGCTTTGTACTAGACCGGATATCTGTTTTTCAGTAGGCATGGTCAGCCGATATCAATCAAATCCAGGACCACAACATTGGCAAGCTGTAAAGCATATTCTCAAGTATTTACGGAAAACGAGAGATTATATGCTTGTTTACCATTGTGAGGATTTGATTCCCGTTGGCTATACAGATTCAGATTTTCAATCGGATCTAGATTTCAGAAAGTCCACATCAGGATGTGTATTCACCTTGGGAGGTGGAGCCATAAGTTGGAGGAGTGTTAAGCAATCTTGTATTGCGGAATCCACTATGGAAGCTGAATATGTTGCTGCTTGTGAGGCGGCAAAGGAAGCTGTTTGGCTCAACAAAATTCCTTTCTGATCTTGGTGTAGTGAGAATGGAGCAAGTTCCTATCACATTGTTTTGTGACAATAGTGGAGCAGTTGCACAATCCAAAGATCAAAGGAATCACAAGAAAGGAAAGCACATTGAGAGAAAGTACCACATCATTCGAGACATTGTTGCTCGTGGAGATGTGGTGGTAGCAAAGATTGAAAGTGCAAATAATCTAGCAGATCCCTTTACCAAAGCCTTGCCTCAAAGGACCTTCGAGTCACATTTGGAGGGAATGAGAGTTAGATTAGTGCACAATAGTCTTTAGGACAAGTGGGAGATTGTTAGGATATGTGCCCTTAAATCCTATTATATGATGCTATGTATGATATTATGTATGACATTATGTGAGAAATCATGTATGACTTAATATTGTGTTTAATAAAGTTGTTTTATTCTTATCTAAAATAATGGTAACATGAATATTCAGACATTACCAAATAGTCCATGAGATGCATAGTATGTGATTTATGTGATTTAGTCACAGAAGATATAGATCACAAGTTCTTTGTAAACTCAGAATTTTGGTTCGTAGTCGGTGATGAAATTGGGCATTTCATCTGCGAAGACTATAACATATTAACTACGATGATTTGTCTTGATCATGGAAGTGGTGACTTCTAGTTAATATGTTGATATGTTTTAAGAGTTAAGACATATTGAACTGGACCGCTGTGAGATTTATTATTCTCCTAACGACTGTCAATTGAATAATAAATCTCACGACTTGTATTCACATGAACTCTTAATCCTGAGAGAATAATGGACCTGATCATGAAATGTAAGTTGCTTTGATATATCAGGAGTGAGATCTAAAGTAACGGTCAAAACCTCAGTATGTTGGGCAGCCACATTTAGTGTTGATGGAACATATATTCTCAAGATGGAATTCATAGTCTCTTAACGGCGATATAAAATATTCCCTTGAGATAAGTTTAATGGGTACAGTTATTCAGAGAGTTAGGCCTAACCACTTTAGTAAGACTAAAGTATATATTTATGAAATTGGATTTCATAAATATATGATGAATAACTCAAAAGGATTAAACCGGGTACTCAAGGATTAAGATGTAGTAATTTACAAAGTGGCAGTCTATATATTCATGACTTTGTATTACTACGAATATTTTATGAAGGGATTGCATGTATAATAAAGTCTTGGGATATAATTTATTATTGAGGCCTAGAGTGCAATTATATTTATATAGTGGTATTAAATATAATTAATGGTAACTTTGGACTTGTCAAGAGTTGACAGAGAACCCCGAGGCCCATTGGAGCTAGTGTCTTATTTATTCCCTTTTGGTCCCACTCCAAGCCACACACTAAAGTCCAATTGGGAAGGCCCAAAAGGCTAGCCCAATTAGATAATCAGTTATGTGGAGAGAAACATACAGAATTTTATGTAGAATAAAATGGTTTGTATGTTTAATGAATAATAAGAATACAATAAAAAGGAAGAGAGACACTCTTTCATATTCTCTCTAGAAAACATTGAACTGATTGAGAGACCACACATCTTGGGCATTAAGTGGAATTGGAGTGAAGATTGAAAGTCTTCCTGAATACTTCTTCATTCGGTTTTGAATTTCACCGCATCGAGGTACACTCTCTTGTTCTTATATTCTGAAACCTACATAGTGCATGTTATCAATTGTGAATGAAGTAGATCCGTTTATTTTCCGCTGCGTATGTTTTGTATGCGATGCAAACATGATGATTACCCAACACCTAAGGCATGGAAAGCCACTGCTACTTTATCTCTCGATCAAAGAGAATGCGGTTGGTAGTATGCTTACACAAGAGTACAATGTTAAGAGTGAGAGAGCTATATACTACTTGAGTAAGAGGTTCCATGATTATGAGACTAGATACACACCCATAGAAAAGTCATGTTTTGCTCTTGTGTGGGCCGTGCAGAAATTGAGACATATCATTCTACCTTTCTAGATATGGATAGTAGCCAGAATGGACCCGTTGAAGTGCCTATTTGAGAAGCCCACCCTAAGTGGAAGACTATCAAGATGGTTGATTCTATTGGCAGAATTCGATATTAAGTATGTAGCTAGAAAAACCATCAAAGGAAGAGTTGTATCAAATTTTTGTGCCGAGAACCCTATAAAAGGAGAAAATCATAAAGAAGGTTTCCTAGATAAGGATATTTTGGATATCGAACTAGGGGCATGGAAGACGTACTTTAATGGAGCTGTGAACCAATATAGGCAGTGGCGTGTTGGGATAAGTGCCCTTAAATCCTATTGTATAATGCTATGTATGATATTATGTTTGACATTTTGTGAGAAATGATGTATGACTTAATATTATGATTAATAAAGTTGCTTTATTCTTATCTAAAATGATGGTAACATGAATATTCGGACATTATCATATAGTCCATGAGATGCATAGTATGTGATTTATGTGATTTAGTCACAGAAGATATAGATCACATGTTCTTTGTAAACTCAGAATTTTGGTTCGTAGTCGGTGATGAAATTGGGCATTTCATCTGCGAAGACTATCACATATTAACTAAGATGATTTATCTTGGTCATGGAAGTAGAGACTTCTAGTTGATGTGTTAATATGTTTTAAGAGTTAAGACATATTGAATTGGACTGCAGTGAGATTTATTATTCTCCTAACGACTGTCAATTGAATAATAAATCTCACGACTTCTATTCACATGAACTCTTAATCCTGAGAGAATAATGGACCTGATCATGAAATGTAGGTTGCTTTGATATATCAGGAATGAGATATAAAGTAACAGTCAAAACCTCAGTATGTTGGGCAGCCATATTTAGTGTTAATGGAACATATATTCTCAAGATGGAATTCATAGTCTCTTAATGGAGATATAAAATATTCCCTTGAGATAAGTTTAATGGGTTCAGTTATTTAGAGAGTTTGGCCTAACCACTTTGGTAAGACTAAAGTATATATTTATGAAATTAGATTTCATAAATATATGATGAATAACTTAAAAGGATTAAACCGGGTACTCAAAGATTAAGATGTAGTAATTTACAAAGTGGCAGTCTATATTCATGACTTTGTATTATTACGAATATTTTATGAAGGGGTTGCATGTATAATAAAGTCTTGGGATATAATTTGTTAATAAGGCCTAGAGTGCAATTATATTTATATCGTGGTATTAAATATAATTAATGGTAACTTTGGACTTGTCAAGAGTTGACAGAAAAGCTCAAGGCCCATTGGAGCTAGTGTCTTATTTGTTCCCTTTTGGTTCCACTCCAAGCCACACACTGAAGCCCAATTGGGAAGGCCCAAAAGGCTGACCCAATTAAATAATCAGTTATATGGAGAGAAACATACAGAATTTTATATAAGAATGAAATAGTTTGTATGTTCATATATGTGTAAGAGAGAGACACCTTCATATTCTCTCTAGAACAAACACATAGAACTGATTGAGAGACCACACATCTTGGTCATCAAGTGGAATTGGAGTGAAATCAAAAGTGTTTCCAAGTGCTTTTCTTCATTCATTTTTGAAATTCACCATACCAAGGTACACTCTCTTGTTCATATATTCTGAAATTTACACAGCACATGTTATCAATTGCGAATGAAGTAGATCCGTTAATTTTTCCGCTGCGTATGTTTTGTATGCGATACAAACATGTTATTTTCCTACAATTGGTATCAGAGCGGTCTTCATATCAAATATGTATAACATGTTTTGTGAGTTTTGGAATTAGAGATAATAGTTTCATCATGTTAGAAGATTTTATATGCATTTAATTTTCTGCATGATTGTTGAAACTATGATTTGATAAAAACTGATATTGATGTTATGATATTGTTTAAATTTGAATTGAAGTATGTTAAATTGATCTTTAAGGCTATAGCATCAATTTATTTCAGTTTTGAAATCAAATTCTGCATATCATGTACATATGGTAATTGTTTGTTCATGAAAAGATTGTTGAAAATTGTTTGCAACTATTCTGGAAAAACTGAAAACGCGGGTTTTTCGCGGGTTAACTTCTCGCAAAGTTACTCGCGAAAAATGATTTTGAAGACAAAAACTTTTTGCGGGTAAGCTTTACTCGCGAAACAGTCGCGAGACAGTAGCGAAAGTTTTTGTCTGATTTTAAAACCATGCAAATCTGTCCAAGAAACAAGTGAAGAAGTGCTAGATTTTAAAACTCGACAGCTAGCTCAACAGATTGCATCTATCGAGGTTTAAACATGATCTTTAGCTTGATGCTTAACTGCTGTTCAATAGATAACCTATCTATTGAGATTTACAAAAATCAGTTTTCCAGATTTGATTTCACACATATCCATGTATACATGTTTAAGCTTTCTTTTCTCATAACCCTAAACATATATAAGGATTATTTTAAGGGCCGCCACAGTAGATACAAGTTAGTGCAACTTGATGCGAAGGTTTTTCACAAGCATATTGTGACCAGAGACATATGCCATTGTTCATCTTTCTCTTTAAGAAGCTGCTGCGTTTGTACGCTGTAGGGTTTTGTAACCAAAGAGCTTCGTGATCTTCATCGTGTTGATGAACTGAAGAACTTTGTAGCCAATATCCTTTTTAAGTTGGCAGTTAGTCACGTACTTGGATTTGTGCATCGATTGGTTAGTCATGTACTGAGAGCTGTGCATTAAAAAGGAGAGATTGTCACTATAGAATAAGTCCAATTATGTATTGGGGTAAGGGTTCAATTGTAGGTTGGTATAAGGTACTGGAATTATTTTACTTGTAATCGCTTGTTGTGATTATAATTGATTCTTGGGAGTAGTGACCTTAAATTCACCTGGTGGGGTTTTTGTCTTGGAGGTTTTCCCCATTTATAAACAAATCACTGTGTCAACTTTATTTTCTGCTGCATATTAACTTAGTTGGTGATTTGTTTATGCTACCACGCTTATTGTATGTTAATTAACTTAATTAATTTTACTTGGCTAATTAATTGGTTAATTTATCACAATGGGTTAATACATTCTTGGCCTATCAATAGACACATCATAAACACAACATAAATCATCAAAGATCCTAAGTTTTCTATGCTGATTAGGGTTAATATTTGTTGTGTGATCCATTGACCCTTGTTGTCATGGATAGAGGACAATCGTTGGTTATACCTCCTTTATTTGATGGCACTAACAATGCATACTGGAAAGTATGCATGAGAGCTTTCTTGCAGTCATTGGATGAAAAAGTATGGCAAGCTGTGGAGATAGGTTAGACCAAGCCAAAGGAAGCGCTGGCTAATTGGGATGATGCTAATATCATGGCTGCTAACTTCAACAACTGGGCATTGAATGCTTTATTTAGTGTGGTCACGAATGAGGAGTTTAAGAAGATATCCTCTACTGAAACTGCCAAGGAAGCATGGACTATCCTCCAGACAACCTATGAAGGAACCAAGGCTGTCAAAGATTTGAAGCTTTAGAGGCTTACTACGAGCTTTGAAGAGATTAAGATGGAAGAGGACGAGTCGTTCGATGAGTTCTATGCCAAGCTCAAGGATATAGTGAACTCAGTCTTTAATCTTGGGGAAACCATTCTCGAACCCAAGATTGTTACAAAGGTACTCAGATCTCTACCTGAGAGATTTCATGCCAAGATCACTGCAATTGAGGAATCAATGGATATTGACAAAATTCCTTTGATAGAGTTGGTTGGTAATCTACAGACCTATGAGTTGGGTTGACATGGATCGGGAATCGAGTAAGGGAAATAGCATGGCATTGAAGGCCAAAAGTAGTGACACTGATGACTTTTCAGACGATGAAGATTCTAAAATGAAATCCTACATTACAAGGCAGTTCAAAAAGTTTATGAAGAATGCCAATGCTAAAGGATTTGACAAAGATCGCAAGCAGTCCAGTTCATCCAAGTTTAAGAACCAAGACAGAAGAAAACAAGATGCTAAGGAAGGCGGTCAGTACACTGTTCCCTCCAGACCTAAGTGTTTCGAATGTCAAGACTTTAGACACATGAAACAAGAATGCCCAACGTATCTCAAGACCATCGGGAAAAGCAAGGCCCTTGCTGCTACCTTGAGTGACACAGAGCTTGAGGATGACATAGATAATGAGGATGATAGAATCTTGAATGCCTTTACTGCTACATTTGATCCTACTGATGGGGGTTCAGAAACCGTAGATGATGAAGAGGACTTGGTCAATTCTAAGTTCGAGAAAATGGATGATTAAGATGATATCCATACAGCCTATGAAAAATTGTACAAGGTTTCTGAGAAGCATGAGAAACTATATTGGTTGGCCACCAAGAAACTGAGTGATGTGGAACTTGATCGAGAAGAGATTTTCACAAAGTTTGATGAAGCTAATCAGACTATTGGAGCACAATGGTTTGAGAACAATTTCTTGGCTGAGAAGACTAAGAAGCTTGAGGTAGAGCTGTTCCAAGTCAGAGCTTAGTTGGAGAGGACTTCAAGTGCAAAGCTTGATGAGATGCTCAGCTTTTAGAAATCTGCTTCTAATCGAATTGGTTTAGGGTATGATCTCTCTTCTCCTAGTATTGCTTATACTAGTACTACTGTTTTTGTATCACCTGCTAATAATGTTGAATCTGAGAACAATAATGTGAAAACTGCTTTAGCTAGTGAGAACATAGACAAGGGTAAATCTATCTTAGGAGCACCCCCTAAGCTTGATAAGAAAGAGACTAAAAACCCTAGGGCTAATAAGGGCAATATCCAAAAGTCTAAACAAAAGAAGCAATATCTTTGTCATCACTATGAAGTGACTGGACATACTCGACCTAATTACTATAAGTGGCTAGCCACTCAACAGAGCAACAGTATGATCTCATTAGGAAACCAGAATCAATTTCCATCCTTTCTTGCTCCTCTTTGAGATCTACTCAAAGTCCTCATATTCCTTTCAAACTTGAACGGTTTCAATTCTTCCCCCTCATCATCGGATCAAGGGTTTTCTTAACGGAAAGGTTCTTCCAAGGTGTGGAAGGAAAAAGGCTCCAAGTGATTTAGTTCTTTTTTTTCTCTCCCCCTTTCCTGTTTTTGAGTATGCATTAATTGTGTGTTTTGCTTTCTTGTTTTGAGTCAGTCTAGTTTTATGCTTTGCTTTGTTTAACATGTTTTTGTATCTTTTTTAGCTTAGATGAGCATCTCTATAAACTAAGCAAGTGAGCTTTGTGGCTCGTGTTTGTGATGAGTAAGATTAAGTAATCTCTTGTACTTAACACTCATATCACTCTTTTTGACGAGAAGGACTAAAAAATCCTAAGAGAAAGATATAAATAACCATCTCACCATTGTAGGCCGCCAATCATGAAATGACATCTGTATGCTTCGGCATAGTAAAAGTGCAATGTCGAAGCTTAACATCATTAAGTATTTCTTTTCTCTCTCTTGCATGCCCATGCATGGTTTGCTTTACAAAAGAAAATATGCAAAGAAAAATATAAGCAGAAAGAATCAAAATGCTATATATATGATTGCAAGCATGTCTTCTAGGAGATGTGGGAGTTATAGGTTGTACCTTGAAGGTGATAGTTCCCATCAAGTAGTTATGATTGTGTGTGAGTTAAAGTGATTTTCTCATATTTTAAATCGTCATAACATGTAGACACTTATGCAATCTTGCGATGTTTGTCACACACAACACGCAATATTCTTTGCTACTTTTGATACATGTGCAGGTACAATGTGATTTGGCCATCACAAAGAATATATGTGTTAATGTATACTCACTAAACTGTCTTGAATTGTTTTTGAAATTTAAAATTAGTTAGACTTGTTTAGCATGTATGTGTGTTTTGGATCTAAATGCTTATCATTTTTGTTGTTGAGAGATGATTTTGAGTGCTTAAAATGTTGTTTGAATCTTTGGTTGAGTAGCATATTTGATAGCATTCATATCTATGTTTTTCACTTCCTTGAAAAACTGTTTTTGAGCAATCTCTACAGCTTCTCGATACCTCTTGACAGCTAGGTTATCTATCGAGCCTCCTGATCTCCCTTTCTCGACAGCTGTTATCACATTTTCGATCCATCTAAGTTTTTTAGAATTTGTTTCGGTAGCTTCTTGATAGCTTCTCGATCCATCGAGAAATTTTCTGTATGCTCGATAGATGCTTGATAGCTGCTCGAACCATCGAGATCACTTTGCTGTGGACACCTCTCAATAGCTCCTTGACAGCTCCATCTGTCGAGAATTAAAACTCGACACCTCTTGATACCTTTCGATCCATCGAGAATAATGATTTACTACATATAGCCTCAACGCGATCTTTTCCCACATTTTTCTCGATCTCTCTCAATTGTTTCTGACTTTTCACCTCCTTAAACACCCTTCTCCCACTCTAAACCTCTTCCCCACTCAATCTTCGACCTTAAGAGTGATTTCTCCCTCTGGTATGATCTTCCTTCTTACATTTATCATGCATTTCATCTCTTTTGACCTAACTTTTGGGGATTTTGAAAAATTTGGGGTTTTTTCAAAATTGATGAGGTTTTTGCAAAATTGTGGGTTAGGTTTTATTTAAATGATCTTAAATGTTCATGCGTTGCATCACATTTGCATTTTAACCATGATTCATGCATTATAGATGTGTGTTTACTATGTTGAAATCATGTGTGCTGGTAGGATTGGATTGGGCTGAACCCATGATGTTTATATTATTGCATGTCACATGCTTATGCATTTTTCATGCATACGTACCTTTTATTCTCTATCTTATTGATATTGATTATGTTGGTACTTTTTTGCTTGTCTCTCTCTCTCTCTCTCTTTCTTTCTTTCAGTCAGTTTGCTCTATGGCACCCAAAAAAAACAAGTGTACTCCGTCTCGAAACCCTCTTCATTCTGGAGCATCTAATTCTGATTCTACCCCCTCTCACATTCGTTTTCGTGATGAGAGGTCTATACGGACTTCTCAGAGAACTTTTCTCGACGAGACATTCATTCAGAACGCCAAGATGTCCTATCGGACTTTTTCGATATTGACCTTTCCATTATCATCTACAGTAGGGGTTGGGAGTCACTTTGTGGTATCCCAGTCACTTGTCCCTTTATGATCATTTAGATTTTACTTCAATATGCACGGATTTGATTACTCTGTACCTCATTTTATCATTTGCGTTCGAGATACGCGCATTGTAGTCACTCTAGATCTTATATCTGAGGTGCTACACGTCCCGAGGGTAGCGTATCTTGACTACCCCGGGTGTGATTGTCTTCGGAATGTGTCCAAAGACGAGCGCTCGTCTCTCTTTTGTGAGACACCTTCATCTTGGGGTGATCGTCAAAACACCCCTTACTCGGGCTTTGCAAAAGGTCCGAGGTTCCTTAACATTGTGATGGCATTTGTTCTTTATCCCTTGTCTCACTATAACTCTATTACTGAGCCTCGTGCTTGCTTTTTGTTATCCCTACTTGAGGGACTTACCATAGACTTTCCCTCTCACTTCATACTTTCCTTGAGTCTCCACACTTTTTTGTCATGTGTGCCATAGATGCAGCGACTGTTCAACGGAGTGAGGCCCAACTTCGACCAAAATGGCCACGAAATGAAACGGCGACTCCTCTAGCTTCTTCCACTCTATCCACCTCCGCTCCTTCTTCTTTTGCAGGTGGAGTGACTCTTGAGGTCATCATGGCATAGCTTGTGTGCATGGATGCTCGCCTTGACACTTTCAGTGATGAGTTGTGTCAGGTGAACACCTGTGTTGGTCGTATCGTGTGATGACAGGTTGTTATGGGTGGTTTCACTACTTCTTCATTTCCATTTCCACAAGCTTCTGAGGATGAGAGTGATGATGATGGCTTCGGTAGTGTTGATGCTGATGAGGATGATGGTGCTAGCTGTTTGGTGATGAGGAGATGACTGCTTCTCAGTGACTTACCCTTTGTCATTCATGACAAAAAGGGGGAGTAGTTTTGGGTATGAGAGTAGTCATGTACTTAGGGGGAGAGTTAGTATAGGAGATATTTTTGTTAGGGGGAGTGCTTTTTCTTTTTTTAGATACATTGTTCTTGCTTTGTGATAGCAAACCTTGTATTCATTTTGATATATATATATATATATATATATTGAGGCTATTATTACATTCTTTCACTTGTCTCTTCATGTGTTGTTTCTTTTCTCTCTTTATGCACACGCTTCTTATTTATTGTGTGCAATCTTTTATACTTCTATTTCACACTAAGATGCCATGATGTGTTTTGTTTTAAGTGTTTCAGAAATACAGGTTGTCAGAGTCTTTCTTGCCATAAACTCTCTTCTTGCAAAGTTTTTTAAGAGTTTGTGTTAGGATAGATTTTATTGTATTCAGCAAGTGAGTATGAGTTGAGTGTTTTATGACTTCTCTCATATTTCATTTGTTTGTTGTGGTTTTGTTACGGATTTCCAAAGGGGAAGATTGTTAGGACATATGTGAATCTATGAGAGACCTCAAAAGTGCCTCTCAAAAAAGAGAGATTTTTGGAATGCTTTTTAGGGCACCTCTCTTTTTGGGTAAGTGGTATGGAGTCGCCACTTATTTTTTTATACAAAAAAATAAGAAAAAAATAAATATAAAATACATGAATGAATTGTTCCATTCTCATTGATTGAATAAAAATTACATATCTTGAAAAAATTGAAAATTACATAGCTTTGGGTCCTAGTTACAATCTACCAAATAATTACATGGCTTTTTGTCCTAGTTACATCCTATCCAAAATAAAAAGTAAAGACAATGCTAGATCTACTTAACCAATGACCTAAATTCAGAGGCTAGGTTACGGAACGGGAACGTGTTAGGTACCCATTCCATCCAGACAGAGTTTGGTTTTCTAGACTCTTGTGACCAATGTACCATTTTATACATGTCATGAATGACATGTGAAATAAACTAAACCACACAAAATCATTTATGAATGTATCCCCCTTTTTGTTTAAAAATTCAGATTGGTTTTAATGATTAGAAAAAAAAATTGATTTTGATTTATAAAAAAACAGATCAGTTTTGTATATGTAAAAAAAAATATTTTTGAAGAGAAAATTTAGATCTGTTTTTTATTTAATAAAACATCAAGTATTTTGGTTTGTTAGAAAAATTCAAATCTATTTTTTAAGAGATAAAAAAATGGTTTTGAGTTTTGTAAAAGATCAAATTTGTTTTTGTAATGGTAAAAAAAAAAAAAAAGTTTCCTTTATATAACCAAAAATCAGATCTGTTTTTATGTTTGAAAAAAGATATGTTTTTATGGAGAGGATCTCATTCACATAATGTAACGACCCAAGGAAAAGCGCTAGCCACATCTGCGCTATACCTCAAAAGGACTAGTCACTATTGAGGCTCCTTGTCGTTGTTAATAAAGCCCAGATTTATCCAGTAAATATCCGATGTGGGACTCATCACACATCCACACACATCACACAATCAATCAATCAAATTAGGGCATCACAATTTCCCCCACTTAAATCCCTAACGTCCTCGTTAGGGCCCATTTTGTGGGATAGTGTCTTCGAGCCCACACGGGGTTACTGGGCCGGCTCTGATACCATAACTGTAACACCCCAAACCCAAATCAAGGATTTAGATGCATAACCTGACGTAGAAATAATCAACACTAATAAAATGGAACAGAGCGTAATTAAAACCTCAAATAAACTTCTTATTTCATCAACAGATTTCCTTAAATATCCATAAAAGCAAAACAACAATAATATTCTTGTATGTAAAATCCCCAAATAACATCTCTTTGACTAGTTCCAAAATAATAATCTCATTGTTCCTGAAACAATTTATTAAAACAACTCAGCAACTATCAAAGCTCCAAACGAAGTCGTCAATCTAAGGCTTCACTGATCTACCACCAAAATACACTCCATGTCTCTAATCTGAAAGGATGGAAAAAGGGGTGAGCTAAAGGCTCAATAAGAGACTACAAACATGAGGATGTCTTCCAGAACAAAACGATAATATTTTTGACAAAATATAGTCCTCACAATACAATTACAATTAGTTTAAACTGTAATATAATTTATTCCATAAAGCTGTTAAAATAAAATATATCACTATAACGCTGTAAACATTAATACAATAATAACCACATTAATATGCCAATATGCACCAAATAGGTAGAAACACTTTATTATGAAAATAAACACTTTTTCACCTAAAAGAACAGTAGCAAATACACAGTAATTCAATGTGAAAAATATTAGTCAAACATAGACAAAAGCTGCTAAACACTTGGTGGGTGATTTCCCATGGGAACAATAACACTAACCTTAAAGAGGCAACACTAACTCCGAAGAGCAACAATAACACTGCACCACACCACACTAACACTACTTCGGCCGAAGACCAACACTTAACCCTGTGTTGGCAAAGGTTGCAGACTGTCTAGTTGACCATTTGAAACACTCTTGACATATACAGTTTCACAATAATATACAATAAATAATAGAGTTTGAGTATGTATAAAGCACTAACAATGGTATAAGTCTTTGAAACTTCACTTTTGCAATTATGTGTATGTATATATATATAAATATATTTTTACCACAATTATATATATATATCTATAAAAATATATACGTCTTGAGAGACGTCATATGTTGAAGTCTACTTACCTCTAGTGGCTAAACCAAGCTTCACTTCAATTGCTCGAAACAACGTCAACTAGAACCTAAATGATAATTAAACAATTCAATAAGGGCAGGTTCTTCAATAATCACAACGTCCTCTTGATAAAACAATTCCTCAACCACTATGAAGATTCGGCAAAGTAAAAATTTAACATATATTTCTAACATACCCCCAACCCTATTCCAGATTAAAAAAAATTGTAAAGTACCCCTAACATATAATTTGTTAACCTATATATATATATATATATATACTCGTATAGAAAACTAATTGCACAAATCTCCATTTTCGGCCAGCCATGTGATTCATCAGGTAATCTCATAATGTAATATATATATATACATATACTTATATAAAAACTAATGGCACAAATCCATTTTCGGCCAGCCGTGTGATTCATCATGAAATCTTATATACATTATAAATACCTACCTAATATCAAATTCCACCCTTTTTGGGCCAACCATTAGAACGTGAAAACAAGCAAAACACCATTTATACCTTTTCGGCCAAAACGTGAAGTACCTGATGGACTTAGCAATCTAATATATTCTACATATATATTCGGCCAACAATTAAAATGAAAGTCTAGTAACACTCAATTCGGCTATCATGAAATTGATCCTTGATTCATTCAATGATTAATATATATATATATATATATATATATATTGTTACCATCATTTTCCAGCAACACCAAATCAACAATATATTCAATTGTTATTATCACATTCCAGCAAAATTGATACTAACCCTAACACTAACATGTCAATGCTGAAATCCCAGCAAAAAAGAGAAAAAGAAAGCTTTCCTAGAATGATGCCTACCTCAAAACCAAGATGAAGTTGCTGGCTGCCCTGAAGTGCACAGCCTCCTCTTCTTTTGTTTTTGAGAAACCCTAATCTTCTTTCATATAAAGCTGTTGCACTTGGGCTGAAAATTCAGAAGCCTATTTCAGGATAAGGCTAATTTCAGTTGGGCTGAAAATTCAGAAGCCCACTACACTAAAAAAAAACTTCTAAGACCCATACATATTCCCACTAAACCCATTAATATTAATATTATTATCATAGCAAAAATCACAATATAAAATAATTATTTTCCTCCAAATAAAATTAATGTAATCTATCAAATCCACTCTCTATAAGTGATTAAATTAAATTTGAATGAGACGGGTGTTACACATAATAATTTCATGCTACATGACTCAAACCAAACAAACAACAAAACAACAATTCATGATCTCTTTCTTTATTTTAGAAATCTGCAGGCATTAAAAAAAAAAAATTAGATCTGCATTTAAAAAAGATACAAAATCCATTTTGATCTTAAGAAAAATTCAGATTTACATCTAAGGAAGATGTAGATCTGTTTTATTTTGAAGAAAAATTCAGATCTACATCTAAGAAGATGTAGATTCATTTTGTTTTGAAGAAAAATTCAGATCTACATCCAAGAAGATGTAGATCTGTTTTGTTTTGAAGAAAAATTAGTTTAGTGTATGCAGATCTCTAAAACTAAGAAAAAAATTAGAAACTTGCATGAGCACTGTTCTACTTGAGAGGACATTTAGGGTTCAAAGAAACTTGTTTAGTTATCTTTGAAATCTAAAAACCCTAATTCTTGTAACAAATCTCAGAAAGGATCACCTAATCTCAGAAATTTGTGAGTCTCAAAATGTATGCCTCTCAGAGCGTAAAAAAAAGGTGCTGAATTATGAGGTTCAGTGTCTATTTATAGAGGCCAGAGGGCTCTAAAAAATAGGTATGGATGATTAGGGTTTGAATCCAGATGCATCCTTTTGTGAAAAGGTCGAAAATGGTGTGCCTTATCGTCACCCAAAGGTCGTTGGGCCAAAGCCCACAAGGAGAAAATTTGGCCCTTTTAGATTGCCGTTCGGCACTCCAAAAGTCCCGAATTGCCCTTTGGACTCCGAACACTCTTTCGTATTCGGGTGCTATTTGGATTCCTCTTCTAGGGTTTTTTGGCTGGTCCTTGTACCTAGATGCGTTTTCATCCTCTGTTTATGATTTTTTTATTATCTATTCTCTGGATAATTTAGGCTTTTTAAGAACACTTATCTTGAACAATTATCTTGTGGATAAATCCCTTAAAATAAATCTTGATAAAGTTTAGATTATCCACAATTTTATTGTTATCCAATCATCCCTTTTATTCCTATGCATGCAATCCTATTTTAAACACTAATTATCAACCAATTGTAAAATTGTTTAATTTATGTTAATAGCTTAACCAATCAGAATTAATTTAAACTAATCATGTGTGGTCGACTTTACCTAGACATAATGCATATGGACCATGTAAACTTGATCATGCGATATCTTTTGATCCGATAGTTTGATTTAGAAACCGGAAACACTGTTGTGACCGTTAGAATCTCAAGATAATTTTTATGATATGCAATGAATGAATTAATGCATGTAATGCAAAGACAAATTGATGCATGTAATGCAAGAACAAATTGATGCATGTGATGCATTTGTGATTTTTGGGGTACATGGATAGTCATTCAAGTCATTCTCCTTGATTAAATCATGGGTGCAAATTTGAATGTCTACAGAATGCCCTTCATTGACAGAGCTTGAGAAGCGAATGTCAATGTAAAACAAAGACATTGATTTTAGCGACCATGATTTACTTGAGTATGAATTTTCAAAGGTTACCTAGCCTTCGAACCTAAAATCTTGGAACATAGTGTTAGGATATGTGCCCTTAAATCCTATTGTATGGTGCTATGTATGATATTATGTATGACATTATGTGAGAAATGATGTATGACTTAATATTGTGTTTAATAAAGTTGTTTTATTCTTATCTAAAATAATGGTAACATGAATATTCGGACATTATCAAATAGTCCATGAGATGCATGGTATGTGATTTATGTGATTTAGTCACAGAAGATATAGATCACAAGTTCTTTGTAAACTCAGAATTTTGGTTCGTAGTCGGTGATGAAATTGGGCATTTCATTTGCGAAGACTATAACATATTAACTACGATGATTTGTCTTGATCATGGAAGTTGTGACTTCTAGTTAATATGTTGATATGTTTTAAGAGTTAAGACATATTGAATTGGACTGCTGTGAGATTTATTATTCTCCTAACGACTGTCAACTGAATAATAAATCTCACGACTTGTATTCACATGAACTCTTAATCCTGAGAGAATAATGGACCTGATCATGAAATGTAGGTTACTTTGATATATTAGGAGTGAGATCTAAAGTAACGGTCAAAACCTCAGTATGTTGGGCAGTCACATTTAGTGTTGATGGAACATATATTCTCAAGATGGAATTCATAGTCTCTTAACGGAGATATAAAATATTCCCTTGAGATAAGTTTAATGGGTACAGTTATTCAGAGAGTTAGGCCTAACCACTTTAGTAAGACTAAAGTATATATTTATGAAATTGGATTTTATAAATATATGGTGAATAACTCAAAAAGATTAAACAATCAAATCATTTGGTTTTGAACAAAATCTTGATGAACCATGTGTGTACAAAAGACATCAAGACAAAGTAATAATGTTCCTAGTGCTTTATGTTGATGATATTTTACTCATTGGAAATGATGTAGGTGTAATGTCATCAGTAAAAGTTTGGTTGTCAAGCCAATTTGATATGAAGGACTTAGGTGAGGATAACTTTATTCTAGGGATCAAGCTTTGGCGAGATCGTAAGAATAAGATGTTAGGCTTATCACAAGCTGGATATATAGATAAGGTTCTAGAACGGTTTAGCATGCAAAACTCCAAGAAAGGATTACTTCCTTTCAGACATGGAGTTCCTCTGTCTGATGACCAAAGGCCTAAGACTCAAGAGGTAGTAGATATGATGAGACAAGTTCCTTATGCTTCTGCAGTAAGAAGTCTCATGTATGCCATGCTTTGTACTAGACCGGATATCTATTTTTCAGTTGGCATGGTCAGCCGATATCAATCAAATCCAGGACCACAACATTGGCAAGTTGTAAAGCATATTCTCAAGTATTTACGGAGAACGAGAGATTATATGCTTGTTTACCGTTGTGAGGATTTGATTCCCGTAGGCTGTACAGATTCAGATTTTCAATCGGATCTAGATTTCAGAAAGTCCACGTCAGGATGTGTTTTCACCTTGGGAGGTGGAGCCATAAGTTGGAGGAGTGTTAAGCAATCTTGTATTGAGGACTCCACCATGGAATCTGAATATGTTGCTGCTTGTGAGGTGGCAAAGGAAGCTGTTTGGCTCAAGAAATTCCTTTCTGATCTTGGTGCAGTGAGAATGGAGCAAGTTCCTATCACATTGTTTTGTGACAATAGTGGAGCGGTTGCACAATCCAAAGATCCAAGGAATCACAAGAAAGGAAAGCACATTGAGAGAAAGTACCACATCATTCGAGACATTGTTGCTCGTGGAGATGTGGTGGTAGCAAAGATTGAAAGTGCAAATAATCTAGCAGATCCCTTTACCAAAGTCTTGCCTCAAAGGACCTTCGAGTCACATTTGGAGGGAATGAGAGTTAGATTAGTGCACAACAGTCTTTAGGGCAAGTGAGAGATTGTTAGGATATGTGCCCTTAAATCCTATTGTATGATGCTATGTATGATATTATGTATGACATTATGTGAGAAATGATGTATGACTTAATATTGTGTTTAATAAAGTTGTTTTATTCTTATCTAAAATAATGGTAACATGAATATTCGGACATTATCAAATAGTCCATGAGATGCATAGTATGTGATTTAGTCACAGAAGATATAGATCACAAGTTCTTTGTAAACTCAGAATTTTGGTTCGTAGTCGGTGATGAAATTGGGCATTTTATTTGCGAAGACTATAACATATTAACTACGATGATTTGTCTTGATCATGGAAGTTGTGACTTCTTGTTAATATGTTGATATGTTTTAAGAGTTAAGACATATTGAATTGGACCGCTGTGAGATTTATTATTCTCCTAACGACTATCAATTGAATAATAAATCTCACGACTTGTATTCTCATGAACTCTTAATCCTGAAAGAATAATGGACCTGATCATGAAATGTAGGTTGCTTTGATATATCAGGAGTGAGATCTAAAGTAACGGACAAAACCTCAGTATGTTGGGTAGTCACATTTAGTGTTGATGGAACATATATTCTCAAGATGGAATTCATAGTCTCTTAACGGAGATATAAAATATTCCCTTGAGATAAGTTTAATGGGTACAGTTATTCAGAGAGTTAGGCCTAACCACTTTAGTAAGACTAAAGTATATATTTATGAAATTGGATTTTATAAATATATGGTGAATAACTCAAAAGGATTAAACCGGGTACTCAAGGATTAAGATGTAGAAATTTACAAAGTGGCAGTCTATATTCATGACTTTGTATTACTATGAATATTTTATGAGGGGGTTGCATGTATAATAAAGTCTTGGGATATAATTTATTAATGAGGCCTAGAGTGCAATTATATTTATATAGTGGTATTAAATATAATTAATGGTAACTTTGGACTTGTCAAGAGTTGACAGAAAAGCCCAAGGCCCATTGGAGCTAGTGTCTTATTTGTTCCCTTTTGGTCCCACTCCAAGCCACACACTAAAGCCCAATTGGGATGGCCCAAAAGGCTAGCCCAATTAGATAATCAGTTATGTGGAGAGAAACATACAGAATTTTATAAAGAATAAAATGGTTTGTATGTTTAATGAATAAGATGAAATAAGGAAGAGAGACACTCTTTCATATTCTCTCTATAAAACATAGAACTGATTGAGAGACCACACATCTTGGGCATCAAGTGGAATTGGAGTGAAGATTGAAAGTCTTCCCGAGTACTTCTTCATTCGGTTTTGAATTTCACTGCATCAAGGTACACTCTCTTGTTCTTATATTCTGAAACCTACAGAGTGCATGTTATCAATTGCGAATGAAGTAGATCCGTTTATTTTCCGTTCCGTATGTTTTGTATGCGCTACAAACATGTATATTTCCCAACACATAGAACTAGTCTTATCTCTTGACCAAAAAAAAAAAAAAAAAAAAAATGAAAATACCAGACTTAGCTGGTAGTTAATGATTTTGGACATAATTCTTGACAAGCGGGGTGACCAAAGGACTTTTTTATCCTGATCTTGAAAATGGAGTTGTCTGGGATGATGATTAAAGGTTTTCTTCTACTTTGATCTAGAGTGGGATGGTGATCATGTTAGGAAATATACATGTTTGCATCGCATACAAAACATACGCAGCGGAAAATAAACGGATCTACTTCATTCGCAATTGATAACATGCACTATGTAGGTTTCAGAATATAAGAACAAGAGAGTGTACCTTGATGCGGTGAAATTCAAAACCGAATGAAGAAGTACTCGGGAAGACTTTCAATCTTCACTCCAATTCCACTTGATACCCAAAATGTGTGGTCTCTCAATCAGTTCTATGTTTTCTAGAGAGAATATGAAAGAGTGTCTCTCTTCCTTATATTATATTATTTATTAAACATACAAACCATTTTATTCTATATAAAATTCTGTATGTTTCTCTCCACATAACTGATTATCTAATTGGGCTAGCCTTTTGGGACTTCCCAATTGAGCTTTAGTGTGTGGCTTGGAGTGGGACCAAAAGGGAACAAATAAGACACTAGCTCCAATGGGCCTTGGGCTTTTCTGTCAACTCTTGACAAGTCCAAAGTTACAATTAATTATATTTAATACCACTATATAAATATAATTGCACTCTAGGCCTCATTAATAAATTATATCCCAAGACTTTATTATACATGCAACCCCTTCATAAAATATTCGTAGTAATACAAAGTCATGAATATAGACTGCCACTTTGTAAATTACTACATCTTAATCCTTGAGTACCCGGTTTAATCCTTTTGAGTTATTTACCATATATTTATAAAATCCAATTTCTTAAATATATACTTTAGTCTTACTAAAGTGGTTAGGCCTAACTCTCTGAATAACTGTACCCATTAAACTTATTTCAAGGGAATATTTTATATCTCCATTAAGAGACTATAAATTCCATCTTGAGAATATATGTTCCATCAACACTAAATGTGGCTTCCCAACATACTGAGGTTTTGACCGTTACTTTAGATCTCACTCCTGATATATCAAAGCAACCTACATTTCATGATCAGGTCCATTATTCTCTCAGGATTAAGAGTTCATGTGAATACAAGTCGTGAGATTTATTATTCAATTGACAGTCGTTAGGAGAATAATAAATCTCACAGCGGTCCAGTTCAATATGTCTTAACTCTTAAAACATATCAACATAATAACTAGAAGTCACCACTTCCATGATCAAGACAAATCATCGTAGTTAATATGTTATAGTCTTCGCAGATGAAATGCCTAATTTTATCACCGACTACGAACCAAAATTCTGAATTTACAAAGAACTTGTGATCTATATCTTCTGTGACTAAATCACATAAATCACATACTATGCATCTCATGGACTATTTGATAATGTCCGAATATTCATGTTACTATTATTTTAGATAAGATTAAAACAACTTTATTAAACACAATATTAAGTCATACATCATTTCTCACATAATGTCATACATAATATCATACATAACATCATACAATAGGATTTAAGGGCACATATCCTAATAGATCAAAGGTCCTCTTCTACTTTGATCTAGAATTGTTGAAATGTTGATCAAAGGTCCTCCTCTACTTCGGTTTGGAATAGGATGGCGATCAAAGGTCCTTTTCTACTTCGATCTGGAATTGAATGATGATCAAAGGTCCTCCTCTACTTTGATCTAGAATTGTTGAAATGTCGATCAAAGGTCCTCCTCTACTTCGATTTGGAATTGAGTGACGATCAAAGGTCTTCTTCTACTTTGATCTGGAGTTGTAATGTTGATCAAAGGTCTTCTTCTACTTTGATATTGAGTTGCTGGAATGACGATCAAAGGTCCTCTTCTACTTTGATTTGGAATTAAAATGTCGATCAAAGGTTTTCATCTACTTTGGTCTGGATTTGTATTGTCGATCAAAAGTCTTCATCTACTTTGATCTGGATTTGTTGAAATGTCGATCAAAGGTCCTCCTCTACTTTGATCTGGAATTGAAATGTTGATGAAAGACCTTCATCTACTTTGGTTTGGATTTGTTGAAATAACGATCAAAGGTCCTCATCTACTTTGATCTAGAGTTGTTGAAATAGTGATCAAAGGTCTTCATCTACTTTGATTTAGAATTGTTGAAATAGCTATCAAAGGTCTTCATCTACTTTGATCTGGATTTGTTAAAATGGTGATCAAAGGTCTTTTTCTACTTTAATCTGGAATTTTTGAAATGTCGATCAAAGGTCTTCTTATATTTTGATCTGGATTTGTCGAAATGGAGATCAAAGGTCTTCATCTACTTTGATTTGGAATTATTGAAATGGTGATCAAAGGTCTTCATCTACATTGATCTGGATTTGTTAAAATAGTAATCAAAGGTCTTCATCTACTTTGATCTAGAATTGTTGAATTGGTGATAAAAGGTCTTCATCTACTTCGATTTGGAATTGTTGAAATGTCAATCAAAGGTCCTCCTCTACTTCGATCTGGAGTTGCTTTCTGCAAAAGTCAAAATTTAGAGTTAGACTTTAACTGATATGTGCTTTGTGGTCCTATTATTTATGAGATGTTTCATTTGCTCACTCTTGCTTTGAAATTTATCAAAAAAAAGTTTAATAGACAATTGAAATTTATCAAAACAAAGTTTAATTGACAAAATATTTTTCTTTTGAGAAACATTTGATTTTTGAAACTTGTAAGTTTTGAAATTTTTATTTCAAATTTTAAGACTTTGGAACCTAATTTTTTTTTTTGGGTTGACTGAGCCAACTCAGTTTGACTGAGTTGACTTAGCTTTGGCTGAGTTTAAGTGTGTGGGGGCCTAAATTTTGGCCCCCCACTTCCCTTTGTCTCTCTCTCTCTCTCTTTTTTTTTTTTTTTCATCCTTCTCTACCACTCTTCCTCCATTGTCACTATTCACTCTCTTCTTCCCCTTGGATTTTCTTCTTCATCTCATCATTTCTTCTCACAAAAAATACTTTTCTAAGCTTCTCAAGTTTTCCTTATCCATCTTCATCAATTTTTTCTTTAGATCCTTGTATTTTGAGCATTTTCATCACACACCCATTTTGGTGAAAACCCATCTTCCAATCCATTTTTCTTTGTATTAAGATGGCTTCTTCTTCCAAAGGACTTTCTTTTCTTACTTTTCATGGTAGGAAATATGATCCAACATTTGATTGGCATGAGGAGGATGTACTTCTTCAAGACCCTAAGACCCATGCTCCATATTGTCATGTAGACACCAAGGTGAGTTTTTCTTTTGGTTTCTTTGCTTTGAAAAAAAATGTTGCATTTTTTATTGAAAGTTTCATGGTGAGACATTGTCATTTGGTTGTTTGAAATTTGGGGCATTGTGTGATTGGTTATGTTTGGAAATGTTGACTTTAGAGCATTCTTGAAATGTTTTGTTTTGTGCAATTTGGACTATGTTGGTGGCTTATGAAATTTTGACAATGTTGGTAATTTGTGATGTTGTTGGATGAGTTTTGGCTAGGATTTTGGGGGCATTGAAGTCATGAAATTTTGGCATTGTGAAAAGTTTGTGTTAGGGACATGGCAAAAATTTTGTGGGTATATGCATGGACATATTTGTGGAGATGGGAAAATTTTGTGTGTATGAAATTTTGACTTATGAAAAATTTTGTTGGATATGTGGTGTTGATTCTTGGAGAAGTTGTGTGGTTATGATTTTGGCTGTGTGAGAATTTATTTGTGCATGAACTTGTAGGAATTTTTATCTTGGTCATGTACGATTTTTTTTTTGTTTGTTATGGAAAAGTTTGGTTGTTGTGTATGGGCATGTCAAAAATTTTGGTTGTGGTAAAATTCGGTAGTGGTGACATTTTGGTGGGACATTGGCTTTTTGGGTGCATGGGAATTCTTGGTCATGTGGGTTTTAATTATGGAAGTTGATGAGCTGAACTTTTATGTTGCAGAGTCTCTCAAGAGTCGAGGCAGTCTTCAAATGTTAAAAAGTGCATGGGTAGCGTTGTCTCCTATCATCAAAAGCATTATCAATGAAGTAGGCTTTGGCACTTTCTTCGAAGTTTTGTTGAATCATGAGATGCATGAATACAAGGATCTTCAGTTACTTCTTGCCTTGACCCAGCGTTTTTGGGACACTACATGTACCTTCCACTTTCCATGCATTGGGGAGGTAGTGTTGACACCTTATGACTTCTCTGTTATCACTGGTTTGAGGTTAGGTGGTGAAAGAATTCTTGTCAATGATTCCTTTACTTCAGCCGAACTCAAAAAACTTCTAGGTGTAGCGCCTTCTAGAATGAGGAGTAACAATATCCCTTTGTCTTGGCTATGTGAAAATATTCCTCATTGTGAGACTGTGGCAAAAGGTGCTTGTATGTTCATGCTTCTTTTCATTGGAACTTTTTTGTGTTCGGATATAGGTAGCACTATGAATCTACACTAGCTAGAATGCTTGAAAATAGTTGGACAAATCTAGAATTATGATTGGAGCGACATGGCTTTTGCCACTTTAATGCACTTCATGACCTAACTCTCTAGGCGGAGTCTTTTAAGCTTGGGTAGGGCTCTATTTGTATGGTAGGTGAGGTTTGGAATTTTTTGTTTGTTTTTGCTATGTGTAAGTTTTGAGAAATTATTTTGGTTTTGTGGTGGACTTTTCAGGTCTAGATGTATGAGTATTTTGGGGTTGGTCCAGAAATTCAGGAGGAGGCTATTGGTATTTTTCCTAGATTTCTCCGTTGGTTGCCCAAACATTGTTTATCTATACTCTCCAGGCGTTCTTTGGAGATTTGGCGCTTGGTGATTGACAATCTGACCATTGATAATGTGAGTTCTTTCTTCCTTCTCCTTTTTTAATCTTTGTCACTTGGTTATGAGTCAGTCTCTTATCTTTCTGAGTTCCTTTTTGTGATTTTTTAGATGAACTTAAATCCTTGGGTTGGATGTGAGGGGTATACTGAGTTGAGCGGGCTCTAGAACTGAATGGCTGCCAAGTATTGTTTGAATGTGGGCATGGAAAGTATTGGTATCTTGGTGATTGAGTGTTGCTCCAAGTTGTACATGTCTATCCTCTTACAACAATTCCAGTTCCTCCTTGTCCCCCCATCCGGTTAGCTAACTTTCTGACTGATGACGAGCTTGCTTAGGCTCGTGCGAGCTTTGTTGTTCTAGGAATTGTAGGATCTTATTCTGAATTCATTGAAACTCGTCTGCAAGGTTGCCTGGCTACCCAAACAGTACTTCTTTTCCTTTCTAAAGTCAAATCTTCATTTTGCAAATTTTTTTCATGTTTCTACTTGGTGACAAGATTTGCATGTTGGATTTCCAGCCTCCCCCTTCTAAAGGAAAGGAAGAGGGAGAAGAATAGGAAGAAATTCCTGCTCCTCATCTTGCTGTAGTTCTTCTAGTTCCTTTGCTGAGACTTATCCTCATTTTTCGGCATGGCAGTATGATATGATGAATCCTGATGGAACGTATGGTTCCATGCCTTTGAATAGGCCAGAGCACGTGCTGAATGTTCCTTGGCCCAATTTGGTGTGTTCTTGAATTTTTAGCTCTTTGTCCTTATTTTCTTCTTAACTGGATGAATGGCTCTTAGTCTGGCCAATTGTGCTTCAGGTTGATATGGATCTTGTGGAGGAAAGCATGCGGATGATTAGAGGCTTGCAGTCATTGGCTCGCATTCAGTCCTCCCAATATGTGCTTAATGATGCGAACTGGGTATGCCATGTTGCTTTCTAAGTATCTCTTGCTTGAACTGTGCTTGATGGTGAAATTAACACTTGATTCTGCTGACTTTTTAGGCACATTGAATGGAAACTGCTGACATTACTAGGAGAGCTTTAGAGGAAAGGATCAGGAGCCTCGAACTTGAAAACCGTTAGTACGATCCTCACTTCTTTGTAAGTCAGGAAGGAAACACTGAAGGTGGCTCCTCTAGAGGTGGATCAAGAAGATCCTCACGTGGGCGGACTCAGAGTTCCAATGATGTATGACTTGTGTTTTTATTTTTCTTGCAAAACAAAAGGAAGTGTTCCTTAGACAATCTTGTTTTTTTTTTTTTTTCCATGTTTTAGCTCTTTGCCCTTTGGATCATGTAGAGACTTCAACTAAGACAAGTGTAGAATTCACTTGATGGGTTCTTGTAGTACTAATCTAAACTTATCTTGCTTGGACCTGTTGGAATCTGCACTTACTTGAATGAGGTGAAGCCAAATGCCCCTAGTTTAAAAGGAATGCATGATTTTTTGAAATCTTGTTGATGATGATTTTTTCCATGAGAAAAATGATGATGGTCTCTTTTTTTTTTCTTTTTCTGAAAATGCATAAGGCATGGGCGAATGACCCTAGTTTGGAACATAAATCCATGAGTCTTAAAAAAACTCGATTTGATCAATTTTTAAAACAATGATGCAGGTGATGATTTTTGAAAACAAATGTGTTAGTGTCAGAATGTCCCAGTTTGATTAAAAAAAATCTTTTTGAGGGTCACTTGGTCTTTAAAAAAAATTACTCGAGAACGTAAAACTACATGGAATTGAATGTGTGTAGGACCGAGGGGCTGTGCGCCACATGGCGAATGAGGAGTGCCATTCGACACTTTTGGAGTGTTGTTTGGCACTTATAGAGTGCTGTTCGGAACTTTTAGAGTGCCGAATTGCATTGAGCCACATCATGAGGCTCACGCCATGGTGGGCCGACATTTTCGCATTTTTTGAAAAGTGTTTACTTCGCTTGTGATCATGAAACACTCTCTTAGTTAGCTATAAATGCTATGAAACCTGTTTCAAACCTGATTGGAAATTGATGTGGCTCATATAAATAAATCCTCCTGCAACAATTGTCTACATAAAGGTTAGCAAAACACAATAATCACAAGCAAAAGTCATCAATGGCTAGCAATCAAAATTTTTCCCATCCAACAATTCATGATATCAACAGATGGGTTCATAGCTTTGATTTCAACAATAAAACCAATTTTACAGCCTCCAAACTAGAGGGAATTAAGGCTTTAAGGAATGTCAAGATCAAGTGGGACTTCCTTCATGTTACTATGAAATTCTGGGATTCGGAAGATCATATGTTTCAGTTAAACACTGCTAAACTCTGTTCGACAATTGAAGAATTTTCCACTATTCTGGGCTATGACCTACGGAGAAAATCTGTTGCAATTTCTTGTGATCCTAGGCATAAGGAATCTTTGTCTGATGCTATCGGTCTTTCTACTTCCATCACTGATAGTATGATTGAAGGCCATATGGTGAATCTTCTTGCAATTATCTCTTGGCTAATTAACAAATGCACTTATGGAGTGACTGACAATATGCAGAAAAATTTCGGTTTGGCCTTATGCTTTGTGGGAAAATT
The DNA here is from genome assembly GCA_033629205.1 of Lithocarpus polystachyus. Lineage (NCBI taxonomy): Eukaryota > Viridiplantae > Streptophyta > Magnoliopsida > Fagales > Fagaceae > Lithocarpus > Lithocarpus polystachyus. The sequence continues at coordinate 51,445,023 of CM066166.1, forward strand.
TTTTCTTTGCTTTGAGAAACATGATTTTGTGGATGCTCGAGCCATAAGTGTTATAAGCCAAATTAAGGATGGTGACAATTTTTGTTTCTTTGAGCTTGGCGAAAACCCTTCTAGGATTAGATGCTGTATTTTATGGTGGGGAAACTCAAAACTTCTTAGGGAGTCCTTTGACTTTGCAGATATGGCTGATGGAGTGACTGGATATGATTGACAAGCCCACCACTGGCAATTATGGGCCTAGCGGTTTTCTCAGCAGGGTTGTAATCAAAACTGAGTGCCACACTGAGAGTGATTGGGTGAAGTTTCTGGACAAGAAATATAGTACTTCAATTCAATGGGATTGTTATTGGTGGAAGTGCCTACCTCCTCTACTGAGGTCTCCAAGGTCGGACCACATCTTCCTTGTTGGATTACAGAGGGCAACTTTCTACAAGAAGATAGACTCTTTAGGCAATTCAAATATGAGCAAGGAATGCCTAGTGGCAAAATAAGAAGACCTTTCTCTCCTGTGGACACAAATCCTACTTCTGTATAGAACATGCTATTGGGTTTAGAGATGGCTGACCGGGTGGACCAATCTTTTGTCAAGGTTCATTTTCACAGGATAACTATGTAACACCCGTCTCATTCAAATTTAATTTAATCACTTATAGAGAGTGGATTTGATAGATTACATTAATTTTATTTGGAGGAAAATAATTATTTTATATTGTGATTTTTGCTATGATTATAATATTAATATTAATGGGTTTAGTGGGAATATGTATGGGTCTTAGAAGTTTTTTTTTAGTGTAGTGGGCTTCTAAATTTTCAGCCCAACTGAAATTAGCCTTATCCTGAAATAGGCTTCTGAATTTTCAGCCCAAGTGCAACAGCTTTATATGAAAGAAGATTAGGGTTTCTCAAAAACAAAAGAAGAGGAGGCTGTGCACTTCAGGGCAGCCAGCAACTTCATCTTGGTTTTGAGGTAGGCATCATTCTAGGAAAGCTTTCTTTTTCTCTTTTTTGCTGGGATTTCAGCATTGACATGTTAGTGTTAGGGTTAGTATCAATTTTGCTGGAATGTGATAATAACAATTGAATATATTGTTGATTTGGTGTTGCTGGAAAATAATGGTAACAATATATATATATATATATATATATATATATTAATCATTGAATCAAGGATCAATTTCATGATAGCCGAATTGAGTGTTACTAGACTTTCATTTTTATTGTTGGCCGAATATATATGTATAATATATTAGATTGCTAAGTCCATCAGGTACTTCACGTTTTGGCCGAAAAGGTATAAATGGTGTTTTGCTTGTTTTCACGTTCTAATGGTTGGCCCAAAAAGGGTGGAATTTGATATTAGGTAGGTATTTATAATGTATATAAGATTTCATGATGAATCACACGGCTGGCCGAAAATGGATTTGTGCCATTAGTTTTTATATAAGTATATGTATATATATATATATTACATTATGAGATTACCTGATGAATCACATGGCTGGCCGAAAATGGAGATTTGTGCAATTAGGTTTCTATACGAGTATATATATATATATATATATATATAGGTTAACAAATTATATGTTAGGGGTACTTTACAATTTTTTTTAATCTGGAATAGGGTTGGGGGTATGTTAGAAATATATGTTAAATTTTTACTTTGCCGAATCTTCATAGTGGTTGAGGAATTGTTTTATCAAGAGGACGTTGTGATTATTGAAGAACCTGCCCTTATTGAATTGTTTAATTATCATTTAGGTTCTAGTTGACGTTGTTTCGAGCAATTGAAGTGAAGCTTGGTTTAGCCACTAGAGGTAAGTAGACTTCAGCACATGACGTCTTTCAGGACATATATATTTATATATATATATATATATATACACGTGGTAAAAATATATATATTTATCTATATATGTATATAATTGCAAAGATGAAGTTCCAAAAACTTATACTATTGTTAGTGCTTTGCACATACTCGAATTTTATTATCTATTGTATGTTATTATGAAATTGTATTTGTCAAGAATTGTTTCAAATGGTCAACTAGACAGTCTGCAACCTTTGCCGACACAGGGTTAAGTGTTGGTCTTCGGCCGAAGTAGTGTTAGTGTGGTGTGGTGCAGTGTTATTGTTGCTCTTCGGAGTTAGTGTTGCCTCTTTGAGGTTAGTGTTATTGTTCCCATGGGAAATCACCCACCGAGTGTTTAGCAGCTTTTGTCTATGTTTGACTAATATTTTTCATATTGAATTACTGTTTATTTGCTACTGTTCTTTTAGGTGAAAAAGTGTTTATTTTCAAAATAAAGTGTTTCTACCTATTTGGTGCATATTGGCATATTAATGTGGTTATTATTGTATTAATGTTTACAGTGTTATAGTGATATATTTTATTTTAACAGCTTTATGGAATAAATTATATTACAGTTTAAACTAATTGTAATTGTATTGTGAGGACTATATTTTTGTCAAAAATATTATCGTTTTGTTTTGGAAGACATCCTCATGTTTGTAGTCTCTTATTGAGCCTTTAGCTCACCCCTTTTTTTTCATCCTTTCAGATTAGAGGCTTGGAGTGTATTTTGGTGGTAGATCAGTGAAGCCTTAGATTGATGACTGCGTTTGGAGCTTGGATAATTGCTGAGTTGTTTTAGTAAAATTGTTTCAGGACAATGAGATTATTTTTTTGGAACTATTTTTGAGATGTTATTTGGGGATTTTACATACAAGAATATTATTGTTGTTTTGTTTTTATGGATATTTAAGGAAATCCGTTGATGAAATAAGAAGTTTATTTGAGGTTTTAATTACGCTCTGTTCCATTATATTAGTGTTGATTATTTCTACGATAGGTTATGCATCTAAATCCTTCTTAAGGGTTTGGGGTGTTACAAACTATAGAATATTCTAAGTGGCTGATAGATAGGATTGTTGACAAGGAAGCTGAGAGAATTGCTATGAGAGAACAATTTCTCAGAGACAACTAGGAAAAACTCAATGAAGACAACTATGAATTCAAAAGAAGAGACAGGGATGATAAAGTACCTAGCACAAAAGAAATTAATGATCAAAAGAAAAAGAAAAGACTGAAGACAAAGTGACTTTCTTATTTTTTGGCTTTAAGCATGCTTATTTAGAAGTTGATGTAAAAACTCTTGTTTTTAGGAATTAGTTAGGGTTTGCAGGTTAGGGATTCTGTCTTATGGTATAGGCTTTTGGGGTTTGGTTTTTTATGGTTTGTTTAGGGTTTAGGTTTTTGTGTAATGACATGATTTAATGGAATGGTTGATTTTTTTTTTTTTTTTTGGGAAAATTTCAGTTAATGGGCAAATGGTGGGTTTTGGGAAATTATGACCGAACCAATGCATGGTTGCATACGTACCCCTTTTGATAGAAGGATCAGGTCATCACGTAGTTCATTGATTTTTTATTTGCCTTAATTTTTGCTTAGGGTTCCCTTTCGAGTTTTCAACCTAGCAAGCTCTCTCATTCTTTTTTTTTTTTTTTTACTCTCCTTTTGCGTAGGTCGCCCTTTTGGGTTTTCAACCTACATTTTTGTTTTCTTTCTTTTTCTTTTTTTTTTTCCCTTTTTTTTTCTTTTTTCTTTTTATGGCTTTGTTTGCAACTACCACTTTAGACATGGTACTTCTTCAATTGATCCATGTTGGTTGGCTCAGTGAAAGGATTTGCATCTAAGTCCATCAACCTTATTGCTCCTTTAGAGTATATCTGCTTAATAATGTATGGGCCTGCCCAGTTTTGGTTGAACTTCCCATTTGCATCTTGAATCGGGGCTTGGATTTCTTTCAACACTAGATCTCCCAACTTCAAATCTCTGGTTCTCACCTTCTTGTCAAAAGCTTTCCTAAGCCTCCTTTGGTAACCTTGAATACAAGGCCTTGAGTCTTTTCTCAGCTGGCATGCACAACTGATCATATCTGCTTTACAACCAATCTGCTTCAGGGATTTCACTTTCCAATACTGTCCTTAGTGAATGGAAACCTATCTCAATGGGAAGGACTGCTTCCATCCAATATACCAATGAGTAAGGAGTGGCTCCTGTGGAAGATCATGTTCTATACCCCTAATGTGTGTAGGGAAATTGTAAGTGCCAGTCCTTGTAATTCTTTGTGCGCTTCTTTAGGATTTGCCCTATATTTTTGTTAGCAGCCTCAATCGCTCCGTTAGTCTGAGGACGGTAAGATGAAGATTTGTAGTGTTGAATGTTAAACTGTCATAGCAGCTTCTCCTTTGAAATGTTGCCCATTGTCAGAGATAATTTCATGTGATACCCCATATTTACAGATGATATTAGTCTGAATGAATTGAGCAACTTTCTTTGAATTCAGAACCTTGTATAAGGCAGCTTCTACCCATTTAATGAAGTAAGCAATGGCTGCGAGTATGAATTCATGGCCATTGGATGCTGTTGGGTGAATCTTCCCAATAATGTCTATCCCCCATGGGTGATGTCATAGTATGTAATGGCATGGGTGGCATGTGCTTCAGATCTCCATGGATTTGGCATTGATGGCATTTCCGAACATGAGCTACACATTTGGCTTCCATCGTGGTCTAGTAGTAGCCTTGTCTCATTATTTTCCATGACAACATGTGTGCATTCATATGTGGCCCATAACTTGACTCATGAACCTCTTCAATTATCTGTTGTGCCTCTTTAGCGGTTACACAAAGGAGATGAATTGTATTATATGACCTTCTGTTAAATCTTTCACCACAATAATGTAATTAGTAGACAATCTTCAGATGGTTAACTGATCATTCTTGTCTGCTGATAGTGGATATGTTCTATCCTTGAGGTACTTTAGGATGTCTGAATACCATTCACCTTCCCCATTCTTTCCCTCATCTTCTTCTATTGTCATACAGTAGGCTAGTTCCTCTTTCTGTTCCAACAAAATTGGCCTGGCTTCATCTTCTTTCGGCCCATCCATCATGGATGCCATGGTTGCTAGAGCATCTGCAATTTGATTCCGCATCCTTGGTACATACTGGTATTGGACCTTGCTAAATTTCGATGCCAATTTTTGAAGGCATTCATGATAAGGCATAAGCCTTTCTTCTTTAATCTTCCACTTATTCTGTATCTGAGAGATTATTAGAGCTAAATCTTCCACTTATTCCTCAAAGCCGGTATGTGCCCTTCACGGTCTATGGACTTCACTATCATGTCATTAACACAAACCTCTACTTCTTTATGGATTAAATCATGCAATAAAGTGGCAGCTGCTCGTTGGTAAGTAGCACCAGCATTTTTAAGGCTAAATGGAATAACCTTATAGTAGTATGTCCCCTATGGTGTAATAAAGGAGGTTTTCTCTATGTCTTCCGAAGCCATATTAATCTGATTGTAACCTGAAAATCCATCCATAAATGATAGCAAAGCATGCCCTGCTGTGTTGTCAACCAGGATATCAATGTGAGTTAAAGGAAAGTCGTCTTTTGGATTAGCCTTATTTAGATCTCGAAAATTTACACATCTTGACCTTCCCATCTTTCTTTGGTATTGGAACCACATTGGCTAACCACTCTAGATAGTTGACCACTCTCAGGAATCCTGCGTTGTATTGTTTCTTTACTTCTTCCTTAATCTTGAGAGTCCACTTTGGCTTCATTCTTCTTAACTTCTGCTTGACCGGTTTCATGGTTGGATCTGTTGGAATGCAGTGTTGTAATATATTTGTATCAATCCCAAGCATGTCTTCATATGACTAGGCAAAGACCTCCCTGAACTCTGTCAGTAGTGCCACTAATGCGTCTTTCACTAAAGTAGTTAGGGTATTGCCCATTTGGATCATTTTAGGCTCATCCTCAGTTCCCAGGCTAATGGGTTGGGTTTCTTCTTTTATAGGTCCTAGGTATCCATGTTTTAATTCCTTATTATTAAGAGTTTCTTTACTAATTTCAGAAATAAAGCAGACTCAACTAGAAAACTATCACAAACAGGAATAGAAACACTAGGAGAAACAGACTCAATAGGAATGGACACACTATTCTTGGCAGGAGTGACTGGCTCGGCGGTCTCGATCTTCTTGGCAAAAGTGATTGACTTGACGGTCTTGATCTTCCTCATGGAGTCCTCCATGGGGTGGGTGGCACCCTCCCATGCCCAGTTCTTCAACTCGGTTGTGGCTTCCACAATGGCAGGTGGCTCCCAGTGAGCTCCTTCTTCCCTCAGCATCAGTACTGCGGGATCTACATCCATATAATCTGTACCTTCTTCTTCAATCTCCATTTTTGTAGGCTTATTGGTCACAAAAGCATTTAGGTGCTTTATGCTGTCCATCCATTCATAGAATAAGTTTGCATCTTCATCTTTTCCATCACTAGGGGGTTCATCCCAATCATCACCATTGTACGGGCTATCATAACTTTTACTGCTATTGTCATCACTATTGGTGTTGCTGTCATCAGCATCATGTCCACTGTTGCTGCTGTTGTCACTACTACTATCACTCTTGTCATCACTTTCATCTTTATCATCACTAAGGGCTGTTCCCCCTTCTTCATCTTTGTTACGGGCTCTTAGTTCATACGGGCTCTTCAATGCATGCTGACTAGCCTCCCAATATGCTTCATCTTCGATGTTACAAATATGATCTCCAAGGAGTGTAATCATGGCAACAGGATCCATGTGATCAGCCCAATCAGTAGGAACCCAGGTTGTATCTTCCTTCTTCAATTCTAGAACCCTATTGTTGCAATCAATTAGTATCTCGAAACCGGGCACCATTGTCTTTGTTAGAGGATCGAATCTTGGCTCTGGGAACCCCCAATAACGTTGACTTTCTCCAACTTTTACAAGCTTCCCATTCAATGTAGGAGTGTAGGGCTTCAAAGGTTTTGGAGGACAAGGGAGTCCTTTTCCTTTGGCCTTGGCTTGGGCCATCTTCTAATGGAAATAACATGTTTGTATCGCATACAAAACATACACAGCAAAAAATTAACGGATCTACTTTATTCGTAATCGATAACATGTGATATTTAAATTTCAGAATATAAGAACAAAAGAGTGTACTTTGGTATGGTGAATTTCATAACCGAAGATGAAAAGCACTTGGGAAAACTTTTAAGCTTCACTCTAATTCCACTTGATGCCTAAGATGTGTGGTCTCTTAATCAGTTCTATGTATTTGTTCTAGAGAGAATATGAAGGAGTTTCTTACATTAACATACAAATCATTTCATGTTAATAAAATTCTGTATGTTTCTCTCCACATAACTGATTATCTAACTGGGCTAGCCTTTTGGGCCTTCCCAATTGGGCTTTAATGTGTGGTTTGGAATGGAACCAAAAGGGAACAAATAAGACACTAGCTCCAATGGGCCTTGGGCTTTTCTGTCAACTCTTGACAACTCCAAAGTTACCATCAATTTTATTTAATATGACTATATAAATATAATTGCGCTCTAGGCCTTATTAATAAATTATATCCCAGGACTTTATTATACATGCAACCCCTTCATAAAATATTCGTAGTAATACAAAGTCATGAAAATAGACTGCCACTTTGTAAATTACTACATCTTAATCCTTGAGTACCCGGTTTAATCCTTTTAAAGTTATTCATCATATATTTATGAAATCCAATTTCATAAATATATACTTTAGTAACTTCTACCAAAGTGGTTAGGCCAAACTCTCTGAATAACTAAACCCATTAAATTTATCTCAAGGGAATATTTTGTATCTCCATTAAGAGGCTATGAATTCCATCTTGAGAATATATGTTCCAACAACATTAAATGTGGCTGCCCAACATATTGAGGTTTTGACCATTACTTCAGATCTCACTCCTGATATATCAAAGCAACCTACACTTCATGATCAGGTCCATTATTCTCTTAAGATTAAGAGTTCATGCAAATAGAAGTCGTGAGATTTATTATTCATTTGTCAATGGTTGAGAATAATAAATCTCACAGCAGTCCAGTTCAATATGTTTTAACTCTTAAAACATATTAACACATCAACTAGAAGTCTTCACTTCCATGATCAAGACCAATTATCTAAGTTGATATATTATAGTCTTCAAAGATGAAATGCCTAATTTCATCATCGACTACGAACTAAAATTCTAAGTTTACAAAGAACTTGTGATTTATATCTTCTGCAACATTTCACATAAATCACATACTATGCATCTCATGGACTATTTGATAATGTCCGAATATTCATATTACCATTATTTTAGATAATAATAAAACAACTTTATTAATCATAATATTAAGTCATATATAATGTCATACTTGATATCATACATAACATCATACAATAGGATTTAACGGCACTAATCCTAACAATCTCCCACTTGCCCTAAAGACTATTGTGCACCAATCTAACACCCATTCCCTCCAAATGTGACTCGAAGGTCCCTTGAGGCAAGGCTTTGGTAAAGGGATTTGCTAGATTATTTGCACTTTCTATCTTTGCTACTACTACATCTTCACGAGCAACAATGCCTAGAATGATGTGGTACTTTCTCTCAATGTGCTTTCCTTTCTTGTGATTCCTTGGATCTTTGGATTGTGCAACTGCTCCACTATTGTCGCAAAACAATGTGATGGGAACTTGCTCCATTCTCACAACACCAAGATCAGAAAGGAATTTCTTGAGCCAAACAGCTTCCTTTGCCGCCTCACAAGCAGCAACATATTCAGCTTCGATGGTGGAGTTTGCAATATAAGATTTCTTAACACTCTTCCAAGTTATGGCTTCACCTCCCAAGGTGAATACACATCTTGATGTGGACTTTTTGAAATCTAGATCCGATTGAAAGTCTGAATCTGTATAGCCAATGGGAATTAAAGCCTCACAACGGTAAACAAGCATATAATCTCTCGTTCTCTGTAGATACTTGAGAATATGCTTTACAGCTTGCCAATGTTGTGGTCCTGGATTTGATTGATATCGGCTGACCATGCCAACTGAATAACAGATATCTGGTCTAGTAAAAAGCATAGCATACATGAGACTTCCTACTGCAGAATCAGAAGGAATTTGTCTCATCATATTTACTTCCTCTTGAGTCTTAGGTGTTTGGTCATCAAACAGAGGTACTCCATGTCTGAAAGGAAGTAAACCTTTCTTGGAGTTTTGCATGCTAAATCGTTCTAGAACCTTATCTATATATCCAGCTTGTGATAAGCCTAACATCTTATTCTTATGATCTCGCCAAAGCTTGATCCCTAGAATAAAGTTAGCCTCACTTAAGTCTTTCACATCAAATTGGCTTGACATCCAAACCTTTACTGATGACATTACACTTACATCATTTCCAATGAGTAGAATATCATCAACATAAAGCACTAGGAACATTATTACTTTATCTTGATGTCTTTTGTACACACATGGTTCATCAAGATTTTGTTCAAAACCAAATGATTTGATTGCTTGATCAAATTTGATGTTCCATGACCTAGATGCTTGCTTAAGTTCATAAATGGACCTTTTCAACTTGCATACCAAATGCTCTTGGTTCTTTGCTATGAAACCTTCTGGTTGCTTCATATAGATTTCCTCTTCAAGATCGCCGTTGAGAAATGTAGTCTTCACATCCATTTTCCAAATTTCATAATCATAATGTGCAGCAATGGATAAGAGAATTCTGATAGATTTAAGCATTGCTATTGATGAAAAGGTTTCTTCATAATCAATACCTTCTTTTTGAGTATACCCTTTCGCCACTATCCTTGCTTTAAAGGTTTCAACCTTTCCATCTATCCCTTTCTTCCTTTTGTAAACCCATTTGCAACCAATAGGTTCAATGCCGTTAGACGCCTCTACAAGATCCCAAACTTGATTGGAATACATGGAATCTATTTCAAATTTCATAGCTTTGGCCCAATGATGTGCATCTATATCATTTATTGCCTGTTTATAAGTATAGGGATCCGATTCAGCCTCTTCTAAGATAGCTTCATAAGTTTCTCCCAAACCTAAGAATCTTATAGGAGGTCGAACAATTCTCCCACTATGACGAGGCACCTGTGTACTAAACATCTCATGAGTAATATCTTGTGTTGTATCCAATACAGCCACATCATCCCTAGTTACATCCATTGGTTGTTTATTTACAGGTTCACTTATTTCAGCCAAAACAACTTTACTTCTAGGAGTATAATCATTCATATAGTCATTTTCCAAGAATTTGGCTTTTGTACTAACAAACACTTTATTATCTTTATGACTATAGAATAAACCTCTGGCAGTTCCTTTTGGATACCCTACAAAGAATACCACTTCTGTTTTAGACTGTAACTTGTCAGACTTTCCTTTTAGCACATATATTGGAACACCCTAAATATGGAGATGTCTCATACTAGGCTTACGCCCATTTCACAACTCTACAGGTGTTTTAGGAACAGACTTCGAAGGTACTAAATTTAGAAGATATATTTTAGTATTTAAGGCGTATCCCCAAAAGGAAATTGGTAGTGTCAAATAACTCATCATGGACCTAACCATATCTAAAAGAGTCATATTCCTTCTTTCCGTTACATCATTTTGTTGTGGATATAATCCCATTTTCAGTTAAGTAATCCTTAAAATCCCCAAGAACGTATTCGCCATCACGATCAGATCGAATGGCCTTTATGCGTTTACCCAATTGATTCTCAACTTCAGCCCTAAACTCTTTGAACTTTTCAAAGGCTTCAGACTTCCGTTTCATTAGGTAAACATAACCAAATCTAGAGTAATCATCAGTGAAGGTAATGAAATACTTATAGCCAACTCTTGCTTGGATTGATGTAGGACCACATACATCTGAATGTATTAGTTCTAGCAACTCTTGCGCTCTTCTACCTTTTACACATTAAAAGATCATTTGGTCATTTTACCTTCTAAACAAGATTCACAAACTGGAAATTCATCAAAATCCAATGGCTTTAAGAGTCCATCTTTGATCAGTCTTTGAATCCTATTTGAATTAATATGACTCAAATGCAAGTGCCAAAGATATGCATCACTAGTAGAAGAAAACTTCCTTTTTAATGATTTTACATGTGAGCCATTATCTAATTCAGAATTATATAATTCATGCTTACCAGGATTTAAAATATAAAGACCACCCACAATATTGCCAAAACAGATAAATACTTTATCCTTATTTATTACAATATTGTCTTTAAGGATAACACAATATCCATGTTTACCCAAATAAGTTGCAGAAATTAAATTCCTACGAACATTAGGTACATATAGACAGTCATCTAATATTAAAACCCTTGACTCAAAACATAAATTATAAACACCAACAGCTACAACTGGAATCCTGCTTCCATCAGCCAAAGTAAGAAACAATTCCTCTTCATTAAGCCCTCTGATCTCCTGGAACCCCTACAAAGAATTGCAGATATGATTAGTACAACTTGAATCCACACACCAGGAATCCGTGGGATTTTGTACTAAATGTATTTCAAGAAGGAATGAAATTTTTGATAGAAAAATAACATGCTTGCATCGTATACAAAACATACGCAACGGAAAATAAACGGATCTACTTCATACGCAATTGATAACATGCACTATGTAAGTTTCAAAATATAAGAACAAGAGAGTGTACCTTGATGCATTGAAATTCAAAAATGAATGAAGAAAAGCACTTGGAAACACCTTTGATCTTCACTCCAATTCCACTTGATGCCCAAGATGTGTGGTCTCTCAATCAATTCTACGTTTCTAGAGAGAATATGAAAGAGTGTCTCTCTTCCTTATTTCATTCTTATGAACATACAAACCATTTCATTCTATATAAAATTTTGTATGTTTCTCTCCACATAACTGATTATCTAATTGGGCTAGCCTTTTGGGCCTTCCCAATTGGGCTTTAGCGTGTGGCCTGGAGTGGGGCTAAAAGGGAACAAATAAGACACTAGCTCCAATGGGCCTTGGGCTTTTCTGTCAACTCTTGACAAGTCCAAAGTTACCATTAATTATATTTAATACCACTATATAAATATAATTGCACTCTAGGCCTTATTAATAAATTATATCCCAAGACTTTATTATACATGCAACCCCTTCATAAAATATTCGTAGTAATACAAACTCATGAATGTAGACTGCCACTTTGTAAATTATTACATCTTAATCCTTGAGTACCCGGTTTAATCCTTTTTAAGTTATTCATCATATATATATGAAATCCAATTTAATAATATATATACTTTAGTCTTACTAAAGTGGTCAGGCTTAACTCTCTGAATAACTGAATCCATTAAACTTATCTCAAGGGAATATTTTATATCTCCGTTAAGAGACTATGAATTTCATCTTGAGAATATATGTTCCATCAACACTAAATGTGGCTACCCAACATACTGGGGTTTTGACCGTTACTTTAGATCTCACTCATGATATATCAAAGCAACCTACATTTCATGATTAGGTCCATTATTCTCTCATGATTAAGAGTTCATGTGAATACAAGTCGTGAGATTTATTATTCAATTGACAGTCGTTAGGAGAATAATAAATCTCAAAGTGGTCCAGTTCAATATGTCTTAACTCTTAAAACATATCTACATATCAACTAGAAGTCACCACTTCCATGATTAAGATAAATCATCGTAGTTAATATGTTATAGTCTTCGCAGATGAAATTCCCAATTTCATCACCGACTACGAACCAAAATTCTGAGTTTACAAAGAACTTGTGATCTATATCTTCTGTGACTAAATCACATAAATCACATACTATTCTCTCTCACACTAGATGTTTTAAATTAAAGCTTTTTTATTTTTAAACATGCATAAACTAATTACACACAGCCTTGCACTTTGTACATGTGAAAACATTTTGAAAAAAAATTCTAAATTCCCAGTTCTCGCGGGTATCTCGCGACTAAACGCTACCTGCGAAAACGTGTTAAGCAAAAAAAATTGAAAACACAGAAAATCATATAGAAACTTTCGCTATTGTCTCGCGGGTATCTCGCGACTTTCGCTATTGCCTCGCAAGTGTCTTGCGGGTATCTCATGACTGAACACTTCCAGCGAAAATTTTTGTGCTTCAGTGGCAGTTTTTCGCGGGTAGCTTCACGGGTAAGCTTATTCTCGAAAAACTCGTGTTTTCAATTTTTTCAAGTTCAGATATTAATAGTTTCAATGGTTTTTCATAAACAAACAACCACTATATGAACATAACATATGGAAATTGATGTCAAAACTGAATTCTATTGATGTTATAGCCTTTAAGATCAATTTAACATACTTAAATTCAATATTTAAACAACATCATAACATCAATATCAGTTTTTATCAAATCATAGTTTCAACAACCATGCAAAAAATTAAATGCAAATATAATCTTCTATCATCATGAAACTATTATCTCTAATTTCAAAAATCACAAAACATGTTATACGGATTCAAAATGAAGGCTGCTCTAATACCATTTGATGGAAATAACCTGTTTGTATCACATACAAAACATACACAGTGGAAAATTAACAGATCTACTTTATTCGTAATAGATAACATGTGCTATGTAAATTTCAGAATATAACAACAAGAGAGTGTACCTTGGTATGGTAAATTTCAAAACTGAAGATGAAAAGCACTTGGGAACACTTTTAATCTTTACTCCAATTCCACTTGATGCCCAAGATGTGTGGTCTCTCAATCAATTCTATGTATTTGTTCTAGAGAGAATGAAGAAGTCTCTTACACCAACATACAAACCATTTCATGTTAATAAAATTCTGTATGTTTCTTTCTACATAGTTGATTATCTAATTGGGCTAGCCTTTTGGGCCTTCCCAATTGGGCTTTAATGTGTGGCTTGGAGTGGGACCAAAAGGGAACAAATAAGACACTAGCTCCAATGGACCTTGGGCTTTTTAGTCAACTCTTAACAAATCTAAAGTTACCATCAATTTTATTTAACACCACTATATAAGTATAATTGCACTCTAGGCCTTATTAATAAATTATATCCCAAGACTTTATAATACATGCAACCCCTTCATAAAATATTTGTAGTAATACAAAGTCATGAATATAGACTGCCACTTTGTAAATTACTACACCTTAATCCTTGAGTCGGTTTAATCCTTTTAAAGTTATTCATCATATATTTATGAAATCCAATTTCATAAATATATACTTTAGTAATTTCTTACCAAAGTGTTTTGGCCTAACTCTCTGAATAACTGAACCCATTAAACTTATCTCAAGGGAATATTTTGTATCTCCGTTAAGAGACTATGAATTCCATCTTAAGAATATATGTTCTATCAACACTAAATGTGGCTGCCCAACATACTAAGGTTTTGACTGTTACTTTAGATCTCACACTTGATATATCAAAGCAACCAACAGTTCATGATTAGGTCCATTATTCTCTCAGGATTAAGAGTACATGTAAATAGAAGTCGTGAGATTTATTATTCATTTGACAGTCGTTAGGAGAATAATAAATCTCACAGTGGTCCAGTTCAATATGTCTTAACTCTTAAAACATATTAACATATCAACTAGAAGTCTCCACTTCCATGATCAAGACAAATCATCTTAGTTGAAATGTTATAGTCTTCGCAGATGAAATGCCCAATTTCATCACCGACTACAAACTATAATTCTGAGTTTACAAAGAACTTGTGATTTATATCTTTTATGACTTTTCACATAAATCACATACTATGTATCTCATGGAATATTTGATAATGTCCGAATATTCATGTTACCATTATTTTAGATAATAATAAAAAAAAATTTATTAATCATAATATTAAGTCATACATAATGTCATACTTGATATCATACATAGCATCATACAATAGGATTTAACGGCACTAATCCTAACACTTTCTCACTTTCATCTCTAACAAATCATCATCAGTGGGCTTATAGCCTAGCCTAAAAGGTGGTGTGGTAGTAGGAATTACCAGATCTTGAACATTTGGCTTCTTTATTGTCCTCCTCAAATTCATCCCTAGAAAGTAGTTCATTCTTCTCATCATTACTACGACATTGTTGTTACCACAAGGAGCAAAGTCCATTGGGATCTTCTCAACTTCTTCTTCTCTCTTTTCAAAGCCAGGCCTCTCAATTTTAAAGCCATCCAAGGTCAATGGCTCTTTCTCAGAGTCAATACCATTAACGGGTTTAGGCACAGTCAGAGTATCCCCATAGATGGTTACAATAGCCCCTTCATGTGGAAACCGAACCTTTTGATATAGGGAAGAAGGTACATCTTCTGTGTCATGTATCCATGGTCCCCTAAGGAGCATATTGAAGCATGAGGCTATATTGAGGACTTGAAAATCCACCTTCTTGACCATTGGTCCTATGGTAAGCTCTAATGTTATGGTCCTCAAGACCTCTCTTCTACTATTGTCATATGCCCTCACATGTTGATCACTAGGCATAAAGTCTTCAATGCTAAGGCCCAGACAGCTAGCAGTCTTTAAAGGACACAGGTTTAATGCACTACCATCATCTACCAAAACCATTGGTATTCTCTTCCCTTTGGCATCTATAGTGATATGCAACGGGTCGTTGTGGTGCTTCCCCTTCTTGGTCAGATCCTTGTCAGAATAATAGATAGTGAGTTCCTTATTTATGGACCCAATCATAGCATTCAAGTCTAGGGAGGTTGTGGTTAGGGACTTGAATTTGGTTGAGATGGTCTACTAGGTTTTGACGGTGTTTGTATAAGGCCATAAGTAAACCCCATAAGGATATGTTGGCTTGTGTCTTTTGTAATTGCTTAAGAATTTCATCTTCTTTAGCAGGTGTTTGTTGGGTAGATCTATTCAAAGCTTCCACTGGGTTGTTGGTCTCTAAATGTAGGCGTTTGAAGTGTCTCCCCCCCCCCTTGTGATGTGGGCAATTTTTGTTGGGTCATTAAGGTTAGTGTCTTGGGGTTTGAAGTGTCTCCCCCCATTTGTGGTTGTTTGGTTATTTATTTGGGGTTTGAAGTGTCTCCCCCCATTTGTGGATGTTTGGTTGTTCATTTAGGGTTTGAAGTGTCTCCCCCTATTTGTGGGTGTTTGGTTATTTATTTGGGGTTTGAAGTGTCTCCCCCCATTTGTAGATATTGGCTTACTTAATTGGGGTTTGATGTTTTTCCCCCCATTTGTGGGTGTTTAATAATCCTTGAGTCCTAATTCTTCATTCCATATGTAATATCATGTGGTGGTAGTAGAGGTCCTATCCATTAATTCTTCCTATGTCATCATGAAGCATTCGGGTAAGTCATAGATCTAGTCGGATGGGTCTTCCTTATTCTCTTTTTCAGTCATTAAGCAATTAATCCTTGGTCCTTTCCTAAAATTGTGATTGGGCAAGGGATTATTAGTGATGCTAGGCCTTGTAGGCAGCGCAATCACTTTGTTGTCTATTAAGTCTTGAATTGCATGATGAAGGGTGAAACAACTGTCAGTGTCATGACCAGGGACTTGGTGGTAGGCACATCTTTTATTCGCATCAAACCTTGAGGGCAAGAGGTTTGGAATTAGTCTTGGGTCTAAGGGCTTCAATGACCCTTTTGCTTTTAGCTTATCAAACACTTGGCTCATGGGCATGCACAACTCATGAAATTCTCTCTTAGGTTTAGGTCCCTGTGGTACTTGCATAGGTGTAATGGGTGCAATTAATTGATATGGATCATTTGAATGAATATTAGAAATTTTTGCAGCCTTGGAATTAGATCCTATATTCTTTCTAAACCTTGGAAGGTCATCTGTCTTTATAGTGCCATTGTTTATTGCATCCTTAGCTTGGGTTCCAACAGCAATTAAAGCTTTAAAATTAGGAAAATACTGTACAATCAAATACTTGTGGTATACAGGTAATAAATTCTTTACAACCATGGCTAAATGTTCTTCCTCACAAGGCCTACTCATCAACTGTACAGCCTTGGCTATCCACTTAGTGATGAAAGTAGAGAAAGATTCTTTCGGCTCTTGCTTGGTAGTTTCAAGGTCTCTTCTTGTGATGTCAACTTCTGTATTGTAATTTTATTACTTGTGGAACTCTCAGCAGATGTCTTCCCAACTTCTTGCTCTTGCATCATCCAGGTTAAGGAACCACCTAAGAGCGGCTCTGGTTAGTGTGCTTTGGAACATTTGAGCGAGTACTTCCTCGGTCGCGCCTAAGGGCTGCATAGCCATCATATACATCTTCAGATGGGACTTTGGGCAGCCGGTCCCATCAAACTTGTCCAGGGCTGGCACCTTAAACTTAGGTGGCAACCTTACATTGGGGAATAGTGAGAGAGAATCGTAGTCCATAAGGTCTTCCATTTTACGGGCTCTTCTAATCATCTCCTCCATTTCATTCATCCTCTCATTGATCTTCTTTTCATTATCTATGGCCGGTGGGTCATGATCAGCTTTGTCCTCCTCTTGATTACTCTTCAAATTCTAAAACTGTTGCATCATACGATTCACGTCTTCCTTCAGCTGAATCTGACTAGCTACTTTAGTGTTGAGTAGCTCTTGGGTGTTTATGGGTTCCTCTAGGTTTCGGTGTTCTTTTTCCTCTACCATAATGTGGGAAGCTTCAAACTTCTGGTGGCTTGAACTACCTTATAGGTCAACGATGGGGTTGTGATGTTACAGCAATGGAGTCACTTCTATGCTAGAAGGCTTCAGTATTGTGATGGGAGTGATGGGCTTGGAATCGGAGCTATTGCCTTGAGTGTCGGACTTAGGTTCTCTTTGCAGCCTTCCTTCTTATCTTGACCAAATTCTCCCCTAATGACAGGCTTGGTCGAGTTGATCAAAGCTAAGGCCCCACCCATATCCACCAATCAACCAAAACAAACACACACAACTTGCAATGCAACTTTAACCAAGACTGTCCTAAGGGTAGGTTCTAAGTCATTAGGTTGTACAGTGGGTTTGTTGTTTCATTGTTTCCTATAGCTAGAACATTACACCTCCTAACTTGTAATGTAATGAAAATTATGTTGGTCTAAAAGGCATGGTTTGTCCTTTATAGTCAATAGGAAATGATCAAGTGACTTTGGGCTATGAGTTGGTGAGTTCGCCATTGGGTACTCGAATCTAATGAAGACCGGTGATCCATAGTTACTACTACCACAAAATTGTGGAAAAGGGGTGCATAGAATGTTGTTTGAACAGCACACACAATGACAGTTAGGGAAAGATTTTAACAAACAATACATACAACAAAATATCACATAACAAAATATCATACAATCCTATCAAACATAAATAAACAAACAACAACTATATTATGCAAGGACATGCAAAACAATGGTATATATTTGGTCACTTAAGTCTAATACGAAGCTTAGCCCTCGATATCCCTAGTGGGGTCGCCACTGTGTGAGACCTCGAAAGTGTAAGGAAATCATCATGTTTGTATCGCATACAAAACATATGCAGTGGAAAATAAACGGATCTACTTAATTCGCAATTGATAACATGCACTATGTAGGTTTCAGAATATAAGAACAAGAGAGTGTACCTTGATGCGGTGAAATTCAAAACCGAATGAAGAAGTACTCGGGAAGACTTTCAATCTTCACTCCAATTCCACTTGATGCCCAAAATGTGTGGTCTCTCAATCAGTTCTATGTTTTCTAGAGAGAATATGAAAGAGTGTCTCTCTTCCTTATTTTTATTACGTCTTATCACATACAAACCATTTCATTCTATATAAAATTCTGTATGTTTCTCTCCACATAACTGATTATCTAATTGGGCTAGCCGTTTGGGCCTTCCCAATTGGGCTTTAGTGTGTGACTTGGAGTGGGACCAAAAGGGAACAAATAAGACACTAGCTCCAATGGGCCTTGGGCTTTTCTGTCAACTCTTGGCAAGTCCAAAGTTACCATTAATTATATTTAATACCACTATATAAATATAATTGCACTCTAGGCCTCATGAATAAATTATATCCCAAGACTTTATTATACATGCAAACCCTTCATAAAATATTCGTAGTAATACAAAGTCATGAATATAGACTGCCACTTTGTAAATTACTACATCTTAATCCTTGAGTACCCGGTTTAATCCTATTAAGTTATTCATCATATATTTATAAAATCCAATTTTATAAATATATACTTTAGTCTTACAAAAGTGGTTAGGCCTAACTCTCTGAATAACTGTACCCATTAAACTTATCTCAAGGGAATATTTTATATCTCCGTTAAGAGACTATGAATTCCATCTTGAGAATATATGTTCCATCAACACTAAATGTGGCTGCCCAACATACTGAGGTTTTGACCGTTACTTTAGATCTCACTCCTGATATATCAAAGCAACCTACATTTCATGATCAAGTCCATTATTCTCTCAAGATTAAGAGTTCATGTGAATACAAGTCGTAAGATTTATTATTCAATTGACAGTCGTTAGGAGAATAATAAATCTCACAACGGTCCAGTTCAATATGTCTTAACTCTTAAAACATATCAACATATTAACTAGAAGTCACCACTTCCATGATCAAGACAAATCATCGTAGTTAATATGTTATAGTCTTCGCAGATGAAATGCCCAATTTCATCACCGACTACGAACCAAAATTCTGAGTTTACAAAGAACTTGTGATCTATATCTTTTGTGACTAAATCACATAAATCACATACTATGCATCTCATGGACTATTTGATAATGTCCGAATATTCATGTTACCATTATTTTAGATAAGAATAAAACAACTTTATTAAACACAATATTAAGTCATACATCATTTCTCACATAATGTCATACATAATATTATACATAGCACCATACAATAGGATTTAAGGGCACATTGTCGGCAACCCCCAAGGCAATTTGTTTACCCTCAGATTAGAGATCATTGTAAGACAATGTTCTCTCACTGAACTACCTTAAGCCATTTTGGTATTATAAATTTGCCTCATGGTTTCTTGCCTTGCAGAACGGCCTTGCTCACCAAACATCTCTTTCAGACTTTGCATAATGTCCGAAGCTAGTTCTACATCTTGCATTTGATGCTGTAGAACATTTGAGATGGACGCTAGGATGTAGCACTTGGCCATTTCATTAGATTTCTGCCAACGATCATATCGTTGTTTTTCCTCGTGAGGAGCATCTAATGAAGGAAAGCTAGGACATGGTTGAGTAAGCACATATTTGTGCTCTTCAGCTGTGAGAACTATGTCCACGTTTCTTTTCCAGTCAACATAATTGGTTCCAGTCAGTTTGTTTTGATTAAGAATGCTAACAAGTGGGCTAAATGATGCCATGTTCAAATCTGAAATAATAAACATGAATATAATGAGTAAACTAGACATTATCAATTTAGCATATAAACATATACTATGGAACCTTAATAAAACCATAATATAATATATGCAACGACAACCCAATCCCATACTCAATATCCCTCAGCATAGAGTGAATATTAAATACTATGATTGATTGAGAACTATTCTCATTATTAGTGCTATCATGATAACTCTTATCAAACACTTAATAATATGCCGTTATACATTTGGCCTCTAAATGATTATAGCAAGAACTCAGCATAGAGGATACTATAATATTTAGTCTAGTGTATACCATTGTCTAGAATCATGTGTAGCCACATTTCATCCCCTTAACAGGCTTACCATGTAGTACTATGATACAAAACACCCTCCGCATGGAATGCAAAGCTCGAAGCTAAGACAAGGTGTTTGATCAAACCACTATAAACCAAGAAATTCAATTTTGTAGGACCATGAAATACATATTCTCCGCATGGAATGCAAAGCTCGAAGCTAAGACAAAATATATATTTCATACTACTATGAACCAACAATGAAGGCCGTGAGATCCAACCCTTGTATCTCTCTCCCACTAGATATTTTAAATTAAAGGTTTTTATCTTTAAAACATGCATAAACTAATTATACACAACCTTGCACTTTTTCTTACGAAAAAGGCGTAAGAAAAAATAGCAAAAATACAAAATTTAAGTTTGAAAACACTTAGAAAAAATTCAGATTTTCTTTCTTTCGATCGATCGAATGTGCCCCTCGATCGATCGAAAAAAATAAACAATTCAAACTAAACCTTCTGTCTGATTCGATTGATACTCGATCGCCTCTCGATCGATCGAAAATAAAATTCGATCGATCGACTAGCAATCAAAAATTAATCGATTCAAAAGGATTAGTCTCTGTTTTACTCGATCGATCGAAAGTAAATTTCTATCGATCGAAAATCGTAAAACTCAAATTTCCAGAATTCTTCTAAGGCAGTTTTCAACGGTTTTGCATGAATAAACAACCATCATACGAAAATGATAGACAGAAATTGATATCAAAACTGAAATCTATTGATGCTATAGCCTTAAAGATCAATTTAACATTCTTAAATTCCTATTTAAACAACATCATAACATCAATATCAGTTTATATCAAATCATAGTTTCAACAACCATGCAGAAATCTATCAACTTGAAACTATAATCTCTAATTCCAAAACGAACAAAACATGTTATACAGATTCGAAATGAAGACCGCTCTGATACCAATGTTGGGTAATATATACATGTTTGCATCGAATACAAAACATACGCAGCGGAAAAATAAACGGATCTACTTCATTCGCAATTGATAACATGCACTATGTAGGTTTCAGAATATAAGCACAAGAGAGTGTACCTTGATGCGGTGAAATTTAAAACCGAATGAAGAAGAACTCGGGAATACTTTCAATCTTCACTCCAATTCCACTTGATGCCCAAGATGTGTGGTCTCTCAATCAGTTCTATGTTTTCTATAGAGAATATGAAAGAGTGTCTCTCTTCCTTATGTCATATGTATTTTCACATATTAAACATACAAACCATTTTATTTTATATAAAATTCTGTATGTTTCTCTCCACATAACTGATTATCTAATTGGGCTAGCCTTTTGGGCCTTCCCAATTGGGCTTTAGTGTGTGGCTTGGAGTGGGACCAAAAGGGAACAAATAAGACACTAGCTCCAATGGGCCTTGGGCTTTTCTGTCAACTCTTGACAAGTCCAAAGTTACCATTAATTATATTTAATACCACTATATAAATATAATTACACTCTAGGCCTCATTAATAAATTATATCCCAAGACTTTATTATACATACAACCCCTTCATAAAATATTCGTAGTAATACAAAGTCATGAATATAGACTGCCACTTTGTAAATTACTACATCTTAATCCTTGAGTACCCGGTTTAATCCTTATGAGTTATTCACCATATATTTATGAAATCCAATTTCATAAATATATACTTTAGTCTTACTAAAGTGGTTAGGCCTAACTCTCTGAATAACTGTACCTATTAAACTTATCTCAAGGGAATATTTTATATCTCCGTTAAGAGACTATGAATTCCATCTTGAGAATATATGTTCCATCAACACTAAATGTGGCTGCCCAACATACTGAGGTTTTGACCGTTACTTTAGATCTCATTCCTGATATATCAAAGCAACCTACATTTCATGATCGGGTTCATTATTTTCTCAGGATTAAGAGTTCATGTGAATACAAGTCGTGAGATTTATTATTCAATTGACAGTCGTTAGGAGAATAATAAATCTCATAGCGGTCCAGTTCAATATGTCTTAACTCTTAAAACATATCAACATATTAACTAGAAATCACCATTTCCATGATCAAGACAAATCATCGTAGTTAATATGTTATAGTCTTCGCAGATGAAATGCCCAATTTCATCACCGACTACGAACCAAAATTCTGAGTTTACAAAGAACTTGTGATCTATATCTTCTGTGACTTTTCACATAAATCACATACTATGCATCTCATGGACTATTTGATAATGTCCGAATATTCATGTTACCATTATTTTAGATAAGAATAAAACAACTTTATTAAACACAATATTAAGTCATACATCATTTCTCACATAATGTCATACATAATATCATACATAGTATCATACCATAGGATTTAAGGGCACATATCCTAACAATATTGTGACTGGGGACATATGCCTTAGTTCATCTTTCTCTTGAAGAAGCTGTTGCGTTTGTACGCCGTAGGGTTTTGTAACCAAGGAGCTTTGTGATGTTCATCGTGTTGATGAATTGAAGAACTTTTCAGCCAACATCCTTCTCAAGTTGGTGGTTAGTCACAAACTTGGAACCGTGCGTCGATTGGTTAGTCACGTACTGGGAGCCATGCATTGAAAAGGAGAGATTAACATTACAGAACAAGTCCAATTGTGTATTGAGGTAAGGGTTCAACTGTAGGTTGGTATAAGGTACTGAGATTCCTTTACTTGTAACCGCTTGTTGTGATAATTGTGGATTCTCAAGAGTGGTGACCTTAAATTCATCTGGTGGAGTTTTTACCTTGGAGGTTTTCCCCATTCGTAAGCAAATCACCGTGTCAACTTTATTTTCCGTTGCATATTAACTTAGTTGGTAATTTGTTTGTGCTATCACGTTTATTGTATATTGATTAACTTAATTAATTCACTTGGCTAATTAATTGGTTAATCTATCACAAGTGGTCAATACATTCTTGGCCTATCAATAGACACATCATAAATACAACATAAATCATCAAAGATCCTAAGTTTTCTATGCTGAACTTAGAATCAAAGAAACACAACAAGAATGGCTACCAAACTTGCACATCACACATCATGTTATCAACACATCATCACAACATCAAAAACAAATCAACACGACATCATATTATCATAAAAGGTTCAAGAGACTCAACATCACACATCAAGGAATTAATCAATCAAGACACACATCATTTATTTTCAGAAGAATTCATTATTTAAGGAAATCAACATCATTCAAATCCATCCGTTTTGAAAACTTTCTTCCATTTTTGAAATCTCTCTTAGATTTTTGAAACTTGAAATCTTTTCTGTTGAAAATCTCCTTAGACTTTTGAAATTCTTAATTTTCATCTTACGTGCCAATCTCTCACTTGGATTTTTGAATCTTTCTTTTGAACTTTGAATCTTTTAGATTTTTCACAACAATTAGGTCACATCAACACAACAGGTCACATCAGGTTATGTCCAAACACATCAGAATAGAACCAAGGCACAACGGGTCACATCAGGTTTGATCCAAACACATTAGGACAGAACCAATCATAGCACTTCACATCAGGATAGAACCAATCACAAACATTTCACATCAGGTTTGGTCTAAATAGATCTAGATAGAACCAATCACAATGTTTCATATCAGGTTTGGTTCAAACACATCAGTACAGAACCAATCACTGTGGGTCACATCAGGTTAGGTCCGAACACATTAGGACTGAACCAATCACAAAAAGTCACATCAGGTTAGGTCCGAACACATCAGGACTAAACTAATCACAAGATATCACACCATTCCTCTTAATCTTCTCTTCATTTTTTTCTTCTTCTTTTTTTCACCATTTATTTTTCTCTTCTCATCTTTTCTTCTTTTCTTTTTTTTTTTTTGTTTTTTTTTTTTGTTTTTTTTTTGTTTTTTCTTTCTCTTCCATCTTCTTTTCTTTTATTCTCTCTCTTCTCATCTTCATCTCCATCCTTTCTTTTTCTTCTCTCATTTTCCAATTCCTTATTTCTTTTTGAATCTTTGTCTTTCATTTTTTTTCTTTTTTCTTTATTTTCAACATCTCATATATTTTTTTAAATCTCTTTCCCATTTTGTTGGACTTCTAAAAAGTATTTTCTTTTTAGGGCAATAACAAGGAAGAGTTTGATTACGCCATGGGTTTATTGCATTCTTTTCGTTTTATTGGGGCACATATTTATTCAAACAAATTATTCATTCATTTTTATTTTATGCACCTTTTGCCTTTGGATGACCATCAGTTCCCTAGAATTCCTAACACCTCTAGATAAAGATCAAAGATAGTTGGAAGAGACTATAGATCAAAGAAGTTCTAAACTTAACATGAGTTTTGAGACAAATGGATATTTATGAACACAACAAGTTGAAAGTGACTCCAAACTAAAGAAGCTTCATGCATGAAAATAGTTTAGAGATAGTAAAGCACAACATGATTTGAAAAGAGGACCTTGAAGAAAGGAGGTAAAGAAATTAGGGATCATGGCTCCAAATGATTTTGCATATCAATGTATATTCTCTTTGAACTAATTTTTCATGAATTACCCACCATCTTCATTGATTAGCCCAAACATGAATTTAAAATTCAATCATCTCTAGTCAACTCAATCACTATCTTTGTTTGAACATGCACACCCCACTTCTCTCATTTCTCTCTTCTTGTATTCTCTTAAATCAACTCATCTCTCATGTATGATCACTTTTCTCCTCATCATGGTTGCTTTAGCTTGGAGCTAGTCTCATCTTCCCTTGTATGTTCATTCCTTTGTTATTCCTATTCATGATTTGCCCCTAGCTTGGAGTGAGTTTACCATTTTCCTTGTTGCTCCTCTTCACTTCTTTCAAGGTAGCCTAACTTTTGCCTAGGCTGCCCTTTCAGGTTTTCAATCTAGCAGGCCTTTCTTCTTTCTTTTTCTTTTTTTTTTCTTTTTTTTTTCTTTTCACAACTAAGGCTAGGCTTTCCAAAATTTGTAGGGCTAAGCAATCTCAATTGATTAGAGACGACTTGTTTATGGACCATAATGAGGTTGAGATTCTAAGGATTAAGAAAGAAAGGGTAATTAAGGCTCAAATTCAATTTTATTCTTAGGGTATCCTGATTGCCAAGGATTACTACTCATCTTGTGCTTGCTTTGTTTACTTCTTTTCCATCCATTTTTCCATGTCCCTTTTAATTCTCACTTCCATTTCCTTTTCCTTTCTTGTTTTCTTCTATCTCTTCCTTTGCTTTTTTTTTTTTTTTTTTTTTTTTCCTTTTCTTTGCTCTTTTCTTTGTTTCTTTTTCCATGCCCCTTGTTAGGAAAAGGGTATCATTTCACTTATAAATCATCCTGACATCCCTCCATCATTCATCCACAAAATTTTCCCTTAGTATAGGGTTGATCCTTTCCAATATTAGAGTATGCCCCTAGTGTTAAGGGTAAGCCTTTCGAATCACCATCTCTTAAGCGCATGCCCCTAGTGTAGCGGGTAATCTCTTGGCATGGGTAAAAAGAAGGAATTTATCTAGGCTCAACGGGGTTAGTAAGTGGAAATAATCTCTCATTGTAAAAAGGGTAGCAAAAAAATGGCCTCTCATCCCTTCAACCTTGATTGCTTAGGTTATGTTTGGTAACAATTTTTGTTTTCTATTTTCAAAAAAAAATTTTGGGAATATGAAGAACAAACAATTTTCTTGTATTTTTGAAACAAAAAACATGTTTGGTTAGATGAAATTCAAAAAAAAAAAAAATAGTTTTTTGAAGAAAAAAATAGAAAATACTAAAATATGTTGTTACTAGGATTTGAACTTTAATGCTAATTCATTAAACGAGACAAATTCATTAAATTAAATGTGTATTTTTATTGACTTTTGAAAGTTAGAAACTTAAAACAACCTTTTGCATGTTTTTAGTTTCCTTCACAAATTGAGTTTTGAGAAATGTTTTTGTTTTTTGTCCGTTTTAAGTTGCCAAACAAGTTTTTTAGTTTCAAAAATAGAAAATTGTTTTTGAAAATAGAAAATAAAGGGAAAAAATAGTTACCAAACATACCCTTAGCCTTTCCAAACCCAGGTTAGCCTTTTCATCTCATCAAGCTCTCATCATTGTAATGTCATCCATGTGAAACAACAAGTTATTCTTTCGATTTCTCTTTTGCATCTTTGAACTCACTCATGTCTTGTGATTCAAGGAATCTCTCTTACTTGATCAAAGTTTTTTTTTCTTCTTTCTTTCTTTCTCTTTATCTCTTGCCCTCTTTCTCACTTTCATGCTTACTCTTTATGATCGAATGAATTAAGACAATCTTATCTTTTGATTCCTTATTTGGATTAACCAATGTGTTAGGTTTAAGGATTCATTCATTTCAAAGCTAGCAAAAAGAGATCACATGATACACATCGTATTTGAATGGCCATCTTTATTGAAAGTGAAACAACATTGATTTGAAAATTAAAAAGAACACAATTCAACATGATAAGAGGAAAGACTCGACAACACAACAAGGGAAAGACTCAAATAGACTCAACAAATTGGTGACACGACAATTGAAAAAGACAACAAAATTAAAATGGCTCATCCTCTCGCAAAGGTGTTCACATGGATCAAATCTCTTAGGCACATCCCTTTATTCATTCTTGCTTGTTTCCACTTGCTCATTTCTTGAGGTTGTGGCTTGGCGATCACCCCTTGATCTATTAAATCTTGAACTTCATGCTTCAACCTTTGGCAACTATTTGTCTTGTGTCCTATCCTTTGGTAGAATGCACAATGGTTATTTCTATTTTTATTTGGTGGGATTGGATTTGGAAAAGGAGTAGGATCGAGTGGCTTGAGGTGCCCCTCCTTAGTCAAGATTTCTAGTATTCCTGATAAAGGCATTTGGAGAACATCAAACACCCTTTTTTTGTGGTTGAGTAAGAACAACATTCACATTGTTGAGAGCACCACCCTTTTCTCCTTCATTGAACACTTTCTTGGCTTGAAACTTGGCTTCACTTGGGTCTAACTGCCCAGTATTGATGGCTTCCTCAATTCTCGTACCGTAATCACATAACTCCGTAAAGGAATTGATAAGCGATGACAAAAGCCAATTATTGTATGCTAGAAGAAAGTTCTTAATGATCATGTTAATCTGATCCTTTTCATTGGGCCTATTAACCATCCTTGAAACTTTGCTCTTCCACCTCATCATGTACTCAGAAAATGTCTCGTTGAACCCTTGCTTAATAGTATCCAAGTCTCTCAAAGTCACATCAATCATGGTGTTGAAGATGAATTTGTCCACAAACAAATCCACTAGCTCATTCCACACCTTAGATTTGCTTAGTTGTAGTACCATCTCGAGGCATTTTCGATGAGAGACATTGGGAAGGCACACAAAGCTTGCTTCTCATCCAATCCCTTCATTCCAACCAAGCCCAAATATTGTCGAGTATGTTGCCTTGGATCACCACTTCCTTCAAACTTTTTAGCATTAGAAATCTTGAACTTGGGTGGTAAAGGCACCAATGGGGTTGAGCCCAATTCACCCATAGTATACAAGAAGTCATCCATCCCTTGGGCCTTACAAAAGGCTTGTAGCATCTTTTCCATTTTTTCCTTTATCATGGAGGTCTTAACAGCTATCTTGTCTATCTTCCCTTTCATGCCATGATTAACCTCCTCTTCCTCACCTTCCTTATCTTGTTGTGGTTTCTCCCTTCTTTCTTCTTCCAAACAATCTAGGCGATTTCCAAATTATGCTAGCATTTCTCCTTGCTTAGCAACCATTTAGATAATTGCCTCATTGGTAGCTCCAGCCTTGCTTTCTAGTACAATAATGTCAACTTCCTTTAGGCGACTAGGGGTAGGTGATTGAAACCAAGTGAGCTTAGGAAGTCCTTTTGAGTAGGGAGTATTATTGTACCTTAAACAAAACTTGATCAATTAAATATGTGCTCCAAAGGTCTTTTAAAACTTTGGACCCAACGTCTTCATCAACTTTTCTTACTTGCATAAACTTGTGGACTATATGTATGCCTCATTCATATTCTAAGTCTTGAATTATTTCATTATCTTGGGCTTATAAATAGTGTGAGAGACCTCGAAAGTAGGTGCTCTCAAAAAATAAAGAGAATTTTCATGTGCTTTTTAGGGCACCTCTCTTTTTGGATAAGTGGTATGGAGTCGCCATTTATTTTTTATGTACAAAAAATAAGAAAACTAATATACAAATACATGCCTGAATTGCCTCGTTTCATTGATTGAATAAATAAACAAATAAAAAAAAAATACAAATTTGAACTTTACATGGCTTTGGGTCCTAGTTACAATCTACCAAATATACATGGCTTTTTGCCCTAGTTACAACCTGTTGGGATTTATGCCCTAAAATCCAATTTATTGGCATGTCATAATAAATTAAATTATTTATTTATATGAGACTATCTATAAATGAACTAATGGGACATTATCATAGTCCATGAGATACATAGTATGCGATTTATGTGAAAAGTCACAGAAGATATAAATTGCAAGTTCTTTGTAAACTCAGAATGTAGTTCGTAGTCGGTGATGAAATTGGGCGTTTCATCTGCAAAGACTATAACATATCAACTAAGATGATTTGTCTTGATCATGGAAATGGAGATTTCTAGTTGGTATGTTGATATGTTTTAAGAGTTAAGACATATTGAACTGGACCGCTATGAGATTTATTATTCTCTGTGATGCCCCAATTTGATTGATTGTGTGATGTGTGTGGGTGTGTGATGAGTCCCACATCGGGTATTTACTGGGTAGATCTGGGCTTTATTAACAACTATAAGGAGCCTCAATAGTGACTAGTCCTTTTGAGGTATAGCGCAAATGTGGCTAGCGCTTTTCCTTGGGTTGTTACATATGGTATCAGAGCCGGCCCGGTAACCTCGTGTAGGCTCGGAGACACTACCCCACAAAGTGGGCCCTAACGAGGACGTTAGGGATTTAAGTGGGGGAGATTGTGATGCCCCAATTTGATTGATTGTGTGATGTGTGTGGGTGTGTGATGAGTCCCACATCGGGTATTTACTAGGTAGATCTGGGCTTTATTAACAACTATAAGGAGCCTCAATAGTGACTAGTCCTTTTGAGGTATAGCGCAAATGTGGCTAGCGCTTTTCCTTGGGTTGTTACAAAGTGGATTATCATGAAATCATTGTGATCTAATCACAATTTTAACCCTACACATCAAATGTGTTTAATTGTTTAAATTCAATGTGATGTAACTAAGTCACGTTACTATAGCGTAATGAACATTCGCGCAATCACAAAGAAGTTTAACCTTGTAATCCGTGAAGTAGATACCCTCCGCATGGAATGCAAGACTTGAAGTCAAGACAAGGTATCTATTTACATTACAATAAACTTAACAAAAGGGTTATTTCAGCACTCCCACTCATTGTTTGGGTTTTTCTTAAATAATTGTGATCCCATCGCAACTAATAACCTTACACTTGTTGAAGACTCTAATCTAATTAGAATCATTAACTAAAATGGAAGTCCTAAACTATTTAGGATTCCTTAAACACTAATGAATCAAAAATTAGTTATATAGAACTCTATCCTTAAGTTATTTGATTAAGAATTTAATCTCATTAAGAAATATATATACCTTTTAATTAAGCTTTATTCTCATTAAAACTTCTAATTAAAATAATTAAGGATTTTTAATCATACAACAATTCCAATCTCATTAGAATGTTTCTTAAAAGACAAGTCCTAAACTATTTAGGACTAAGAGTTCTATTTAACCAATATCTTTGATCTCATTAGGTCTTTTAGTTAGAACCATGTGTAATCTCATCACAAATTTCCTTACACTTTATACATTTGAAAACATTTAGAAAATATTCAAAATTCCCTTCAAATGCATTTTCGCGAGAATCTCGCGACTAAGCTCTTCCCGCAAAAAAGGCGTAAGGAAAAATAGTGAAAACACAAAATTCAGACAGAAACTTTTTTACTGTCTCGCGGGTATCTCGCGACTAAGCACTTCCCGCAAAAACGAGTTAAAGCAAAAAATTGAAAACACAAAAATTCAAACAGAAACTTTCGCTACTGTCTCGTGACTAGTTCGCGAGTAAAGCTTACCCGCGAAAGTTTTTGTCTTCGGAATCATTTTTCGCTAGTAACTTCACAGGAAGCTAACCCGTGAAAAACCCGCGTTTTCAGTTTTTCCAAAGCAGTTGCAAACAGTTTTCAACGAATTTTCATGAACAAATAACCATCATATGAACATGATATGCAGAATTTGATATCAAAACTGAATTCCATTGATGCTATAGCCTTAAAGATGAATTTAACATAATTAAATTCAGATTTAAATAACATCATAACGTCAATATCAGTTTTTATCAAATCATAGTTTCAACTACCATTCAGAAAATTAAATGCATATATAACTTTCTAACATCATGAAACTATTATCTCTAATTCTAAAACTCATAAAACATGTAATTCAAATTTGAATTGAAGACTGCTCTGATACCAATTGTTGCGAAAAATACATGTTCGTATCACATACAAAACATACACAGTGGAAAATTAACGGATCTACTTCATTCGCAATTGATAACATGCACTATGAAAGTTTCAGAATTTAAGAACAAGAAAGCGTACCTTGGTGCGGTGAAATTCAAAACCAAAGATCAGAAGTTCTTGGGAAGACTTTTAATCTTCACTACAATTCCACTTAATGCCCAAGATGTGTGGTCTCTCAATCAGTTTCCAAGAAGAGAAGAAGGAAGTGTCCAACACTCACATACAAACCATTTCATTCCTTGTGTAATCTTGATGAAAAACACTTATGAAAAGACTCTTCAAAGGACTTCTAAAATTCTGTATGTTTCTCTCCTTATATATAACTAATTATCTAATTGGGCTAGCCTTTTAGACCATTCCAATTGGGCTAGCATTTTGGGCCATTCCAATTAGGCTTTAGTGTGTGGCTTGGAGTGGGACCAAAAGGGAACAAATAAGACTCTAGCTCTAATGGGCCTTGGGCTTTTCAGTCAACTCTTGACAAGTCTAAAGTTACCATTAGTTATATTCAATACCACTATATGAATATAATTGCACTCTAGGCCTTATTAATAAATTATATCCCAAGACTTTATTATACATGCAACCCCTTCATTAAAATATTCGTAGTAATACAAAATCATAAATATAGACTGTCACTTTAAAAATCACTACATCTTAATCCTTGAGTACCTGGTTTAATCCTTAATGTTATTCATCATATATTTATGAAATCCAATTCCATAAATATATACTTTAGTAACTCCTTACTAAAGTGGTTGGACCCAACTCTCTGAATAACCAAACCTATAAAACTTATCTCAAGGGAATATTTTATATCTCTGTTAAGAGATTATGAATTCTATCTTGAGAATATATGTTCCATCAACACTAAATGTGGCTGCCCAACATACTGAGGTTTTGACCGTAACTTATAGATCTCACTCCTGATATATCAAAGTAACCTACATCTCATGATCAGGTCCATTATTCTCTCAGGATTTAGAGTTGATGTAAATAGAAGTCGTGAGATTTATTATTCATTTGATAGTCGTTAGGAGAATGTAACACCCCAAACCTAAATCAAGGATTTAGATGCATAACCTGTTTTAGAAATAATCAACAATAATATAATGGAACAGAGCGTAATTAATTATCCACAAATAAACTTCTATCCAACATCAACTCTCCTATGAAATCCATAAAAACACAAAATCCTTCACAATAAAGTCTCCAAATACAATCTCAAAATAGTTCCACAATTGTCAAACTCATTGTCCCAAAGAAAAAAATATACTAAAATAATTCATCAACTAACAAAGCTCCAAAAGAAGTCCTCAATCTAAGGCTCCATTGATCTACCATCAAAGGACATTCCATTGCTCAAATCTGAAAGGGGTGGAAAAAGGGGGTGAGCTAGAGGCTCAATAAGAGACTACATAACATGAGGATGTCTTTCAAAACAAAACATTAGTATCATTGACAATATATAGTCTTCACGAAACATTTACAAATAGTTTAAACAGTAATATAATATATTCTATAAAACTGTTAAAATAAAACATTTCACTATAACGCTGTAATCATTAAATGAAATAATAACCACTTAATATGCCAATATACACTAAATAGGTAGAAACAATTTATTATGAAGAATAAACAATTTTCCACTTACAAAGATCTGTAGCAGTAAAACAATAATTCGATATGGATAATATTAGTCAAACACAGACAAAAGCTGCTAAACACTCGGTGGGTGATTCCCATGGGAACAATAACACTAACCTCAAAGAGGCAACACTAGCTTCAAAGAGCAACAGTAACACTGCACCACACCACACTAACACTACATCGGCCGAAGACCAACACTTAACCCTGTGTTGGCAAAGGTTGCAGACTGTCTAGTTGACCATTTGAAACATTCTTGACATATACAGTTTCATAATAATATACAATAAATAATAAAATTCGAGTATGTGCAAAGCACTAACAATGGTATAAGTTTTTGGAACTTCACTTTTGCAATTATATATATATATATATAGATAAATATATTTTTACCACGTGTATATATATATATATATATTTATTGATTTATATATATGTACGTCCTGAGAGACATCATGTGCTGAAGTCTACTTACCTCAAATCACCAAAACACGATAGATCTCAACTATCCAAGCCGATGTCACTTGAACCTAAAACACAAATAGATGATTTTGCTGCGTTAAGCCATACTTACATCATTTATATAAACCATTCGTGCTATCCCTCTTCCAAAATCACACATGGACCCTTTATACATCATAATTATATATATTAGATCCTAACAATGCTTCTAACCAAGGGCCTAACATTAGTATTTAATATATTACCACTAGATCCGAGAGTCCACAAGTATCAATATGACTACATTCATGATGATCTATGTAAATTGGATGTAGGGAATTCGTTTTCAGTGGGGTATATTTGATATCATGAAGTGTATGACTCATCATTCAATATATATATACATGGTTGACACGGAAGCAAGGAAGGCTAGGCATTTTGAAAGAGGTTTAAGGGAGGAAATTCAAGGACCGGTTTCCATGTTCAAATTGGAAACATACGCAGAAGTGGTGGATCGAGCTCTCATAGCAGAGAGAAATTGCAATTGTCTCTCAAGGGCCAATGATCAAGAGAGGAAGCCAAACCAGAGTAGTTTTCTTAAGGGAAAGTCTAGTGGAAGTTCATTCAAGAGGCAAGGGGTGCCTAATTCAAATAAGAAGGCACATAAAACTTGCCATAGATGTGGAAAGGCTCATAGTGGAACATGTTATTTGGAGTCAAGGGCGTGTTTTAAATGTGGCAAGACTGGACACTTTATCAAGGATTGTCCAGATTTGCGAGCGGAACAAACTACCAATACAAATGGGAGCCAACAAAAACCCAAGGTTCAGGGTCGAGTTTTTGCTTTGACTAGACAGGACGCCGAAGCATCCCCATCAGTGGTTTCAGGTGCACTTCTTGTCTCCAGTCAACATGCACAAGTGTTATTTGATTCTGGTTCAACCCATTCTTTCATCTCACATAGACTTGCACAAAGGCTAAACATGGAACCTGAGAGTTTAAATTATGAATTGTGTGTTGCTACACCTTCAGGACAACAAATGATTACCCATAAAGTGTACAAGTCTTGTAATGTTTTAGTCTCTGGGAGGGAATTAAAAGCAGATCTTATGTTGCTAGATATGTTTGAGTTTGATGTGATTTTAGGGATGGATTGGTTGTCTACTTTTTATGCTTCCATAGAGTGTTTTGGGAAGAAGGTAGTATTTAGAATTCCTGGGGAGCCAGAATTCTCCTTCAAGGGAGATCGTGTGGTGAAACCACCTTTATTGGTTTCAGTTATGCAGGCAAGGCGATTGCTAAGGAAGGGTTGTGAAGGGTTCCTTGTTTGTGCTTTGAAGGGTGATAAAATAGAATTAAAAGTTGAAGACATCCCAGTGGTGAAAGAGTTCCCAGATGTGTTCTCTGAGGACTTACCTGGACTACCCCCTGACAGAGAGGTTGAGTTCACTATTGACCTAGTACCTGGTACTGGCCCAATTTCCAAAGCACCTTATAGAATGGCCCCTACAGAGCTCAATGAATTGAAGGAGCAATTGCAAGACTTGCTTGATAAAGGCTTTATTCGGCCTAGTGCTTCCCCTTGGGGTGCTCCAGTGTTGTTTGTTAAGAAGAAGGATGGTAGTATGCAGTTGTGCATTGACTATAGGGAGTTGAACAAGGTAACCATCAGAAATAAATACCCTTTGCCACGAATTGATGATTTGTTTGATCAGCTTCAAGGCGCTCAAGTCTTCTCTAAAATTGACTTGAGATCTGGTTATCATCAGTTAAGAGTTAAGGAGGATGACATACCAAAGACAGCTTTTCGATCTAGGTATGGTCATTATGAGTTCTTAGTGATGCCTTTTGGCCTAACGAATGCTCCAACTGTTTTTATGGATTTCATGAATAGGGTATTTCATGAGTACTTGGATCGGTTTGTTATTGTTTTCATTGATGACATCTTGGTTTACTCTAAAAGCCAAGAAGAGCATGAGGAACACTTGAGAATGGTTTTGCAAATTTTAAGAGATAAGCAGTTGTATGCTAAATTGAAGAAGTGTGAGTTCTGGTTGAATCAAGTGGTGTTCTTAGGACATGTGATCTCTAGAGATGGAATTATAGTGGACCCTAGTAAGATCGAAGCTGTAGTTAATTGGGCTGTCCCTACTAATGTAAGTGAGGTAAGAAGTTTTTTGGGCCTTGCAGGTTATTATAGAAGATTTGTGGAAGGATTTTCTAGTATTGCAACTCCTTTGACTCGATTAACTCAAAAACATGCAAAGTTTGATTGGACAGAAGAATGTGAAAGAAGTTTCCAGGAGTTGAAGCAACGGTTGGTTTCTGCACCAGTATTGACTATTCCATCTAGTTCTGGTGGTTTTGTGATATATAGTGATGCATCTCGTAAGGGTCTTGGTTGTGTTCTAATGCAACATGGGAAGGTGGTTGCTTATGTCTCTCGACAACTAAAGAATTATGAACAGAATTATCCAACTTATGATTTGGAATTGGCAGCAGTGGTTTTTGCATTGAAAATTTGGAGGCATTATTTATATGGTGAGAGATGTGAAATATACACTGACCATAAAAGTTTGAAGTACATATACACTCAGAAAGAATTAAATTTGAGGCAAAGGAGATGGCTAGAATTAATTAAAGACTATGATTGTTCCATAAATTACCATCCTGGTAAAGCCAATGTTGTGGCTGATGCACTTAGTCGAAAGTCGTATAGCTTCTCAGCTGCTTTATTAACTACTCAGAAGCATATTATTGTTGATCTTCAGAAACTTGGAGTAGACATAGTGACTGGAGACTCCCAATCCTACCTGGCAAGTTTAAGTGTACAACCAACTTTAATTGATAAGATCAAAGCTGCTCAAAGTGGTGACCCTCAATTGTTTAAGATCATGGAACAAGTATGTGGTGGAAGTAGATTTGATTTTAATATCTCTAATGATGGTGTTTTGAGATTTGGTAATAGGCTTTGTGTGCCTAATGATTCATTGATTAAAAGAGAGATTTTGGAGGAGGCCCATCGTTCGCCTTATACAATGCATTTGGGTAGTACCAAGATGTATCATGACCTTCGAGAAGTTTATTGGTGGATCAACATGAAAAGAGAAATTGCTCAATTTGTGGAACAATGTTTGATTTGCCAGCAAGTCAAAGTGGAACATCAGAGGCCATCAGGGTTGTTACAACCTTTACCTATTCCTGAGAGGAAGTGGGAGAATATCACCATGGACTTTGTGTGTGGGTTACCAAGATCACCTAAGAATCATGATGCTATTTGGGTGGTAGTGGATAGGTTGACTAAATCTGCCCACTTCATTCCAATTAGAATGAACTACTCTCTTGACAAACTGGTTGAACTTTATATAAATGAGATTGTGAGGTTGCATGGAGTACCAGCTTCTATTGTATCTGATAGAGATTCGAGATTCACTTCAGGGTTCTGGGATAGTTTGCAAAAAGCATTGGGTACTAAGTTGAACTTTAGCACTGCTTGCCACCCTCAAACTGATGGACAGTCCGAGAGAACTATCTAAACTTTAGAAGACATGTTGAGAGCTTGTGTCTTGGATTTCAAGGGTAGTTGGAATGACTATTTGACTTTGGTGGAGTTTGCTTATAACAATAGCTATCACTCCAGTATTAAGATGGCACCTTATGAGGCTTTGTATGGGAGAAAGTGTAGATCCCCGGTTTGTTGGGATGAGGTTGGAGAGAGGAGAATCTTGGGTCCTGAGATTGTTCAAAGGACCAGTGAAAAGATTGATGTAATTCGGGAAAGGTTGCGTGCAGCTCAAAGTAGACAGAAAAGTTATGCTGATCTGCGGAGAAAAGAAGTGGAATTTAAAATAGGAGACATGGTTTTCATTCGAGTGGCACCTATGAAAGGAGTTATCAGGTTTGGCAAGAAGGGTAAGTTAAGCCCTAGGTACGTGGGGCCCTTTGAAATTTTGGAGAGAGTTGGTTCTGTTGCTTACCGGCTTGCCTTACCACCGGCTTTGTCAAGGATACATAACGTTTTCCATGTATCCATGTTGAGAAGGTATGTCCCTGATCCTTCTCATATCTTGAATTATGAGCCACTTCAAGTCAAAGAGAACTTATCCTATGAGGAAGTCCCAATTAAGATTTTAGACCATAAAGAGCAAGTGCTACATAATAAGACTATACATTTGGTCAAAGTATTATGGAGGAATCATTCCATAGAAGAAGCTTCATGGGAGCGTAAAGACGAAATGCAATCCAAATATCCCCAGCTGTTTCAAAAGTGAGGTACGTTTTGAATTTTCGAGGACGAAAATTTTATAAGAAGGGGAGAATGTAACACCCGTCTCACTTAAAATTTAATTTAACTGCTTCTAGAGTGGATTTGATGAATTGCTTAATTTTATTTGGAGGAGATATTATTTTTATATTATGATTTCTACAACAACAACAACAATAATAATAATAATAATAATAATAATAATAATAATAATAAGGGGTAACGTGAATAATTATTTTGTGGTTTATTTAAATTTAACTTTTGGTCTCCTTATCAGTTAAGGAAAAGGATGAGAGATTAAAACCTAGTTGGATTAGGAGTTTAAGTGTTATTGGAATTCTTTAGAGTCCTAGCCTATGTAAATAACCTTATTATGAGTTTAATTTCCAGCCAATGTAGGGAACAATTTTAACGTGTAAAGCTGAAAGTTAGGGTTTCCTACGTGAAAGGCAGAGAGTGACACAAAAATAAAATAAAATAAAATAAAATCAGTAATTAACGTATAAGAAGTTAGAGTAGAGTTTAGGGTTTTCTCAAACCAAAAGATTGAAGGCCGTGCGCTACAAGGGCAGCTAGCAAACTCTATATTGATATTGAGGTAAACGTCATTCTATGCAAGCTATTGTTTTCGCTGGACATTTTTGTTGATTAAGGGAAACTTTTGTCTTCTTGCTGGTTCAAATTTTTAGAATTATAATTATAGTGCATAGGAATAGAGATCATGGAAGTATCATGGAATTATTATTATATTCATGCACCATTCGATTTTGTATTGGAACCTCAACTATGTCCGTGGAGTAGCATCTCATGCTATATGGTTAAGCGGTTATAGTTGTCCTTGGATGGTGTATAGATGCTCTACGTGTACTCATATGAAGAGAGTAAAGAATTGAATCAATAAATATATATATATATGGTATCAGAGCCGGCCCGGTAACCTCGTGTGGGCTCGGAGACACTACCCCACAAAGTGGGCCCTAACGAGGACGTTAGGGATTTAAGTGGGGGAGATTGTGATGCCCCAATTTGATTGATTGTGTGATGTGTGTGGGTGTGTGATGAGTCCCACATCGGGTATTTACTGGGTAGATCTGGGCTTTATTAACAACTATAAGGAGCCTCAATAGTGACTAGTCCTTTTGAGGTATAGCGCAAATGTGGCTAGCGCTTTTCCTTGGGTTGTTACATATGGTATCAGAGCCGGCCCGGTAACCTCGTGTGGGCTCGGAGACACTACCCCACAAAGTGGGCCCTAACGAGGACGTTAGGGATTTAAGTGGGGGAGATTGTGATACCCCAATTTGATTGATCGATTGTGTGATATGTGTGGGTGTGTGATGAGTCCCACATCGGATATTTACTGGGTAGATCTGGGCTTTATTAACAACTATAAGGAGCCTCAATAGTGACTAGTCCTTTTGAGGTATAGCGCAAATGTGGCTAGCGCTTTTCCTTGGGTCGTTACACACTTGTTTTAAAATTTTTAATGGGAGAGAGATATAAGGGTTGGATCTCACGGCCTCCATTGTCGGTTCATAGTGGTGTGGGGTAAACATCTCGTCTTGGCCTCGAGCCTTGCGTTCCATGTGGAGGATGTTTATTTCATGGTACTACAAGATTGAATTTTCTGGTTTATAGTGGTTTGATCAAACACCTTGTATTAGCTTCGAGCTTTGTGTTCTATCCGGGGGGTGTGTTTATCATGGTACTACAAAATAAACCTGTTAAAGGGATGAAATGTAGCTACACATGATTCTAGACAATGGTGTACACTAGACTAAGTGTAATGTTTACCTCCCTTCGTATCTATGTCATTATTACTTAGAGGTTAAAGGAAAAGCGGCAAATTATTTTTGTTTGGTAAGAGTTACCATGATAGCATTAATAATGAGAATATTTCTCGCCTGATCATAGTGATTGGTATGACCTCGCTTCCGAGGAATATTAATTGCGGGATTAGGTTGTCGTTGCACCTAGTATAGTATTTTTTGGGTTTCATACTATATGGTTATGGATGCAAAATATAATGTCCCTGTAATTATGTTCATAGTCTCAAAATAAAGTTGTTATAATTTTGTTCTCTGGCTACTATTTTAAATGAATCACATTAACTAAGAAATAATTTTGGACATGGTGCTTAAAGGAGCTAAAGTACATAAATGTGTTTTGATTCAGCATTGTCATAATTTCCTATGCATGACGCATTGATGGAAGATAGCTTATGATTTGATCATAGTTCCATTGAAATGCTAAAATGTTACATTGGCTTCTATCTCAAGTGTGCTACAGCATGAGATGCAAGAGTTAATACTAGACTTAGACTTTATATTAAGTCTAAATAGATGTTTGGTATGAATCTTATTGAGTGCTAAGAAAAGCTTAAAAAGTTCCAATACTATATCATTTTATAAAAATATTTTATTTTAAAATGAATTGGAATTCTTGGATGTAGAGATTAAATGTTAATCTCGTTTGGATATGATCCATAAGTCCTCGTTAGAACCATTTAATCAATTCAGATTGAAAACAAAATTCTTTTTATGTTATCTGAATTGATGAGTGAGTTCTACGTAACAGAAGACATCCTAAAAGCTAAAACTAGGATCAATATGATTTAATTCAAATTCTTAGCCTAAATCAAAAGGTAAGGGTGATAAGAAGATGAATTATAATACCAAAAAGTTGGACAAGCAAGTTGTTCTAGTAGTTGCCAAAAAGAAATTAGACTCAAAAGCATGACCAAAAGGAAAGTGTTTCTGTTTTGCTAAAGCTAAGGATTGTCCATGATTATTTTCAAGATGGAAATTTACATGTTTTACTTTTTAAAGAGAAAGTTTCCATCCTTTGTTATTGTATGTATTTGGCACTTATGCCTAGATCTTATTAATCTAAATGATATTCAAGATTGGTGAAAGATGGGCTTTTAGAACCATTGTTTTGCTATAAACCAAATATAAGTAAAATGTATGTCAAGTGGTCACAAGACCAATATACAAAGAAATAATGTATTTAAAATAGGAAGAAAAGAAAAAGATACATAAAGTTCTCACTACATCGCTCAGAATATAAAA
Source organism: Lithocarpus polystachyus (assembly GCA_033629205.1). NCBI lineage: Eukaryota > Viridiplantae > Streptophyta > Magnoliopsida > Fagales > Fagaceae > Lithocarpus > Lithocarpus polystachyus. Next base: position 51,485,551 of record CM066166.1, read on the forward strand.
CACTCCCCCTAACAAAAATCTCCTATGCTAACCCTCCCTTTATATGTATGACTACTCTCATATCCAAAACTACTTCCCCTTTTTGTCAAGAGTGACAAAGGGTAAGTACATCAAGTAGAGATCTCATCATCACTGGGCTTGCTAGCACCATCGTCCTCATCACTGCTGGAGCCATCGTCAGTCTTATCCTTGGAGGCCGGTGGAGATGGAGAAGAAGCAACAGTGAAACCACCCATGATAGGTTGTCGTCGTGCGATACGACCAACACGGGTATTCACCTGACATAACTCATTGTTGAGAGTGTCAAGGCGAGCATTTATGTGTACAAGCTGTGCCATGATGGCCTCAAGAGTCACTCCACTCGCAGAAGAAGAAGGAGAGGAGGTGGATGGAGTGGTAGAAGATGGAGGGGCTGTCGTCTTTGTCTGAGTTCGCCTCTAGTGAAGTTGTGCATTACTAAGCTTCACGGTAGTAGCGTCAATGGCATACATAATCGAGAAGTGATTGGAAATAGGAAAGGAGACAAAAAAATGGCAAAGAATCCGCATGATAGCTGAAAGAAAAATGAGCTTATCATGGGTCGCCATATCCCTATAGACATCTATAAAGGATAGGATGAAGTAAGAAGGGAGGTCAATAGAGATGTGCTCAATGAGGGATAACAAAAAGCGAGCACGAGGCTCTGTGATAGTGTTATAGTGAGACAATGGATGAAGAACAAAAGTCATCACTATATTTAGGAACCTCAGACCTTTAGCAAAGCTGAGCAAGGGGTGTTTTGATGGTCACCCCAAGATAAAGAAGGTCTCTCACAAAAGAGAGACGAGAGTTCGTCTTTGGACACGATCCTCAGACACTCGCAACCAGGGTAGTCAGGATGCGCTACCCTAGGAACATGGAGTACCTCGGATACAATATCTAGAGTAACAACAATGCGCGTACCTCGAATGCAAGAGAAGAAATGAGGTATAGAAGAACAGGATTAAGGTCGAAGAACCCTTGGGAATGAAGTTTGAAGTGATAGAGAGGAGTTTAGGAGGTGAAAAGAGACAAGTCAGTCGAGAGAGATCGAAGATAATAGATCAGAATTTACGAGGTGCCTATATATAGGAAATTTATAAACCTTGATAGATCAAGAGCAATCGAGATTTGAAACGTGCCTTTTTGCTATCGTGCTAGCTATCGAGGAGCTGTCTAGAGTTTTCCTCAGCAATAAAGCTTGATAGATCGAGGTAGCTATCGAGAAGCTATCGAAAGGACAGAAAGTTTCTCGATGGATCGAACTAGCTATCGAGAATGCGATAAAAAGTAGCTGATGATGTGGTACTTTCAATCTTTGCTACCACCTCATCTCCATGAGCAACAGTGTCTCGAATGATGTGGTATTTTCTCTCATTGTGCTTTCCTTTCTTGTGATTCCTTGGATCTTTTAATTGTGCAACTGCTCCACTATTATCACAAATCAATGTGATAAGAACTTGCTCCATTCTCATAACACCAAGATCAGAAAAGAATTTTTTGAGCCAAACAGCTTCCTTTACTGCTTCACAAGCAGCAACATATTCTGCTTCCATGGTAAAGTCTACAATACAAGATTGCTTAACACTCCTCTAGCTTATGGCTCCACCTCCCAAGGTGAACACACAACCTGAAGTGGACTTTCTAAAATCTACATCTGATTGAAAATCTGAATCTGTATAGCCAATTGGAATCAAATCCTCACACCGGTAAACAAGCATATAATCTCTCGTTCTTCATAGATACTTGAGAATATGCTTTACTGCTTGCCAATGTTTTGGTCCTGGATTTGATTGATACTAGCTGACCATGCCAACTGAATAACAGATATCTGGTCTAGTACAAAGCATGGCATACATGAGACTTCCTACTGCAAAAGCATAAGGAACTTGTCTCATCAAATCTTTTTCCTCCTGAGTCTTAGGCCTTTGGTCATCAGATAGAGGAACTCCATGTCTGAAAGGAAGTAATCCTTTCTTGGAGTTTTGCATGCTAAACCGTTTTATCTATATATCCAGCTTGTGACAAGCCTAACATCTTATTCTTGCGATCTCGCCAAAGCTTCATCCCTAGAATAAAGTTAGCTTCACCCAAGTCCTTCATATCAAATTGGCTTGACAACCAAACCTTTACTGATGACATGACCCCTACATCATTACCAATAAGTAGAATATCATCAACATAGAGCACTAGGAACATTACTACTTTGTCTTGATGTCTTTTGTACACACATGGTTCATCAAGATTTTGTTCAAAACCAAATTACTTGATTGCTTGATCAAATCTGATGTTCTAAGACCTAGATGCTTGCTTAAGTCCATAAATGGACCTTTTCAACTTGAATACCATATGCTCTTGGTTCTTTGCTATGAAACTTTCTGGTTGCATCATATAGATTTCCTCCTCAAGATTGCCATTGAGAAATGCAGTCTTGACATCCATTTGCCAAATCTCATAATCATAATGAGCAGCAATGGATAAGAGAATTCTTATAGATTTAAGCATTGCTACTAGTGAAAAGGTTTCCTCATAATCAATACCTTCTTTTTGAGTATACCCTTTCGCCACTATCCTTGCTTTAAAGGTTTCAACCTTTCCATCTATCCCTCTCTTCCTCTTGTAAACTCATTTGCAACCAACAGGTTTAATGCCATTAGGCGCCTTTACAAGATCCCAAACTTGATTGGAATACATGGAATCTAATTCAGATTTCATAGCTTGGACCCAATGATGTGCATTAGTATCATTCATTGCCTCTTCATAAGTGTAGGGATCTGATTCAACCTCTTCTGAGATAGCTTCATAAGTTTCTCCCAAACCTATGAATCTTATAGGAGGCCGAACAATTCTCTCACTGCGACGAGGCACCTGTGTACTATACATCTCATGAGTAGTATTTAGTGGTGCATCCATTACAACCACTTCATCCCAAGTTACATCCACTGGTTGTTTATTTATAGATTCATTCATTTCAGCCAAAACAACTCTACTTCTAGGAGTAAAATTATTCATATAGTCATTTTCTAAGAATTTGGCATTTGCACTAACAAAAACTTTGTTAACTTTATGACTATAGAATAAATAACCCCTATTTTCTTTTGGATAACCCACAAGCAAACACACTTCTAATTTTGGTTCCAATTTATCAGGCTTCCCTTTTAACACATGTGCTGGACAACCCCAAATGTGGAGATATTTCATGCTAGGCTTACGCCCACTCTACAATTTCATGGGTGGTTTGGGAACAGATTTTGATGGAACTAAATTCAAAAGATGTATTGTTGTATTTAAGGCATAACCAAAAAAAGAAATAGGTAAAGTTGAGTAACTTATCATGGACCTAACCATTTCTAAAAGAGTCCTATTCCTTCTTTCTACTACACCATTTTGTTGGGGAGTTCCAGGTGTAGTCAATTGGGATACAATCCTGTTTTTGGTTAAGTAATCCCTGAAATCCCCAAGAAGGTATTCGTCACCACGATCAGATCGAATGGCCTTTATGTGTTTACCCAATTGATTCTCAACTTCAGCTCTAAACTCTTTGAATTTTTCAAAGGCTTCAGACTTTCGTCTCATTAGGTACACATAACCATATCTTGAGTAATCATTGGTGAAAGTGATGAAGTACTTAAAACCTCCTTTTGCTTGGGTTGACATAGGACCACAAACATCCGTATGAACTAATTCAAGCAACTCTTTGGCTTTTCTACCTTTTGCATTAAAAGGTCGCTTGGTCATTTTGCCTTCCAAACAAGATTCACAAACTGGAAATTCATCAAAGTCCAATGGCTCTAAGAGACCATCTTTGATCAGGCTTTGAATTCTCTTTGGATTAATATGACCTAAACGCAAGTGCCAAAGATATGCATCATTAGTAGAAGGAAACTTTTTCTCTAATGATTTTACATGAGAGTTATTATCTAATTCAGAATTGTATAAGTCGTGCTTATCAGGAGTTAAAATATAAAGACCATCCACAATATTGCCAGAACAGATAAACATTTTATCCTTCTTTATTACTACATTGTCTTTAAGGATAACACAATATCCATTTTTACCCAAATAAATTGCAGAAATTAAATTCCTACAAACATTAGGTACATACAAACAGTCTTCTAATATTAAAACCCTAGACTCAAAGCATAAATTAAACACTCCAATAGTTACAACCGGAATTGTACTCCCATCGGCCAAGTTTAGAAATAATTCCCCTTCTTTAAGCTTTCTAGTCTCCTGGAACCCCCGCAAAGAATTGCAGATATGATTAGTACAACCTGAATCCACACACCAAGAATCTGTGGGATTTTGTACTAAACATATTTCAAGGAGGAATGAACTTTTCATACCCTTATTGGCAGCCTTGAACTTTGGACAATTGCTCTTCCAATGTCCTTTCTCACCACAATGGAAATACTTTCCTTTGATTTTATTTCCCTTTTCAGCAACTCCTAAGGCAATTTGCTTACCCTCTTGCTTAGTGAAGTCCTTCTTCTTCTTTTTCTTACTCTTGCATTTCGACTTAGGTTGAGAAGTAGAAGCTTCACCCACATTGGCTTCAAGACTAACATTAAAAGTATCAAGGATGCCTTCCGCCTTACCAACTCATTCATTAATTCAGACAATGAATAAATCTTTTTGTTCATATTATAATTGAGTCTAAATTCCTTGAATGATTCTGGTAGTAACTGGAGTATCATATTCACTTGGGATTTTCCATCAATATCGGCACCTAAAACCTCCAATGTATTCAGATTAGAGATCATTGTAAGACAATGTTCCCTCACTAAACTACCTTCAGCCATTTTGGTATTATAAATTTGCCTCATGGTTTCTTGCCTTACAGAACGGCCTTGCTCACCAAACATCTCCTTCAGACTTAGCATAATGTCCAAAGCTAGTTCTACATCCTGCATTTAATGCTGTAGAACATTTGAGATGGACGCTAGGATGTAGCACTTGGCCATTTCATTAGATTTTTGCCAACAATCATATTGCTGTTTTGTTAGGATATGTGCCCTTAAATCCTATTGTATGATGCTTATATGATATTATGTATGACATTATGTGAGACATAATATATGACTTAATATTGTGTTTAATAAAGTTGTTTTATTCTTATCTAAAATAATGGTAACATGAATATTCGGACATTATCAAATAGTCCATGAGATGCATAGTATGTGATTTATGTGAAAAGTCACAGAAGATATAGATCACAAGTTCTTTGTAAACTCAGAATTTTGGTTCGTAGTCGGTGATGAAATTGGGCATTTCATCTGCGAAGACTATAACATATTAACTACGATGATTTGTCTTGATCATCGAAATGGTGATTTCTAGTTATTATGTTGATATGTTTTAAGAGTTAAGACATATTGAACTGGACCGCTGTGAGATTTATTATTCTCCTAACGACTGTCAATTGAATAATAAATCTCACGACTTGTATTCACATGAACTCTTAATCCTGAGAGAATAATGGACCTGATCATGAAATGTAGGTTGCTTTGATATATCAGGGGTGAGATCTAAAAGTAACGGTCAAAACCTCAGTATATTGGGCAGCCACATTTAGTGTTGATGGAACATATATTCTCAAGATGGAATTCATAGTCTCTTAACGGAGATATAAAATATTCCCTTGAGATAAGTTTAATGGGTATAGTTATTCAGAGAGTTAGGCCTAACCACTTTAGTAAGACTAAAGTATATATTTATGAAATTGGATTTCATAAATATATGGTGAATAACTCATAAGGATTAAGATGTAGTAATTCACAAAGTGGCAGTCTATATTTATGACTTTGTGTTACTACGAATATTTTATGAAGGGGTTGCATGTATAATAAAGTCTTGGGATATAATTTATTAATGAGGCCTAGAGTGCAATTATATTTATATAGTGGTATTAAATATAATTAATGGTAACTTTGGACTTGTCAAGAGTTGACAGAAAAGCCCAAGGCCCATTGGAGCTAGTGTCTTATTTGTTCCCTTTTGGTCCCACTCCAAGCCACACACTAAAGCCCAATTGGGAAGGCCCAAAAGGCTAGCCCAATTAGATAATCAGTTATGTGGAGAGAAACATACAGAATTTTATATAGAATGAAATGGTTTGTATGTTTAATGTATGTACAATATATGAAATAAGGAAGAGAGACACTCTTTCATATTCTCTCTAGAAAACATAGAACTGATTGAGAGACCACACATCTTGGGCATCAAGTGGAATTAGAGTGAAGATTGAAAGTATTCCCGAGTACTTCTTCATTTGGTTTTGAATTTTACCGCATCAAGGTACACTCTCTTGTTCTTATATTCTGAAACTTACATAGTGCATGTTATCAATTGCGAATGAAGTAGATCCGTTTATTTTCCGCTGCGTATGTTTTGTATTCGATGCAAACATGTATATATCCCAACATGTTTTTCCTCAGAAGAAGAATCTAATTAAGGACAAGGTTAAGTAAGCACATATTTGTGCTCTTCAGCTGTAAGAACTATGTCCAAATTTCTTTTCCAGTCAACATAATTGGATCCAATCAGTTTTTTTTAATAAAGAATGGTAACAAGTGGGCTAAATGATGCCATGTTCAAATCTGAAAGTAATTAACATGAATATAATAAGTAAACTGGACATTATCAATTTAGCATATAACATAATTGGATCCAATTAGTTTGTTTTAATTAAGAATGGTAACAAGTGGGCTAAATGATGCCATGTTCAAATCTGAAAATAATTAACATGAATATAATAAGTAAACTAGACATTATCAATTTAGCATATAAACATATAGTATGGAACCTTAATAAAACCATAATATAATATATGCAACGACAACTCAATCCCGCATTCAATATTCCTCGGAATCACGGTCATACCAATCACTATGATCAAGCGAGAATTATTCTCATTATTAGTGCTATCATGGTAACTCTTACCAAACAAAAATAATTTGCCGCTTTTCCTTTAGCCTCTAAGTAATAATGACATAGCTCTAAAGGGAGGTTAACATCATACTTAGTCTAGTGTATACCATTGCCTAGAATCAATGTGAGTCACCAAGTAACTCCACAGAAGCGTGGTCGTTCTCGATGTAAAAATGCACTTCATCTATCTTTAAAAAGTTTAACCTATAGTACCATGAATTAAACACCTTCCGAAGGGAGCAAGGCATATACGCCAAGGCGAGGTGCTTAATCATACTACTATAAACTGACAATGGAGGCCGTGAGATCCAACCCTTGTATCTCTCTCCCACTAGATGTTTTAAAATAAAGGTTTTTATATTATAAAACATGCATAATCTGATTACACATAGCCTTGCACTTTTAAGTTTGAAAACACTTGGAAAAAATTCAGATTTTCCTTCTTTTGATCGATCAAATGTGCCCCTCGATCAGTCAAAAAAATTGAAAAATTCGAACTTGACCATTTGCCTAGTTCGATTGATGCTCGATTGCCTCTCGATCGATTGAAAAGAAAATTCGATCGATCGACTAGCAATCGATTCTAAAAGATTGGTTACTGTTTTACTCAATCGATCGGAAGTAAATTTCGATCGATCGAAACTCGTAACACTCGAATTTCCAGAAATTTTCTAAGGCAGTTTTCAACGGTTTTGCATGAATAAACAACCATTATATGAACATGATAGACAGAGATTGATATCAAAACTGAATTCCATTGATGCTATAGCCTTAAAGATCAATTTCACATACTTAAATTCAAATTTAAACAACATCATAACATCAATATCAGTTTTTATCAAAAGCATAGTTTCTATAACCATGCAGAAAATTAAATGTATAATTTTCTAACAACAAGAAATTATTATCTCTAATTCCAAAACGCACAAAACATGTTATACAAATTTGAAATTGAAAACCTGGCTCCGATACCATTTAGATGGAAAATCGGGTTTTGTATCTCATACAAAACATACGCAGCGAAAAATTAACAAATCTACTTCATTTGCAATTGATAACATGCACTATGTAAATTTTAGAATATAGAATCAAGAGAGTGTACTTTGGTATGGTGAATTTCAAAACCGAAGATGAAAAGCACTTGGGAAAACTTTTAATCTTAATTCCAATTCCACTTGATGCCTAAGATGTGTGGTCTTTCAATCAATTATATGTGTTTGTTCTGAGAGAATGAGAAAGTGTCCAACACTCACATACATTCATTTCATTAAGAAGTCTCACACTTAAAATTCTGTATGTTTCTCCCTTAATAACTGATTATCAAATTGGGCTAGCGTTTTGGGCTTTTCCAATTGGGTTTTAGTATGTGGCTTGGAGTGGGACCAAAAGGGAACAAGTAAGACACTAGCTCCAATAGGCCTTAGGCTTTTCTGTCAACTCTTGACAAGTCCAAAGTTACCATTAATTTTATACCACTATATAAATATAATTGCACTCTCGGCCTTATCAATAAATTATTTTCCAAGATTTTATTGTACATGCAACCCCTTCATAAAATATTCGTAGTAATACAAAGTTATGAATGTAGATTGCCACTTTGTAAATTACTACATCTTAATCCTTGAGTACCCGGTTTAATCATTTTAAAGTTATTCATCATATATTTATGAAATCTAATTTCATATATATATACTTTAGTCTTACTAAAGTGGTTAGGCCTAACTCTCTGAATAACTGAACCCATTAAACTTATCTTAAGGAAATATTTTATATCTCCGTTAAGAGACTATGAATTTCATCTTGAGAATATATGTTCCATCAACACTAAATGTGGCTGCCCAACATACTGAGATTTTGACCGATACTTTAGATCTCACTCCTGATATATCAAAACAACCTACACTTCATGATCAGGTCCATTATTCTCTCAGGATTAAGAGTTCATATAAATATAAGTCGTGAGATTTATTATTCATTTGACAGTAGTTAGGAGAATAATAAATCTCACGGCGGTCTAGTTCAATATGTTTTAACTCTTAAAACATATCAACTAGAAGTCTTCACTTCCATGATCAAGACAAATCATCTTAGTTAATATGTTATAGTCTTCGTAGATGAAATGCCCAATTTCATCACCAACTACGAACAAAAATTCTGAGTTTACAAAGAACTTATGATCTATATCTTCTATGACTAAATCACATACGATGCATCTCATGGACTATATGATAATGTCCAAATATTCATGTTTTCATCATTTTATATAAGAATAAAGAAACTTTATTAATCACAATATTAAGTCATACATCATTTAATACATAATGTCATACATAATATCATACATGACATATTACAATAGGATTTAAGGGCACTAATCTTAACACGAGATTGCTTAAAAATAGTTTTTCAAAGAAGAGAAAAATACAGATATGAATGCAATCAAACATGCTACTCAACCAAGGATCCAAACAACATTTTAAACTCTCAAAATCATCTCTCAACAAAAAAAATGATAAGTTTTTAGATCCCAAACACACATACACACACACACACACACACACACACACACACACACACACACAAAACAAGTCTAACCAACTTTATTTTTCAAAATCAAGTTAAGACAGTTTAATGAGTACACATTAACACATGTAAATCTTGTGGTGGCCAAATCACATTGTACCTGCACGTGTAGTTAAGATAGTTTAGTGAGTACACATTAACGCATGTAAACCTTGTGATGGCCAAATCACATTGTACCTGCACGTATATCAAAAGTAATAAAGAATATTGTGTGTTGTGTGTGAAGAACATCACAAGATTGCATGAATGTCTACATGTTATGACGATTTAAGATATGAGAAAATCATTTTAACTCACACACAATGATAACTATTTGATGGGGACTATCACCTTCGAGGTACATCCTATAACTCTTACATCTCCTAAAATACATGCTTGCAATTATATAAAGCATATTTATTGTTTTTTCTTTTCTTTTTCTTTGCATATTTTTCTTTTAAGCAAACAATGCATGGGCATATAAGAGAGAGAAAGGAAATACCCAATTACGTAAGCTTTTGAATTGCATTTTTGTTATGCCGAAGCATACAGATGTCATTTCATGATTGGCGGGCAACAGTGGTGAGATGGTTATTTATGCATTTCTCTTAGGATTTTCTAGTCCTTTCCGTTAAAAAGAGTGATATGAGTGTTAAGTACAAGAGATAACTTAATCTTACTCACCACAAACATGAGCCACAAAGCTCACTTGCTTAGTTGTGCATAGAGATGCTCATCTAAGCTAAAAAAGATACAAAATTTGGAAAACTTTGTTTCCATGGCCATCTAAGGTACACAAGTACCAATGTACACAAACACACACTGTTTTTGTATTTTTCAATTTTCAATTTTTTTGTTTTTATTTTACTTTATGAAAACAAAATAAAGCAAAATAAGAAAAAAAACAAAATCATGTTAAACAAAATAAAGCAGCGCATAAAACTAGGCTAACTCAAACCAATAAAGCAAAACACACAAGTAATGCAATCAAAAACAGAGAGGGAGAGAGAAAAGTGGCATAATCACTTCAAGCCTTTTTCCTTCCACACCTTGGAAGAACCTTTCCTTTGTGCGAACCCTTGAACCGGCGGTAAGGGGGAAGAATTAAAACCGTTCAGGTTCGAAAGGAACATGAGGGCTTTGAGAAGATCTCCAAGAGTAGCAAAGGAGGATGGAAGCTGATTCTTGTTTCCTGACACGATCATGCTGTTGCTCTGTTGAGTGGCTAACCACTTATTGCAATTAGGTCAAGTATGTCCAGTTGCTCCACAGCGATGACAGAGATGCTGCTTCTTCTGTATAGGCTTTTGATTATTACCTTCTTAGCCATAGGGTTTTTAGTCTCATTTTTAGCAAGTTTAGGGGTTGCTCCTAAGATAGACTTACCCTTGTCTATGGTCTCACTAGCTAATTCATTTTTAACATCATTGTTCTTAGTTTCAACATTATTAGCTGGAGGAATAAAAACAGTAGTACTAGAAGAAGCAATATTAGAGGAAGAGAAATCATACCGTAAACCAGTTCTGTCAGAAGTAGATTTCTATAGGCTGAGCATCTCATCAAGCTTTGCACTTGAAGTCCTCTTCAACTGAACTCTGACTTGAAATAGCTCCGCTTCAAGCTTCATGGTCTTTTCAGCCAAGAAACTATTTTCAAACCTTAATGCTCCTATAGTCTGATTGGCTTCATCAAACTTTGTGGAGATTTCTTCTCGTTCAAGCTTCACATCACTAAGCTTCTTGGTGGCTAGCCTATACAACTTCTCATGCTTTTTCGAGACATTGTATAACTTTGCATAGGTAGTGTGGATGTCATCTTGTTCATCCATCTTCTCAAACTTTGACTCCACCAAGTCTTCTTCTTCATCCACATCTTCTACAATCCCTTCAGTAGGATTGATAGTGGTTGTGAAGGCATTTAGGATTTCATCATATTTATTTTCGGAATCATCCTTAGGTTCAGTGTCGCTCAAAGTTGCAGTAAGTGCCTTTCTTTTCCTAATAAACTGGAGATAGGTAGGGCAATCTTGTTTCATGTGACCAAAGCCTTGACACCCGAAACACTTGGGTCTTGAGGGAATAGTGTACTGACCGCCATCCCTAGCATCCTTCTTCCCTTTGTCTTGGCTCTTAGACTAAGAAGAGCTCGATTGCCTACGGTCCTTGTCGAAACCCTTTGCATTGGCATTCTTCATGAAATTCTTGAATTTCTTGGTTATGTAGGACTTCATCTTAGAATCTTCATTGTCTGAAGACTCATCCGTGTCACTGCTCTTGACCTTCAATGCCATGCTCTTGCTTTTGCTCGATTTCCCGATCCTGGAAAAACCCAATTCATAGGCCTGTAGATTTCCAACTAGCTCTGTCAAAGGAATTTTATCAATATCCTTTAGCTCCTTAATTATGGTGATCATGGCATGAAATCTCTCAGGTAGAGATCTGAGCACCTTTCTCACAATCTTGGGTTTAGGAATGGTTTCCCCAAGATTAAAAGTTGAGTTCACTATGTTCTTAAGATTGGCATAGAACTCATCGAACGACTCATCCTCATCCATCTTGATCTCTTCAAAGCTTGTAATGAGTCTCTGCAGCTTCTAATCCTTGATAGCCTTGGTTCCCTCATAGGTTGTCTGGAGGATGGTCCATGCTTCCTTAGCAGTTTTAGTAGAGGATTTCTTCTTGAACTCCTCATTAGTGACCACACTGAAAAAAGCATTCAATGCCCTGCTGTTGAAGTTTGCCGCTTCGATCTTAACATCATCCCAATTGGCCGACGCTTCCTTTGGCTTGGTCCAGCCAATTTCTACAGTTTGCCAGACCATCTTATCTAGAGACTGTAAGAAAGCTTTCATGCGCACTTTTCAGTATGCATAATGTTGGAAAAATACATGTTTGAATCGCATACAAAACATACGCAGTGGAAAATTAACGGATCTACTTTTTTTGCAATTGATAACATGTACTATGTAAATTTCAGAATTCAAGAACAAGAGTGTACTTTGGTGTGGTGAATTTCATAACCAAAGATTAGAAGTTCTCGGGAAAACTTTTAATCTTCACTCCAATTCCACTAACGCCCAAGAAAAGTGGTCTCTCAATCAGTTTCTATGTATTTGTTCAAGGGAGAATGAGAGAGTGTCCAACACTCACATACAAACTATTTCACGTAACTTGTTAGTTAATTTTGTATATTTCTCTCCTTTTAACTGATTATCTAATTGGGCCAGCCTTTTGGGCCTTTCCAATTGGGCTTTAGTATGTGGCTTGGAGTGGGACTAAAAGGGAACAAATAAGACTCTAGCTCCAATAAGCCTTGGGCTTTTCTGTCAAATCTTGACAAGTCCAAAGTTACCTTTAATTATATTTAGTACCACTATAGAAATATAATTGCACTCTAGGCCTTATTAATAAATTATATCCCAAGATTTTATTGTACATGCAACCCCTTCATAAAATATTCATGGTAACACAAAGTCATAAATGTAGACTGCCACTTTATGAATTACTACATCTTAATCCTTAAGTACCCGGTTTAATCCTTTAAAATTATTCATCATATATATATAAAATCCAATTTCACAAATATATACTTTAGTAATTTCTTACCAAAGTGGTTAGGCCAAACTCTCTGAATAACTGAACCCATTAAACTTATCTCAAGAGAATATTTTGTATCTCCGTTAAGAGACTATGAATTCTATCTTGAGAATATATCTATCAACAACACCAAATGTGGCTGCCCAATATACTGAGGTTTTGACTTTTACTTTAGATCTCACTCCTGATATATCAAAGCAACTTACACTTTATGATCAGGTCCATTATTCTTTCAAGATTAAGAGTTCATGCAAATAGAAGTCATGAGATTTATTATTCATTTGACAGTCGTTAAGAGAATAATAAATCTCACAAGGGTCCAGTTCAATATGTCTTAACTCTTAAAACATATCAACACATCAACTGGAAGTCTCCACTTCCATGATCAAGACAAATTATCTTAGTTGATATGTTATAGTCTTCGCAGATGAAATGCCCAATTTCATTACCGACTACGAACTAAAATTCTGAGTTTACAAAAAACTTTTGATTTATATCTTCTGTGACTTTTCACATAAATCACATACTATGCATCTCATGGACTATATGATAATGTCCGAATATTCATGTTACTAAAAGAACTTTATTAATTACAACATTAAGTCATACATAATGTTATACTTAATATCATACATAGCATCATACAATAGGATTTAAGGGCACTAATTCTAACAATTTCCCACTTGCCCTAAAGACTATTGTGCACTATTCTAACTCCCATTCTCTCCAAATGTGACTCGAAACTCCTTTGAGGCAAGGCTTTGTTAAAGGAATTCGCTAGATTATTTGCACTATCTATCTTTGCTACTACTACATCTCCACGAGCAATAATATCTCGAATGATGTGGTATTTTCTCTCAATGTGCTTTCCTTTCTTATGATTCCTTGGATCTTTGGACTGTGCAACCACTCCACTATTGTCACAAAAAAATGTGATAGGAACTTGCTCCATTCTCACAACACCAAGATCAGAAAGGACTTTCTTGAGCCAAACAGTTTCCTTTGCCGCCTCACAAGCAGCAACATATTTAGCTTCCATGGTGGAGTCTGCAATAGAAGATTGCTTAACACTCCTCCAACTTATGGCTCCACTTCCCAAGGTGAACACACTACTTAAAGTGGACTTTCTGAAATCTAGATCTTATTGAAAATTTGAATCTGTATAGCTAATAGGAATCAAATCCTCACTACAGTAAATGAGCACATAATCTCTTGTTCTCTGTAGATACTTAAGAATATACTTTATAGCTTGCCATTGTTTTGGTCTTGGATTTGATTGATATCGTCTAACCATGCCAATGAATAACAAATATTTGGTCTAGTACAAAGCATGGCATATCTGTTGGGTAATATACATGTTTGCATCGAATACAAAACATACGCAGCGGAAAATAAACGGATCTACTTCATTCGCAATTGATAACATGCACTATGTAGGTTCCAGAATATAAGAACAAGAGAGTGTACCTTGATGCGGTGAAATTCAAAACCGAATGAAGAAGTACTCGGGAAGACTTTCAATCTTCACTCCAATTCCACTTGATGCCCAAGATGTGTGGTCTCTCAATCAGTTCTATGTTTTCTAGAGAGAATATGAAAGAGTGTCTCTCTTCCTTATTTCATATTTTTCACACATACAAACCATTTCATTCAAATATAAAATTCTGTATGTTTCTCTCCACATAACTGATTATCTAATTGGGCTAGCCTTTTGGGCCTTCCCAATTGGGCTTTAGTGTGTGGCTTGGAGTGGGACCAAAAGGGAACAAATAAGACACTAGCTCCAATGGGCCTTGGGCTTTTCTGTCAACTCTTGACAAGTCCAAAGTTACCATTAATTATATTTAATACCACTATATAAATATAATTGCACTCTAGGCCTCATTAATAAATTATATCCCAAGACTTTATTATACATGCAACCCCTTCATAAAATATTCGTAGTAATACAAAGTCATGAATATAGACTGCCACTTTGTAAATTACTACATCTTAATCCTTGAGTACTCGGTTTAATCCTTTTGTGTTATTCACCATATATTTATGAAATCCAATTTCATAAATATATACTTTAGTCTTACTAAAGTGGTTAGGCCTAACTCTCTGAATAACTGTACCCATTAAACTTATCTCAAGGGAATATTTTATATCTCTGTTAAGAGACTATGAATTCCATCTTGAGAATATATATTCCATCAACACTAAGTGTGGCTACCCAACATACTGAGGTTTTGACCGTTACTTTAGATCTCACTCCTGATATATCAAAGCAACCTACATTTCATGATCAGGTCCATTATTCTCTCAGGATTAAGAGTTCATGTGAATACAAGTCGTGAGATTTATTATTCAATTGACAGTCGTTAGGAGAATAATAAATCTCAAAGCGGTCCAGTTCAATATGTCTTGACTCTTAAAACATATCAACATATTAACTAGAAGTCGCCACTTCCATGATCAAGACAAATCATCATAGTTAATATGTTATAGTCTTCGCAGATGAAATGCCCAATTTCATCACCGGCTACGAACCAAAATTCTGAGTTTACAAAGAACTTGTGATTTATATCTTCTGTGACTTTTCACATAAATCACATACTATGCATCTCATGGACTATTTGATAATGTCCGAATATTCATGTTACCATTATTTTAGATAAGAATAAAACAACTTTATTAAACACAATATTAAGTCATACATCATTTCTCACATAATGTCATACATAATATCATACATAGCATCATACAATTGGATTTAAGGGCACATATCCTAACATTCTCCCACTTGCCCTAAAGACTATTGTGCACTAATCTAACTCCCATTCCATCCAAATGTGACTCGAAGGTCCTTTGAGGCAAGGCTTTGGTAAAGGGATCTGCTAGATTATTTGCACTTTCAATCTTTGCAACCACCACATCTCCACGAGCAACAATGTCTCGAATGATGTGATACTTTCTCTCAATGTGCTTTCCTTTCTTGTGATTCCTTGGATCTTTGGATTGTGCAACCGCTCCACTATTGTCACAAAACAATGTGATAGGAACTTACTCCATTCTCACTACACCAAGATCAGAAAGGAATTTCTTGAGCCAAACAGCTTACTTTGCCGCCTCACAAGCAGCAACATATTCAGCTTCCATGGTGGAGTCCGCAATACAAGATTGCTTAACACTCCTCCAACTTATGGCTCCACCTCCCAAGGTGAAAACACATCCTGACGTGGACTTTCTGAAATCTAGATCTGATTGAAAGTCTGAATCTGTATAGCCAACGGGAATCAAATCCTCACAATGGTAAACAAGCATATAATCTCTCGTTCTCCGTAGATACTTAAGAATATGCTTTACAGCTTGCCAATGTTGTGGTCCTGGATTTGATTGATATCTGCTGACCATGCCAACTGAAAAACAGATATCCGGTCTAGTACAAAGCATGGCATACATGAGACTTCCTACTGCAGAGGCATAAGGAACTTGTCTCATCATATCTACTTCCACTTGAGTCTTAGGCCTTTGGTCATCAGACAGAGGAACTCCATGTCTGAAAGGAAGTAATCCTTTCTTGGAGTTTTGCATGCTAAACCGTTCTAGAACCTTATCTATATATCCAGCTTGTGATAAGCCTAACATCTTATTCTTATGATCTCGCCAAAGCTTGATCCCTAGAATAAAATTAGCCTCACCCAAGTCCTTCATATCAAATTGGCTTGACAACCAAACCTTTACTGATGACATTACCCCTACATCATTTCCAATGAGTAGAATATCATCAACATAAAGCACTAGGAACATTAGTACTTTGTCTTGATGTCTTTTGTATACACATGGTTCATCAAGATTTTGTTCAAAACCAAATGATTTGATTGCTTGATCAAATCTGATGTTCCATGACCTAGATGCTTGCTTAAGTCCATAAATGGACCTATTCAACTTGCATACCATATGCTCTTGGTTCTTTGCTATGAAACCTTCTGGTTGCTTCATATAGATTTCCTCTTCAAGATTGCCATTAAGAAATGCAGTCTTGACATCCATTTGCCAAATCTCATAATCATAATGAGCAGCAATAGATAAGAGAATTCTGATAGATTTAAGCATTGCTACTGGTGAAAAGGTTTCCTCATAATCAATGCCTTCCTTTTGAGTATAACCTTTTGCCACTAGCCTTGCTTTAAAGGTTTCAACCTTTCCATCTATCCCTCTCTTCCTCTTGTAAACCCATTTGCAACCAACAGGTTTAATGCCGTTAGGCGCCTTTACAAGATCCCAAACTTGATTGGAATACATGGAATCTAATTCGGATTTCATAGCTTGGACCCAATGATGTGCATCTATATCATTCATTGCTTCTTCATAAGTGTAAGGATCAGTTTCGGCCTCCTCTGAGATAGCCTCATAAGTCTCTCCAAGACCTATGAATCTTATAGGTGGCCTAACATTCCTCCCACTACGACGAGGCAACTGTGTACTAGACATCTCATCAGTAGTATCTTGTGGTGTATCCAATACAGCCACATCATCCCTAGTTTCAACCATTGGTTGTTCAATTACAGGTTCATTCATTTCAGCCAAGACAACTCTACTTCTAGGAGTGAAATCATTCATATAGTCATTTTCCAAGAATTTGGCATTTGTACTAACAAACACTTTATTATCTTTATGACTATAGAATAAACCTCCTGCAGTTCCTTTTGGATACCCTACAAAGAATACCACTTCTGTTTTAGACTGTAACTTGTCAGACTTTCCTTTTAACACATGTACTGGACAACCCCAAATATGGAGATGTCTCATACTAGGCTTACGCCCATTCCACAACTCTACAGGTGTTTTAGGAACAGACTTCGAAGGTACTAAATTCAGAAGATACATTGCAGTATTTAAGGCATATCCCCAAAAAGTTGTTGGTAGAGTCAAATAACTCATCATGGACCTAACCATATCTAAAAGAGTCCTATTCCTTCTTTCCGCTACACCATTTTGTTGTGGAGTTCCAAGTGCAGTCAATTGGGATACAATCCCATTTTGAGTTAAGTAATCCTTGAAATTCCCAAGAAGGTATTCGCCACCACGATCAGATCGAATGGCCTTTATGCGTTTACCCAATTGATTCTCAACTTTAGCCCTAAACTCTTTGAACTTTTCAAAGGCTTCAGACTTCCGTTTCATTAGGTACACATAACCAAATCTAGAGTAATCATCAGTGAATGTAATGAAATACTCATAGCCACCTCTTGCTTGGATTGACATAGGACCACATACATCTGAATGAACTAGTTCTAGCAAATCTTGAGCTCTTCTACTTTTTGCATTAAAAGGTCGTTTGGTCATTTTACCTTCTAAACAAGATTCACAAACTAGCAATTCATCAAAATCCAATGGCTCTAGGAGTCCATCTTTGATCAGTCTTTGAATCCTATTTGAATTAATATGACCCAAACGCAAGTGCCAAAGATATGCATCACTAGTAGAAGGAAACTTTCTCTTTAATGATTTTACATGAGAGTTATTATCTAATTCAAAATTATATAATTCATGCTTATCAGGAGTTAAAATATAAAGACCATCCACAATATTGCCAGAACGGATAAATAATTTACCCTTCTTTATTACAACATTGTCTTTAAGGATAACATAATATCCACTTTTACCTAAATAAGTTGCAGAAATTAAATTCCTACGAACATTAGGTACATACAGACAGTTTTGCAATATTAAAACTCTAGTTTCAAAGCATAAATTAAACACTCCAATAGCTACAACTGGAATCCTACTCCCATCAGCCAAGGTCAGAAACAACTCTCCTTCTTTATGTCTTTTGGTCTCCTGGAACCCCTGCAATGAATTGCAGATATAATTAGTACAACCTGAATCCACACACCAGGAATCCGTGGGATTTTGTACCAAACATATTTCAAGAAGGAATGAAATTTTCATACCTTTAATGGCAGCCTTGAACTTAGGACAATTTCTCTTCCAGTGTCCTTTCTCACCACAATGGAAACATTTTCCTTTCAGCTTCTTTCCTTTGTCGGCAACCCCTAAGACAATTTGTTTACCCTCTTGCTTAGTGAAGTCCTTCTTCTTCTTCTTCTTACCCTTGCCTTTCGACTTAGGTTGAGAAGTAGAAGTTTCACCCACATTGGCATCAACATTAGAAGTACCAAGGATGCCTTCCGCCGCTACCAACTCATTCATTAATTCAGACAAAGAATAAATCTTTTTGTTCATGTTATAATTAAGTCTGAATTCCTTGAATGATTCCGGTAGTGACTGAAGTATCATATCCACTTGGGATTCTCCATCAATGTCGGCACCCAAAACTTCTAAAGTATTCAGATTAGAGATCATTGTAAGACAATGTTCTCTCACTGAACTACCTTCAGCCATTTTGGTATTATAAATTTGCCTCATGGTTTTTTGCCTTGCAGAACGGCCTTGCTCACCAAACATCTCTTTCAGACTTTGCATAATGTCTGAAGCTAGTTCTATATCCTGCATTTGATGCTGTAGAACATTTGAGATGGACGCTAGGATGTAGCACTTGACCATTTCATTAGATTTCTGCCAACGATCATATCGTTGTTTTTCCTCAGGAGGAGCATCTAATGAAGGAAAGCTAGGACATGGTTGAGTAAGCACATATTTGTGCTCTTCAGCTGTGAGAACTATGTCCAAGTTTCTTTTCCAGTCAACATAATTGGTTTCAGTCAGTTTGTTTTGATTAAGAATGCTAACAAGTGGGCTAAATGATGCCATGTTCAAATCTGAAATAATAAACATGAATATAATAAGTAAACTGGACATTATCAATTTAGCATATAAACATATACTATGGAACCTTAATAAAACCATAATATAATATATGCAACAACAACCCAATCCCATACTCAATATCCCTCAGCATAGAGTGAACATTAAATACTATGATTGATTGAGAACTCTTCTCATTATTAGTGCTATCATGATAACTCTTATCAAACACTTAATAATATGCCGTTATACATTTGGCCTCTAAATGATTATAGCAAGAACTCAGCATAGTTCATTGTATCTAGGAGTTTTTGATGTGGAGATTTACATTTTAGGGGGAGTTTTTGTTTACTTGGTAGTGATACTATGGAGCTTGTGGAGTTATTAGATTGTATCTAGGTGCTTCACTTTGTATTTACATTTTTAGCTCTTGATTAGGAGATATTTTTGTTGAGATACATTTTTATGTATATGTTTCTTATTTCACTATGCTACTCTGCTTATTGATTTATATTGATGATGTTATTCATGATATATGTCTTTATTTTGTGTCATGTGAAATCAAGAAATTTTTATTTATGTATTTCCTGTTTTTTTTTTTTCCACACATGCGTTTATGTGTTTGTTAAGTGTTACAGGAATATACAGGTTGTTTTCAGTCGAGCTGCTGTCTACTTTGCAACTATTAGATAGTAGTTTAGGTTGAATTGTTAAGTGGCTATTTTTATTGTAATGGGCTATTTCAATTTGTAACTTTGAGCTTTTTGTTAAGTCTGTGTTTTGTCACGGATTGCCAAAGGGGGAGTTTGTTAGGTTCTAAGGATTAGGATCTAATGTATTTAGAACTTCAATTTGTATGTTGGCAAACCATGATCAAAACAATGGTTAGTCGTGTGTTAGACTTGCTCAAAGTATGGGATTTAATGTAAAGTTGGTATCGAGTTTTTATGCAGAATTACTGTTCACTTTCTGTATGACTCGATCGATCGAAAATTAGACTCGATCGATCGAAAATCGTGCAGAACGTTTTTCTACAGAAAATTCCAACTCAGCCCAAGCCCGTTTTAATGTATAGGGTTTTATGTTTTGCCCTAAGTATAAAAGGGAAAACCCTAGCCACATTTTTATAGTTCTGTTTTGCTGTGTTTGTGAATCTCTTTGTGAGATCTAGAGGTGTTTACCTTCACATACACTTAGGGTTTACAAACTTGAGATTTATATCAAGAGTTGTGTAGATCAATACAGTTGCAGAATCAATAGAGCACAAAGATATACAAGCAGGTGCGCTTGTGGATTTGCTGAAGAATTCAAGAAAGAAGGAGTCCGTGGATCTCGGAGCTATCATGGGGTCATGGTAGTAAGTTTCCTACACTTGGGTAGCAATAAGATGTTAGTGGTCTAAGTCTTGTTGTGTAAACTTCAATTCTTTCATAGTGGATTCAGTTTACCTTGAGGATAGCTAGGTCAAATCCTCCCCAGGTTTTTACCGGTGTGGTTTCCTGGGTCATCATATCTTTGTGTTATTTATTTTCCGCTGCTTTGTTATTTTTGCTTATCTGTGTTAACCTAGTTTTAATTAAATTACCTAAGTTAATCACTTGGCTAATTCACTAGGTTAATCTGTTGGGTTTAAGGGGTCTAAACGAACTGACAAGTGGTATCAGAGCGGGTAGCTTTTGTTTTTGATCCTTTGATCTTTTAGCTGATCCTTGACCCCTGTTGTCATGGAACACGAACACTCTCTTGTTGTTCCACCTCACTTTGATGGAAACAACTATGCTTATTGGAAAGTAAGGATGAAAGCTTTCCTAAAATCCATTGATGAGAGAGTTTGGAATTCCGTTGAATACGGATGGGAGAAGCCCACTACTCCTGTGAGTGAGTGGCAAACTTCTCAAAAGGAGGCAGCCACTTTTAATAGCAAAGCTATGAATGCTATTTTTAATGCTGTTTCCATGGAGGAATTTAAGAGAATCTCTAATGTTGAGGTTGCTTATACTGCTTGGAAAATCCTCCAGACTGTGCATGAAGGCACGAAGACAGTTAAGATTAATAAGTTGCAGCAATTAACCTCTAGATTTGAAAGCATTAGAATGAATGATGATGAATCTTTTGATGAGTTCTATGCTAAATTGAATGATATTGTTAATTCTGCTTATAATTTGGGTGAAATCTATGATCAACCTAAAATTGTTAGGAAGATTCTTAGATCTTTGACTGAGAACTTTAGACCCAAAGTGACTGCCATCACTGAGAGCAAGGATGTGGACTCCATCTCTGTGGATGAACTTGTAGGATCTCTTCAGTCCTATGAGTTAGACCTCCCCAAGACTAACAAATCCAAATCAATGGCTCTTAAATCTGTTGATGATGTTGAGGATGGTGGATTTGATGATGAACTCTCTGCTACAGAGATTGCCTATCTTGCCAAGAACTTTAGAAACTTTCTGAGGAATAATAACAGAAGGGCAAGAGGCAAGAACACTGTTGAACCTAGAAATTTTAGGAAGAATGAACCCACTAAGGTTAATAACATTGAAAAACCTAAGGAGAAAGTAGGTCAGTCTTCTAATAATTCTTTGGGACAACAATACTATGGTTGTCAAGGGTATGGTCATTTAAAGTCTGAATGTCCTACTTATTTAAGGTCTAAGTGTAAGGCTATGGCTGTAACCCTTAGTGATGATGAAGTTTCCGACAATGAATCCGCTAGTGATGTGGATGGAAACTTCATTGCTTTCACTGCTACTACGGTAGTTAATGAAAGCATGTCTGTTGAAGAGAACCCTTCTGATGGGGAACTCTCTGAGGATGCAGATTTACAGGAAGCCTACAATAAACTTTGCAAAGTTGCTGCAAAGGATGCCATGAATGTTGAGTTAGGCTTGAAGAAAATTGCATCTTTGGAACTTGAAAAGAAAAATTTACTTGTTAAATTGTTTGATGTAAATGAGCTTTTGAATAATGTGAAAACTGAGAACATGCTCTTACTTGATAAAGTTAAATGTTTGGAACTTGATTTATCTGTTGCTAGAGAACAAACTAATAGGTCTGCAAGCTCCAAACTTGATCACATGCTGAGTATTCAAAAGTCTCCGTCTGATAAAACTGGTTTAGGTTATGAGGAAAGTATTTCTGTGCCTGAACCATCTTCCACTAAATTTGTACCTTCTTCTGAACCTCCTAAGAGTGAGATTGTCAAACCCTTGGTAAGTGAACCTGCCAAACCTGTTAATGTTACTCCACCTAGAAAGATTAGGGTTGATCTTCATGCTTCTCATTCTAGAGCTTCTACTTCTACTAAGGGCAAATTGCATGATAAGCCTGCATGGGTCTGTCATTTTTGTGAAAAACCTGGACACATTCGTCCAAATTGTTTTAAGTTGCAAGCTGCGAAGCGAGCAAATAAAACTAAAGTACCTGTGCCTCAAGCACATGATCCTATGGTACTTATTGGTGAATTGGTAAAGGCGTTAAACCTTTATTCCAATCCTGGAGTTGCTCAGAATTCTAATGTGAATCATAACTCCAATGCAAGAGTTGCATCTAAGAAGTCTTGGATGCAAAAGGCTCAATCTAATTGAGTCTGTCTGACATGGTCCTTGTGCTTCATTGCTCAATCTTTTGTGACTTTTGTTTCTAGGATTTGCATTGCATTACATTCATGCATTTCATTCTAGGATGTTTGTTTCTTTGTTTAATAAATAAATAAAAAAAAAAAAATTTTTTTTTGCAAATTGTGTTTTGCTATTTTTCCTTGAATTTGAAGACAAGGTTGGTCAATCAAAATTTACATGTCATATGTATGTACCTTGTTTAGCTTTGATGCACTTATTTCTATTGCACTTTACTAGCTAAAGTCTTGCTGTGCATGTCGTGTGGGAAGATGCTATATTTGTTGATCACATTATCTTGATCTTGAAGTCTTATGACTTTGATTGTCGGACTTGGTCTTATTGAGAAAGGCATAAATAACCATCTCACCACTGTTTATTAGCCAATCATGAACACCTTAGTGCATATCATAAGATTTTGTGCTCGAGAAAGTGTAGCACATGCACAAAAAGAACATAAGGTGTAGCCTCTAATTAAAATTGGTGTGTACATTATTGGGCTATAATCATCTCACAAATTCAAATAAAATTGGTGTGTACATTATCCCGGCTTTTATTAAGCTTCTAATCAATTAATCTGAATATTGAGGCAAATCAAGAAACTTACATGATTGCAAGCTTTTATTCTAGGAGATGTGGGAGTTATATGATGTAACTCTTTAAGGGAAAGTCTCTTTCAAATTTATGTGATGAATTTTGTAGAATTTGTGGTTAATTTCTATGTGCATATCACCTCACATGTTTCTCAAGCTTATGCTAGTTGCACACACTACACAAGTTATTCTTTGCTAAAATTGTGTACATGTTATTGTGTGTGTTTTTGGCCTGACCAACCAAGTTTGAGAATTTCTAGAAATTGATGCAAAACATGTTTGCTTGTTTTTTTTTTTTTTTTGGTGTATTGAGAGAAAATTTTGCTTTGAGAAATCTGGATTGAATTCATGTGTTTTTGGAAAACATCTCATCTCATACTCATGCATTTTTCTCATAAAATCTAATGCTTTGAGGAGTTTTTGATCTAAAATGTTTGGTTTTTCAAAAGTGTGTTTTTCCCAGAATTTCGATCGATCGAAACTGATTTTCGACCGATCGAAAATGTTTTAAAATGCCCAGAAAACTCTCTGGTTGGCTCGATCGATCCAAGCTTGTTTTGGATCAATCGAAGGTATTTTCGATCGATCGAATGTAACTTTCGATCAATCGAAAATCGGGATGACTGTTTTTAAAAATGGCTCTTTCTCACGTGTCTTTTCACTTTTCAAACTTTTTCAAAAGTTCTTGTCTCCCTACCAACCGGTCAAGCACCTTTCTTGGAGATTTTGTCGTTTTCTTCCGTTCTTTTTGCACAATCTCTCCCCTTCAAGGCCGGTAAGACCTTTTTGCCCCTTTTCTTTGCATTTATTTTCGAAAATCATGCATTTTTCATGCATTTTTGGTGTTATTTTCGGAATTATTGTTGTGGCAAATTAGGAAGTGTTTTTGAGTGTTTCTTTCTCAAAATTTTTCATGGGTTTTTGTGGGGACTCTGTACACAAGCATTACAAGTGGTTTAATTTGATTATTTTTGTGTTTTGTGGATAATTTGAAAATCTAGGGCTTGAAATTGAGAAAATTGGGGGTTTTATTCAATTTGATTGAATTTGATGAAATTGGCTTGTTGGATTGTTTAATTTGATCACAATATTGAGTTAATTGAATGTTGAGTTGATCAATTAATCAATTTGTTGTGTTTTGAAAAATTGGATTTTTCAAATTGGGTATTTTTGATAATTATTGCTTGCTCAAGCCAATTTTGTTAATTTGGATCACAATTGAACATGTCACTGCATTAGTACATGCATCATGTTATGTTCATGCTCATGCATCATATAGAATTGATATATTCTGTATTTTTCTGCTGTGCTAACTTGCAGTCTGCCCTTGGTATTTGTTTGTGCTCTTCTCTTTCTGTGTTTATCTTTTTTCCTTAGCACTATGCCTAGGAAAACTAGAGCCCATAGGACTTCTGATCCTTCTCCTTCTTTTGACACTGAGCGGTTCCCTAGTGAGTCAAACCAAGTCACCTATGAGACTCTGAACCTTAGGCGTCAAATTTGGGCTGAGCGTAGGGTTATCTTAGATGAGTTGGATCCTGAGGTGCGTCGTAACTTTGAGGGTCGGGGTTGGTTACCTTTGCTCGAGTATGAGCATTCTCCTCCTCCTGCCACCTTGATTAGAGAGTTCTATTCGAACCTCTTTATTCATGTCTACGATAACGACACCTTAGTAAAGGTGTGGTTACGTGGTGTGGAGTATCGCATTACCCCTTCGGTAGTGTCTGATGCTCTTGGGGTGCCTATTGTGGATCATCCCGTTTTTCCTTACGAGGAGTCTCCTCCCCTTGATGACGTTCTGTCATACATCACTGGGTCTTCTATCCAGTGGGGTTCTGATCCTCGGATCACTTCTGCTGAGCTGTCTGAGCTGCACTATCTTTTCTTTAGGATAGCGTGTCATTCTTTGTGGCCTATTTCGCATGTCCACACCATTCCTCTTGAGAGGTGTGTCTTTTTGTATGCCTTGGTCACTGATGCGCCTATCAGTTTTCCGCATTTGTTTCTTCGTTCTTTGAACGAGGTTCATCGATCTAGTTCTACAGCTCATGCTTTGTTTTTCCCTATTTTTATTCATAGGATTCTCCTTTTTCTTGGTTTTGGTGAGTTTCCTGCTTCTGAGCCTATACATGTCATCGCTTCTATCGGTGCTACCTTTTTGAGGCAAAGGGCTGCTCAACTTCGAGCTAGCTCTAAGCGTCCTAGGGTAGAACCTTCTGGTGTCACTCCACCCCCTTCTTCTTCTACAGATACTCATGCAGCTGGGACTTCTTCTGATCCTGCTGTTGCTGCTGATGTTCCTCCACCGTTTGATGAGGTTTCTGACCTTCGTCGGACACTTGATACTGTCGTGACCGTTCAGGCGGCTCATGGTCAGCTTTTGGTGGACATCCTTGATGAGCTACGTGCGTTACGAGCGGATTTGGCGAGCTCTCGTCATTCTCCTCCGCCTCCTTTTGATGATGAGTGAGTGCCCTTTGGCAATTCGTCACAAAAAGGGGGAGTACATAGTTCATTGTATCTAGGAGTTTTTGATGTGGAGATTTACATTTTAGGGGGAGTTTTTGTTTACTTGGTAGTGATACTGCGGAGCTTGTGGAGTTATTAGATTGTATCTAGGTGCTTCACTTTGTATTTACATTTTTAGCTCTTGATTAGGAGATATTTTTGTTGAGATACATTTTTATGTATATGTTTCTTATTTCACTATGCTACTCTGCTTATTGATTTATATTGATAATGTTATTCATGATATATGTCTTTATTTTGTGTCATGTGAAATCAAGAAATTTTTATTTATGTATTTCATGTTTTTTTTTTCCACACATGCGTTTATGTGTTTGTTAAGTGTTACAGGAATATACAGGTTGTTTTCAGTCGAGCTGCTGTCTACTTTGCAACTGTTAGATAGTAGTTTAGGTTGAATTGTTAAGTGGCTATTTTTATTGTAATGGGCTATTTCAATTTGTAACTTTGAGCTTTTTGTTAAGTCTGTGTTTTGTCACGGATTGCCAAAGGGGGAGTTTGTTAGGTTCTAAGGATTAGGATCTAATGTATTTAGAACTTCAATTTGTATGTTGGCAAACCATGATCAAAACAATGGTTAGTCGTGTGTTAGACTTGCTCAAAGTATGGGATTTAATGTAAAGTTGAAATCGAGTTTTTATGCAGAATTACTGTTCACTTTCTGTATGACTCGATCGATCGAAAATTAGACTCGATCGATCGAAAATCGTGCAGAACGTTTTTCTGCAGAAAATTCCAACTCAGCCCAAGCCCGTTTTAATGTATAGGGTTTTATGTTTTGCCCAAAGTATAAAAGGGAAAACCCTAGCCACGTTTTTATAGTTCTGTTTTGCTGTGTTTGTGAATCTCTTTGTGAGATCTAGAGGTGTTTACCTTCACATACACTTAGGGTTTACAAACTTGAGATTTATGTCAAGAGTTGTGTAGATCAATACAGTTGCAGAATCAATAGAGCACAAAAATATACAAGCAGGTGCGCTTGTGGATTTGCTGAAGAATTCAAGAAAGAAGGAGTCCATGGATCTCGGAGCTATCATGGGGTCATGGTAGTAAGTTTCCTACACTTGGGTAGCAATAAGGATTTAGTGGTCTAAGTCTTGTTGTGTAAACTTCAATTCTTTCATAGTGGATTCAGTTTACCTTGAGGATAGCTAGGTCAAATCCTCCCCAGGTTTTTACCGGTGTGGTTTCCTAGGTCATCATATCTTTGTGTTATTTATTTTCCGCTGCTTTGTTATTTTTGCTTATCTGTGTTAACCTAGTTTTAATTAAATTACCTAAGTTAATCACTTGGCTAATTCACTAGGTTAATCTGTTGGGTTTAAGGGGTCTAAACGAATTGACAATGCTATAGCCTTAAAGATCAATTTAACATTCTTAAATTCATATTTAAACAACATCATAACATCAATATCAGTTTTTATCAAATCATAGTTTCAACAACCATGCAGAAATCTATCAACTTGAAACTATAATCTCTAATTCCAAAACGAACAAAACATGTTATACAGATTCGAAATGAAGACCGCTCTGTTACCAATGTTGGGTAATATACATGTTTGCATCGAATATAAAACATACACAGCGGAAAATAAACGGATCTACTTCATTCGCAATTGATAACATGCACTATGTAGGTTTCAGAATATAAGAACAAGATAGTGTACCTTGATGCGGTGAAATTCAAAACCGAATGAAGAAGTACTCGGGAAGACTTTCAATCTTCACTCCAATTCCACTTGATGCTCAAGATGTGTGGTCTCTCAATCAGTTCTATGTTTTCTAGAGAGAATATGAAAGAGTGTCTCTCTTCCTTATTTCATATTTTTCACACATACAAACCATTTCATTCAAATATAAAATTCTGTATGTTTCTCTCCACATAACTGATTATCTAATTGGGCTAGCCTTTTGGGCCTTTCCAATTGGGCTTTAGTGTGTGGCTTGGAGTGGGACCAAAAGGGAACAAATAAGACACTAGCTCCAATGGGCCTTGGGCTTTTTGTCAACTCTTGACAAGTCCAAAGTTACCATTAATTATATTTAATACCACTATATAAATATAATTGCACTCTAGGCCTCATTAATAAATTATATCCCAAGACTTTATTATACATGCAACCCCTTCATAAAATATTCGTAGTAATACAAAGTCATGAATATAGACTGCCACTTTGTAAATTACTACATCTTAATCCTTGAGTACCCGGTTTAATCCTTTTGTGTTATTCACCATATATTTATGAAATCCAATTTCATAAATATATACTTTAGTCTTACTAAAGTGGTTAGGCCTAACTCTCTGAATAACTGTACCCATTAAACTTATCTCAAGGGAATATTTTATATCTCCGTTAAGAGACTATGAATTCCATCTTGAGAATATATGTTCCATCAACACTAAGTGTGGCTACCCAACATACTGAGGTTTTGACCGTTACTTTAGATCTCACTCCTGATATATCAAAGCAACCTACATTTCATGATCAGGTCCATTATTCTCTCAAGATGAAGAGTTCATGTGAATACAAGTCGTGAGATTTATTATTCAATTGACAGTCGTTAGGAGAATAATAAATCTCACAGCGGTCCAGTTCAATATGTCTTAACTCTTAAAACATATCAACATATTAACTAGAAGTCACCACTTCCATGATCAAGACAAATCATCGTAGTTAATATGTTATAGTCTTCGCTGATGAAATGCCCAATTTCATCACCGACTACGAACCAAAATTCTGAGTTTAGAAAGAACTTGTGATTTATATCTTCTGTGACTTTTCACATAAATCACATACTATGCATCTCATGGACTATTTGATAATGTCCGAATATTCATGTTACCATTATTTTAGATAAGAATAAAACAACTTTATTAAACACAATATTAAGTCATACATCATTTCTCACATAATGTCATACATAATATCATACATAGCATCATACAATAGGATTTAAGGGCACATATCCTAACAGTATCTTGTGGTGTATCTAATACAGCCACATCATTCCTAGTTTCATCCATTGGTTGTTCATTTACAGGTTCATTCATTTCAGTGAAAACAACTTTACTTTTAAGAGTATAATCATTCATATAGTCATTTTCCAAGAATTTGGCATTTGTACTAACAAACACTTTATTATTTTTATGACAATAGAATAATCCTTCAACAATTCCTTTCGGATAACCTACAAAGAAACCCACTTCTGTTTAGACTGTTACTTATCAGACTTTCCTTTCAACACATGTGCTAGACAACCCCAAATATGGAGATGTCTCATACTAGGCTGGCGCCTATTCCACAACTCTACAGGTGTTTTAGGAACAGACTTCGAAAGTACTAAATTCAAAAGATACATTGCAGTATTTAAGGCATATCCCCAAAAGGAAATTGGTAAAGTCGAAAAACTCAACATGGACCTAACCATATCTAAAAGAGTCCTATTCCTTCTTTCTGCTACACTATTTTGTTGTGGAGTTTCAGGTGAAGTCAATTGGGATACAATCCCAGTTTAGATAAGTAATCTATGAAATTCTTAAGAAGGTATTCACCACCATGATCAAATCGAATGGCCTTTATGCATTTACCTAATTGATTCTCAACTTCAGCTCTAAACTTTTTGAACTTTTCATAGGCTTTAGACTTCCGTTTCATTTGGTACACATAACCAAATCTAGAGTAATCATCAGTGAAAGTGATGAAGTACTCATAACCTCCTTTTGCTTGGGTTGACATAGGACCACATACAACTGTATGAACTAATTTAAGCAACTCTTAGCCTCTTCTACCTTTTACATTAAAAGGTCATTGGTCATTTTACCTTCCAAACAAGATTCATAAACTGAAAAATCATCAAAGTCCAATGGCTCTAAGAGACCATCTTTGATCAGTCTTTGAATCCTATTTGAATTAATATGACCCAAACACAAGTGTTGGATATGCATCATTAGTAGAAGGAAACTTTCTGTTTAATGATTTTACATGAGAGTCATTATCTAATTCAGAATTATATAATTCATGCTTATCTAGAGTTAAAATATAAAGACCATCCACAATGTTGCCAGAACAGATAAACATTTTATCCTTCTTTATTACAATATTGTCTTTAAGGATAACACATTATCCATGTTTACCTAAATAAGTTGCAGAAATTAAATTCCTACGAACATTAGGTACATATAGACAGTCTTCCAATATTAGAACTCTAGATTCAAAACATAAATTAAAAACTCCAACAGCTACAATTGGAATCCTGCTCCCATCACCAAAGTAAGAAACAATTTCCCTTCATTAAGCTTTTTGGTCTCCTAGAACCCCTGCAAAGAATTGCAGATATGATTAGTATAACTTGAATTCACACACCAAGAATTCATGGGATTTTGTACTAAACACATTTCAAGGAGGAATGAACTTTTCATGCCCTTATTATTGGCAGCCCTAAATTTTGGACAATTCTTCTTCCAATGTCCTTTCTCACCACAATGGAAACACTTTCCTTTGATCTTCTTTCCTTTGTCGGCAACCCCTAAGACAATTTGTTTACCATCTTACTTGGTGAAGTCCTTCTTCTTCTTCTTCTTCTTTTTCTTCTTATCCTTGCTGCCTATTGACTTAGGTTGAGAAGTTGAAGTTTCATCCACATTGGCTTCAACACTAGAAGTACCAAGGATGCCTTCCGCCGCTACCAACTCATTCATTAATTCAGACAAAGAATAAATACCTTCCAGTGTATTCAGATTAGAGATCATTGTAAGACAATGCTCCCTCACTGAACTACCTTCAGCTATTTTGGTATTATAAATTTGCCTCATTGTTTCTTGCCTTGCAGAATGGCCTTACTCACCAAACATCTCCTTCAGACTTAGCATGATGTCTGAAGCTAGTTCTACATCCTGCATTTGATGTTATAGAACATTTGAGATAGATGCTAGGATGTAGCGCTTGGCCATTTCATTAGATTTCTGCCAACGATCATATCGTTGTTTTTCCTCAAGAGGAGCATCTAATGAAGGAAAGCTAGGACACGATTGAGTAAGCAGATATTTGTGCTCTTTAGCTGTAAGAACAATGTCCAAATTTCTTTTCCAATCAATATAGTTGGATCCAGTCAGTTTGTTTTGATTAAGAATAGTAACAAGTGGGCTAAATGATGCCATGATTAAATCTGAAAATAATAAACATGAATATAATAAGTAAACTGGACATTATCAATTTAGCATATAAGCATATAATATGGAACCTTAATAAAACCATAAAATAATATATGCAACGACAACCCAATCCATGTCTATAATTCCTTGGTAGCAAGTTTATTATAAACGCATTAATTGATTGAGAACTATTCTCATTATTAGTGCTATCAAGATAACTCTTATCATACACTAATAATATGCCGTATTACCTTCAGCCTTTAAGTAATAATGACATAGCTCCTTTGGGAGGTTAACATTACACTTAGTCAAGTGTACACCATTATTTAGAGTCATGTGTAGCCACATTTCATTTCCCTTATTATGTTCAAACTTGTAGTACCATGGAACAAAACACCCTCCTTTGGGATCGTGAGGCATATACACCAAGACGAGGTGTTTGTCTACACTACTTTAAACGGGTAAGTTCAAACTTGTAGTACTGTGAAGTAAACACCCTCCTTTGGGATCGCGAGGCATATACGCAAAGACAAGGTGCTTACCCACATTACTATGAATCGATAATGGAAGCCGTGAGATCCAACCTTTGTATCTCTCTCCCACTAGATGTTTTAAATTAAAGGTTTTTATTTTGTAAACATGTGTAATCTAATCACACACAGCCTTGCATTTTATAGATTTGAAAACAGTTAGACAAAAAAATTCAAAATTCCCTTCAGATGCATTTTTGCAGGAAGAGCTTAGTCACGAGCTTCTTGCGAAAATGGGTCAAGGCAAAAAAAAAAAAATGAAAACACAAATTCAGACAGAAACTCTCACGACTGTCTCGTGACTATTTCGTGAGTAAAGCTTACCCGCAAAAAGTTTTGTTCTTTAGAGGCATTTTTCGCGAGTAACTCCGCGGGAAGTTAACCCGTGAAAAACCTGTATTTTCAGTTTTTAAAGAGAAGTTCTGAACAGTTTTCAACTGTTTTCCATGAACAAACAACCATCATATGATCAGGATAGATAGAATTTGATATCAAAACTGAATTCCATTGATGCTATAGCCTTAAAAATCAATTTAACATACTTAAATTCAAATTTAAATAACATCATAACTTCAATATCAGTTTTTATCAAATCATAGTTTCAACAACCACGTAGAAAATTAAATGCATATATAATCTTCTAACATCATGAAACTATTATCTCTAATTCCGAAACTCACAAATCATGTTATACAGATTGGAAATTGAAGACCGCTCTGATACCAATTGTTGGAAAAATACATGTTTGTATCGCATATAAAACATACGCAGCGGAAAATTAATGGATTTACTTCTTTCGCAATTGATAACATGTACTATGTAAATTTCAGAATTCAAGAATAAGAGAGTGTACCTTGGTGTGGTGATTTCAAAACCAAAGATTAGAAGTACTCGGGAAAACTTTTAATCTTCAATCCAATTCCACTAACGCCCAAGAAGTGTGGTCTCTCAATCACTTTCTATGTATTTGTTCAAGGGAGAATGAGAGAGAGTCCAACACTCACATACAAACCGTTTCATGTAACATGTTAGTTAATTCTGTATGTTTCTCTCCTTATAACTGACTATCTAATTGGGCCAGCCTTTTGGGCCTTTCCAATTCGGCTTTAGTATGTGGCCTGGAGTGGAACCAAAGGGGAACAAATAAGGCTCTAGCTCCAATGGGCCTTGGGCTTTTCTGTCAATTCTTGACAAGTCCAAAGTTACCATTAATTATATTCAGTACCACTATATAAATATAATTGCACTCTAGACCTTATTAATAAATAATATCCCAAGACTTTATTGTAGATGCAACCCCTTTATAAAATATTCGTAGTAACAGAATGTTATAGATGTAGACTGCCATTTTGTGAATTACTACAACTTAATCCTTGAGTACCCGGTTTAATCCTTTAAAGTTATTTATCATATATGTATGAAATCTAATTTCATAAATATATACTTTAGTAATTTCTTACCAAAGTGGTTAGGCCTAACTCTCTGAATAACTGAACCCTTTAAACTTATCTTAAGAGAATATTTTGTATCTCCGTTAAGAGACTACGAATTCCATCTTGAGAATATATGTTCCATCAACACCAAATGTGGCTGCCTAACATGTTGAGGTTTTGTCCGTTACTTTAGATCTCACTTCTGATATATCAAAGCAACCTATACTTCATGATCAGGTCCATTATTCTCTTAGGATTAAGAGTTCTGTTAGGATATGTGCCCTTAAATCCTATTGTATGATGCTATGTATGACATTATGTATGATTTAATGTTATGATTAATAAAGTTGTTTTATTATTATCTAAAATAATGGTAACATGAATATTTAGACATTATTATATAGTCCATGAGATGCATAGTATGTGATTTATGTGATTTAGTCACGGAAGATATAAATCACCAGTTCTTTGTAAACTCAGAATTATAGTTCGTAGTCGGTGATAAAATTGGCTATTTCATCTGCGAAGACTATAAAATATTAACTAAGATGATTTGTCTTGATCATGGAAGTGGAGACTTCTAGTTAATATGTTGATATGTTTTAAGAGTTAAGACATATTGAACTGGGCTGCTGTGAGATTTATTATTCTTCTAACGACTATCAAATGAATAATAAATCTCACAACTTCTATTTGCATGAACTTTTAATCCTGAGAGAATAATGAACCTGATCATGAGATATAGGTTGCTTTGATATATCAGGAGTGAGATCTAAAGTCACAATCAAAACCTCAGTATATTGGGCAGCCACATTTAATGTTGATGGAACATATATTCTCAAGATGGAATTCATAATCTCTTAACAAAGATATAAAATATTCCCTTGAGATAAGTTTAATGGGTTTGGTTATTCAGAGTGTTAGGCCTAACCACTTTAGTAAAAATTTACTAAAGTATATATTTATGGAATTGAATTTCATAAATATATGATTAATAACTTAAAATGATTAAACCAGGTACTCAAAGATTAAGATGTAGCAATTAACAAAGTGGCAGTCTACATTCATGACTTTGTATTACTACGAATATTTTATGAAGGGGTTGCATGTATAATAAAGTCTTGGGATATAATTTATTAATAAGAATTAGAGTGCAATTATATTTATATAGTGGTATTAAATATAATTAATGGCAACTTTGGGCTTGTCAAGAGTTGATAGAAAAGCTCAAGGCCCATTGGAGCTAGTGTCTTATTGGTTCCTTTTGGTCCCACTCCAAGCCACACACTAAAGCCCAATTAGAAAGGCCTAGTAGGATGGCCCAATTAGATAATCAGTTAGTTATAAAAGGGAGAAACATACAGAATTTTTTATTAAGAAAAAGAGAAAAAGAAACATCATTGTGAAGTAGTTTGTATGTGCGATTGAAGCCACTAAATTATTCTTCCTTAGAAACTGCTTTGAGAGACCATACTTCTTGGGCGTAAAGTAGAATTGGAGTGAAGATTAAAAGTGTTCCCAAGTACTTCTAATCTTTTATTTTGAATTTCACCGCACCAAGGTACGCTATCTCGTTCTTAAATTCTGAAAATTACATAGTGCATGTTATCAATCATGAATGAAATAGATCCATGTTTGTTGCTTCCGCTGTGTGTTTTGTATGAAATACAAAACCAAATTTTTCAACAATTGGTATCAGAGCCAGATTTTCATATCATGATTGTATAACATGTGATTGGATTTTAGAATAAAGGAAAAACGGTTTCTTGATGTTGTCAATGCACTTGACACCGTTGTTATTGTTTTGATTGCACCAAATGAATTCATTCACATGGTGTTTATTTTCTTTGCATGAATGATATGGTGCTTATGCATGTTTAATATGATATATATTGGTTCATCCAATATGGTTGGACTTGGATATATGAATTGCCTTGGTTGCATATTTATTGGTATTGAATCCGTGTACCTGTGCATGTTTAATATGATATATATTGGTTGGAAATCCATCAAAGAGAAAGTTTCCAATTCATTAGAATGGATTGTGCAATGGCTCATTTATATATGATAATGCACTGCTTGGACTTTTGTCTTGCACGGCTTTAACAAGGATATATGTCTATTCAAGTAACTGCCATGTGCGTGAACCGCTTGGCTTTTATAAATTATATGAGGCTATATATATTGTGGCTTAACTGCCATGTGCATGTGCATGAATTGACAATCCGTATATGCAAATCAGTGTATATATATATATATATATATATATATATTTTGCATGAATTCAAGGCTAATAAAATGTGTTGTAATGTAATAACTAAACCTATTCATTAGTTTCGTTGTGAGTTTTAACATTAGAATGAAACTTAACATTTATTTTAGGAAATATCTTACTCATACAATTATATTTCCTTAAAAATTGTTATTTTTAAATTTAAGAGAGATATGTGCTATTTTTTATGATTTTTTATTCTTATAATTATTAGATGTATATGGAAAGTTTGTTTATTTGGAAATATATTAAGTTTTAAAATTAATTCACTTACTACGGAATAGCTAATACAACATTTTAATGAGGAATAGTTATTCCTCATTTTGAAGAATAGCTATTCATAAGAAATAATTATTCCTTGTAATAAAAACATAACCAAATTAAAGAATAACTAAATCATAGGAATAACTATTACATTACAACGGCTATTACAATCTACCAAACATGCCCTAAGGCTTGCACCACTTGGATCATTCATTGCATGGCTTGGATGTTAATGCATCGCATGGATTTAAAGGCTTGCATGGTTTGATTCTTATAAGCATGTAGTGGAAGGCTTTAAGGGCTTTAAAGGCTTATATATATAGACTTATATGATATAAGGAAGTCAGGCCTATATAAGGCTTCTATATATATGTATATATATACGTATTATAATATATAAATCTTTATATATTTATATATTTATATATATATATATATATATATTAATGCTAGGATTAAAGTTTTTGTTTAATGAAATTTATTCCTAATGAGATTAGGATTATGTTTTCAAGGTTTCTAGCGTTATTATAGTTCTTGATCTTAAAAACCTTTTATTTAAAATATCTAGTGGGAGAGAGATACAAGGGTTGGATCTCACGGCCTCCATTATCAGTTCATAGTAGTGTGAATAAACACCTCGTCTTGGCGTATATGCCTCGCGATCCCAAAGGAGGGTGTTTACTTCATAGTACTACAAGATTGAATTAATCCGTTTAAAGTAGTGTGAACATGCACCTCGTCTT
This sequence comes from Lithocarpus polystachyus, assembly GCA_033629205.1. Taxonomy (NCBI): domain Eukaryota; kingdom Viridiplantae; phylum Streptophyta; class Magnoliopsida; order Fagales; family Fagaceae; genus Lithocarpus; species Lithocarpus polystachyus. Next base: position 51,522,537 of record CM066166.1, read on the forward strand.
GGCGTATATGCCTCGCGATCCCAAAGGAGGGTGTTTTGTTTTATGATACTACAAGTTTAAACACTATAAAGGGAGATAAAATGTGGCTACACATGATTATAGATAATGGTGTACACTAGACTAAGTGTAATGTTAACCTCCCAAAGGAGCTATGTCATTATTACTTAGAGGCTAAAGGCAATACGACATATTATTAATGTTTGATAAGAGTTATCATGATAGCATTAGTAATGAGAATATTTCTCAACCAATTAATGTGTTTATAATAAACTTGCTACCAAGGAATTATAGACATGGATTGAGTTGTCGTTGCATATATTATTTTATGGTTTTATTAAGGTTCCATATTATATGCTTATATGCTAAATTGATAATGCCCAGTTTACTTATTATATTCATGTTTATTATTTTCAGATTTAAATCATGGCATCATTTAGCCCACTTGTTGCTATTCTTAATTAAAACAAACTGACTGAATCCAACTATGTTGATTGGAAAAGAAACTTAGACATTGTTCTTACTGCTGAAGAACAAAAATATGTGCTTATTCAACCATGTCCTAGCTTTCCATCATTAGATGCTACTCTTGAGGAAAAACAATGATATGATCGTTGGCAAAAATCTAATGAGATGGCCAAGTGCTATATCCTAGCATCTATTTCAAATGTTCTACAACATCAAATGCAGGATGTAGAACTAGCTTCGGACATTATGCTAAGTCTGAAGGAGATGTTTGGTGAGCAAGGCCGTTCTGCAAGGCAAGAAACTATGAGGCAAATTTATAATACCAAAATGGCTGAAGGTACTTCAGTGAGAGAGCATTGTCTTAGGATGATCTCTAATCTGAATACATTGTAAGTTTTAGGTGCCAATATTGATGGAGAATTCCAAGTGGATATGATACTCCAGTCACTACCAGAATCATTCAAGGAATTCAAGCTTAACTATAATATGAACCAAAAGGTTTATACATTGTCTGAATTGATGAATGAGTTGGTAGCAGCGGAAGGCATCCTTGGTACTTCTAGTGTTGATGCCAATATGGCTGAGGCTTCTATTTCTCAACCTAAGTTGAAAGGCAAAGGTAAAAAGAAGAAGAAGAAGAAGGACTTCACCAAAAGAGATGGTAAACAAGTTACCTTAGGAGTTGCCAACAAAGGAAAGAAAACCAAAGGAAAGTGTTTTCATTGTGGTGAGAAAGGACATTGGAAGAAGAATTGTCCAATATTCAAAGCTGCCAAGAATAAGGGTATGAGAAGTTCATTTCTTCTTGAAATATGTTTGGTACAGAATCCCATAGATTCCTGGTGTGTGGATTCATGTTGTACTAATCATATCTGCAACACTTTGTAGGGGTTCCAGGAGACCAGAAAGCTGAATGAAGGGGAATTGTTTCTTACTTTGGCTGATGGGAGCAGAATACCAATTGTAGCTGTTGGAGTGTTTAATTTATGTTTTGAGTCTAGGGTTTTAATATTGGAAGACTGTTTGTAAGTTCCTAATGTTTGTAGGAATTTAATTTCTGCAACTTATTTAGGTAAACATGGATATTATGTTATCCTCAAAAACAATGTTCTACTAAAGAAGGATAAAGTATTTATCTGTTCTGGAAATATTCTGGATGGTCTTTATATTTTAACTCCTGACAAGCATGAATTATACAATTCTGAATTAGGTAGTTGCTCTCATGTCAAATCATTAAAGAGAAAATTTCCTTCTACTAGTGATGCATATCTATGGCACTTGCGTTTAGGTAATATTAATTCAAATAGGATTCAAATACTAATCAAAGATAGACTTTTACAGCCCATGGACTTTGATGGATTTCTAATTTGCGAATCTTGTTTGGAAGGTAAAATCACCAAACGACCTTTTAATGCAAAAGGTAGAAGAGCCTAAGAGTTGCTCGATTTAGTTCATACAGATGTATGTGGTCCTATGTCAAGCCAAGCGAAAGGAGGTTATGAGTACTTCATCACTTTTACGGATGATTACTCAAGATATGGTTATGTGTACCTAATGAGACGGAAGTCCGAAGCCTTTGAAAAGTTCAAAGAGTTTAGGGCTGAAGTTGAAAATCAATTGGGTAAACGCATAAAGGCCATTCGATCTGATCGAGGTGGCGAATACCTTCTTGGGGATTTCAAGGATTACCTAATTCAAAATGGGATTGTCTCCCAATTGACTATACCTGGAACTCCCCAACAAAATGGTGTAGCGGAAAGAAGGAATAGGACTCTTTTGGAAATGGATAGGTCTATGATGAGTTATTCAACTTTACCAATTTCCTTTTGGGGATATGCACTAAAAACTACTATGCATATTTTGAATTTAGTTCCATCAAAATCTATTCCCAACACACCTAAGGAATTATGGAGTGGGCGCAAGCCTAGTATGAAACATCTCCACATTTAGGGATGTCCAGCATATGTGTTGAAAGGGAAGTGTGATAAGTTGGAAGCTAAAACAGAAGTATGCATGTTTTTAGGGTATTCAAAGGAAACCAAGGATTATTTATTCTATAATCATAAGGATAACAAAGTGTATGTTAGCACCCATGCCAAATATTTGGAAGATGATTATATGAATAATTTTAATCCTAGGAGTAAAGTTGTATTGGCTGAATTAGATGAACCTGTAATTGAACAACCAATGGATGAAACTAGGAATGATGTGGCTGTATTGGATACATCATAAGACATTACTTATGAGATGACTAGTACACAAGTGCCTCGTCGTAGTGGGAGAATTGTTTGGCCTCCTATAAGATTTATAGGTTTGGGAGAAACTTATGAAGCTATCCCAGAAGAGGCTGAATCGGACCCTTACACTTATGAAGAGGCAATGAATGATATAGATGCATATTATTGGGTCCAAACTATGAAATCTAAATTGGTTTTTATGTACTCCAATCAAGTATGGGATCTTGTAAAGGCGCCCAATGGCATTAAACCTGTTGGTTGCAAATGGGTTTACAAGAGGCATTAAACCTGTTGGTTGCAAAGGCGCCCAAGACTAGTAGCGAAAGGGTATACACAAAAAGAAGGTATTGATTATGATGAAACTTTTTTGCCAGTAGCCATGCTTAAATCTATCAAAATTCACTTATCTATTGCTGCTCATTATGATTATGAGATTTGGCAAATAGATGTCAAGACTGCATTTCTTAATAGCAATCTTGAAGAAGAAATCTATATGATGCACCCTAAAGGTTTCATAGCAAAGAACCAAGAGCATATGGTATGCAAGTTGAAAAGGTCCATTTATGGACTTAAGCAAGCATCTAGGTCATGGAACATAAGATTTGATCAAGCAATCAAATCATTTGGTTTTGAACAAAATCTTGATGAACCATATGTGTACAAAAGACATTAAGATAAAGTAGTAATGTTCCTAGTGCTTTATGTTGATAATATTCTACTAATTGGAAATGATGTAGAGGTAATGTCATCGGTAAAGGTTTGGTTGTCAAGCCAATTTGAAATGCAGGACTTGGGTGAAGCTAACTTAATTCTAGGGATCAAGCTTTGGCAAGATCGCAAGAATAAGATGTTAGGTTTTTCACAAACTAGATATATAAATAGGGTTCTAGAATAGTTTAGCATGCAAAACTCTGTCAGTTCGTTTAGACCCCTGTAAACTAGATTGTTTAACCTAATTAATTAACCAAGTGAATACTTAGGTTTATTATTCAGATCTAGGTTAAAACAATAACAATCATATCAAGTAAAGCAGCGGAAAAATAAAGAACACAACGATATGATGACCCAGGAAAACCAAACCGGTAAAAAACCTGGGGAGGATTTAACCTAGCTATCCTCAAGGTAAAATAGCAAATCCACTAGAAAGAATTGAAGTTTACACAATAGCGACTTAGACCACTAACATCCTATTGCTACCCAAGTGTAGGAAACTTACTACCACGACCCCATGATAGCTCCGAGATCCACGGACTCCTTCTTTCTTTAATCTTTGCAAAACACAAACACCACCGCTTGTGACTTTGAGATCCCACTCAAAGGTTTAGCAACACAAACTCTCCTGTTTGTGACTCCAAGACCACCCTTGAAGGTTTAGATCATCAGCACCTTTGATGACTAGAGAAGGCAGCAACTTCAGCAATACCGGATCTTGAGATTCTTCAAGGAACAACACCGGTAGAAGTAATAAGAGAGGTTTTAGGAACAAAACCCTAAATACAAAAGAGACACACTCTTTTCTCTCTAAAAAGCCTTGTAAAAAACGTGCTTAGGGTTTCCTTTATATAGTGGGAGAAGTAGATTTGAAACCCTAATCCTTAATGGGCTAGAACTGCTGTTTGGGCTTAATTAAAATTCTGCAGATACGACTTTCGATCGATCGAGCCTGATTTTCGATCGATCGAACCAGGCAGATTCTGAATTCTTCTTTTTGCAGCTTGTATGTTCTTGTGTGCTCACGATTTGCCAATTGTTCTAAACTTTTAGAACCTAACAATCTCCCCCTTTGGCAATTCGTGACAAAACTTTCATACAAAATGAAATGTTAAAATACAAGAACAACCCAATACAATAAAATGCCCAATTACATCACAAATCCCAATCTAAGACTCTTAACCTAGAAGTTGCCAAGAAGAGGTAGAAGATCTTGATTAGAATGCACCTGTCTTTCCTGAAACACTCAACAAACACATCAACGCATGTGTGGAAAGAAAGACATATAAACAAAATGAAGCACAATATAAAAACAAAAGTAAACTAACTCTCCCCCTAAGTTAGATACATCAAAAAGTTTTTATATTCTCCCCATCACTCAACAAATTTATCTCCCCCTAAACAACACAAATAAGATTCCCATATTCCATATATTTCTCCCCCTTTTTGTCACGTATTGACAAATACACCTCAAACAAAGAGTAAACATGAGAGAAAAAAAAAACCAAGGGAACATAAAACAGTTTAACTCTATAGAAAAAAGAGAGAACTCCCCCTATAAAGAGCAACAACTCCCCCTATGAACAACAAAGGTTAAAAAAAAACTTTCTCCCCCTATAAAAATAGGAAAAACAAAACAAGTTTTGGGAAAAACAGTTTTGGGGAAAATTTAGGAGGTGGGAATAAATAAAAACACACAAACCAAAAAAAATGAGTTAAGGATACACATGAAGAAAAATATTCTCTCTTTCAATAAATGCAACTTGACACTACATGACCCATAAACAGTTGCATGAGTAGAGAAAATATTTGCACATTGATTATCCATCATATCTCTTAAGAAAAATATTTTCTGCAATTCACACATCAAGAAAAATAGCATATACTAAAATGTACAAAGGACTCAAAAATTAATCAATCAATTTTTAAAACAAGTTGAGTACCCAATTTAGCAAAGTGTATGCATGTTATGTGTGAAAACAATGTGAGATATGACTGCAAAACTGCAAGATGGATATAGAAAAACAATGCAACTCATGTGAATCCTAACCATAAATGATGCATGAAAAAAAATTTGGTCAAAACTCTAAAAACTGAAAATTTTTCAGTTTCGATCGATCGAGTATCGATCGAATACCAATCGAGTCAGACAGAAACAAACCAAAAATTTTAATCGCAATTTCGATCGGTCGAGAGACAGATTCGATCGATCGAAAATCTGAAAAACTCAAATTTTTGAAAAACAGAGCAATTTAATGCAGTAACTCCTCAAAGCACAATATTTCATGAATGAAATGCATGAGTATGAGACTAAAAGTTTTTCAAAAACACATGAATACAGCCCAGATCTTCCAAAATTAAGATTTTCAATCAATTTGTCCTTAAAACTCAAATTTTGCATCAAAATCAAGGAACATATAATCTTGGATGGCCACAACAAAATCACACACAATAACATGTACAAAGTTTAGCAAAGAGTAACTTTGTGTAGTGTGTGCAACTAGCAAAAGCTTGAGAAACATGTGAGGTGATAGTGCAAAGATTATTCGAGACTTTGTTGCTCGAGGAGATGTAGTAGTAGCAAAGATTGATAGTGCAAATAATCTAGCAGATCCCTTTACCAAAACCTTGCCACAAAGGACTTTTGAGTCACATTTGAAGGGAATGGGAGTTAGATTAGTGCACAATAGTCTTTAGGACAAGTGGGAGATTGTTAGGATATGTGCCCTTAAATCCTATTGTATGATGCTATGTATGACACTATGTATGACTTAATGTTATGATTAATAAAGTTGTTTTATTATTATCTAAATTAATAGTAACATGAATATTTGGACATTATCATATAGTCCATGAGATGCATAGTATGTGATTTAGTCAAGAAAGATATAAATCACAAGTTCTTTGTAAACTCAGAATTATAGTGCGTAGTCGGTGATGAAATTGGGCATTTCATCTGCGAAGACTATAACATATTAACTAAGATGATTTGTCTTGATCATGGAAGTGGAGACTTCTAGTTAATATGTTGATATGTTTTAAGAGTTAAGACATATTGAACTGGACCGCTGTGAGATTTATTATTCTTCTAACAACTGTCAAATGAATAATAAATCTCACGACTTCTATTTGCATGGACTCTTAATCCTGAGAGAATAATGGACCTGACCATGAGATGTAGGTTGCTTTGATATATCAGGAGTGAGATCTAAAGTCATGATCAAAAACTTAGTATGTTGATCAGCCACATTTAACGCTGATGGAACATATATTCTCAAGATGGATTTCATAATCTCTTAACGGAGATATAAAATATTCCCTTGAGATAAGTTTAATTGGTTTGGTTATTCATAAATATATAATGATTAACTTAAAAGGATTAAACCGTGTACTCAAGGATTAAGATGTAGTAATTAACAAAGTGGCAGTCTACATTCATGATTTTGTATTACTACAAATATTTTATGAAGGGGTTGCATATATAATAAAGTCTTGGGATATAATTTATTAATATGACCTAGAGTACAATTATATTTATATAGTGGTATTAAATATAATTAATGGCAACTTTGAGCTTGTCAAGAGTTGATAGAAAATCCCAAGGCCCATTGGAGCTAGTGTCTTATTGTCCCTTTTGGTCCCACTCCAAGCCACACACTAAAGCCCAATTGGAAAGGCCCAATAGTCCGGCCCAATTAGATAATCAGTTAGTTATAAAAAGGAGAAACATACAAAATTTTTTATTAAGAAAAAGAGAAAAATAAATATCATTGTGAAGTGGTGTGTATGTGCGAGTGAAGCCACTCAATTATTCTCCCTTAGAAACTAATTAAGAGACCACACTTCTTGGGCGTAAAGTGGAATTGGAGTGAAGATTAAAAGTGTTCCCAAGTACTTCTAATCTTTTATTTTGAATTTCACCGCACCAAGGTACGCTATCTCGTTCTTAAATTCTGAAAATTACATAATGCATGTTATCAATCATGAATGAAATAGATCCATGTTTGTTGCTTCCGCTGTGTGTTTTGTATGAAATACAAAACCAGATTTTCCAACAAGTTCATGTAAATATAAGTCATGAGATTTATTATTCATTTGACTGTCTTTAGGAAAATAATAAATCTCACAGCGGTCCAGTTCAATATGTCTTAACTCTTAAGACATATCAACACAGCAACTAGAAGTCTCCACTTCCATGATCAAGACAAATCATCTTAATTGATATGTTATAGTCTTCGTAGATGAAATGCCCAATTTCATCACCGACTACGAACTAATATTCTGAGTTAACACAGAACTTGTGATTTATATCTTCTGTGACTTTTCACATAAATAGCATATTATGCATCTCATGGACAGTGTGATAATGTCTGAATATTCATGTTACCATTGTTTTAGATAATAATAAAAGAACTTTATTAATAACAACATTAAGTCATACATAATGTCATACATAGCATCATACAATAGAATTTAAGGGCACTAATCCCAACATTTTAATCCTTATTGGGCTCTTGGTGAGCCTACCCATGTCTTTGGGTTTTAGGGTTTCAAAACATTCTCAAAGCATGGATGTGTTCAACATCTTTTCAATAAAGCCTATAACTTACTCATGATCTTTGGCATTGTTGCTTTTGAAATAGATTTTTGAATTTCGACCCAAAAGCTAGGGAATGTTATAACTTTATGGCCCAATGGTTTCCTCCAAAGTCTATGGTATACTCATGATCCTGGGCCCACTTGATTTGAACTTTTTTTTGAATGGGCCCTAAACTTAAGGTATATCTTGGCTTTGTGGATCATCTTTCATCTTCTTTTTGAATTTCCCTTTTCAAAAATTTTTATTTTTTTTTATTTTTTTTTCAAAAATTTTCCCCACTTTTTTGAAAATTTCACCTAAAAAAATTATTTATAAAATATTTTTTTTTAAATTTTCTTCTTTGCAAAAAAAAAAAAAAAAAAAAAAACTTTTTTTTTTTTAAAGTAGCCCTCTATCTAGGATATATTGTAGCCTTCCTTTCAAAGTCCATGAAATTCTCATCATTTTAGGTCTGGGCATGCAACAAAGAGACCTAAGATTAAGAAGTTTCATTTTGGACTTTGAAGGATATTGGATGTTAAGTCCATAGCATACTTGTTACCTTAGGCTCAAAGTCCTTTTTTTTCTATGAACCTTTTGATTTAGGCGTATGATAGCAATTGGGCTATGGTTTTATGAACCTTTCAACTCTTGGGTCATCCTTTCATCTGTACATCTTTTATTTGTCCTTTCGAATTATGTGATCATAAGATATATGGTTGAATAAACAAGAGATATAAAAGGTACCCTCTTTTGATAGGATCTAGGATCTTTCTAAGTCTGGGTAGGCTCCTTAAAGCTAAAATGATAGATAAGTAGGTCACTCACAACTAGGTGGACTATGATTCCAACCAAGGGCCTAAATGGACCTTTGTGAATTGATGGCAAACCTTTAACGTACTCAAAGCCCATCATAGGCAATGGCACAGATTATGAGTTGGTGGGATGAACTTCAAAAGACTTGGGCCCGAATGGAGCCTTCCATCTTCCCACTCATCACCAACCGAGGTAAAAGGGACAATAGAACCAAGCGATGTGTGTGCAAACAAGTATTGATTAAACCTCTATTAAGGTTAAGACATAGGACACATAGAAATTCTACTCATAATCCCCAGTGGAGTCGCCATTGTGGACACAAGGGGGAGTCACCACCTAGTTTTTAAAATGGTCTAGGAACCATATATATAGCGTCCTCTCGAGAAAGGACCATTGATCTTTGTACCAGAGATATGGATTTGGAGTTAAGGTATGGTCTTGGGAAGGTGTTAGGCACCCAAATCTACTCAACCTTAAGGTTGGCTTCCTCTCATTTTGCCTTATGTCTTAACTTTATTAAAGGCGCATTCAACATTGCATCTATACTTACACACACGCTAGCATACATCTAACAATCTACATGACATCAGTCATCCCAAAACCTAATCACTCATCTATCATGGCATATCACAACCCAAGCATTCATCTATCTCATCTAATCCAAGGTAGCAAGCATATCACAATATGGTAGCATCAACAAGGCATTAACATCAAGCATATCCCAAACATCCAAGCATAGCATCATGGTATTAGCCAAGCATATTCATCATGTTCATAAACCATATCATGCTCATCATCCCAATCAAATGCATGTTCATGTAATTATGCATGACTTACTTCACTTACCTTATAACACCATAACACCTATGCATCAATGCATGTTCATGTTCATATGCATGTTATGTTAGGATTAGTGCCCTTAAATCCTTTTGTAATATGCCATGTATGACATTATGTATTAAATGATGTATGACTTAATATTGTGATTAATAAAGTTGCTATATTCTTATCTAAAATGATGGAAACATGAATATTTGGACATTATCATATAGTCTATGAGATGCATAGTATGTGATTTAGTCACAAAAGATATAGATCACAAGTTCTTTGTAAATTCAAAATTTTGGTTTGTAATTGGTGATGAAATTGTGCATTTCATCTGCAAAGACTATAACATATCAACTAAGATGATTTGTCTTGATCATGGAAGTGGAGACTTCTAGTTGATATGTTGATATGTTTTAAGAGTTAAGATATATTGAACTAACGACTGTCAGTTGAATAATAAATCTCACGACTTCTATTCACATGAACTCTTAATCCTGAGAGAATAATGGACCTGATCATGAAGTGTAGGTTGCTTTATTATATCAGGAGTGAGATTTAAAGTAACGGTCAAAACGTCAGTTTGTTGGGTAACCACATTTAGTATTGATGGAACAAATATTCTCAAGATGGAATTCATAGTCTCTTAACGAAGATATACATATTCCCTTGAGATAAGTTTAATGGGTTCAATTATTCAGAGAGTTAGGCCTAACCACTTTAGTAAGACTTAAGTATATATTTATGAAATTAGATTTCATAAATATATGATGAATAATTTTAAAAAGATTAAATCGGGTACTCAAGGATTAAGATGTAGTAATTCACAAAATGGCAGTCTACATTCATGACTTTGTATTACTACGAATATTTTAATGAAAGGGTTGTATGTACAATAACGTCTTGGGATATAATTTAATAATAAGGTCTAGAATGCAATTATATTTATATAGTAGTATTAAATATAATTAATGGTAACTTTGGACTTGTCAAGAGTTGACAGAAAAGCGCAAGGTCCATTGGAGCTAGTGTCTTATATGTTCCCTTTTGGTCCTACTCCAAGCCACACACTAAAGCCCAATTGGGAAAGCCCAAAAGGCTAACCCAATTAGATAATCAGTTATGTGGGAAGAAACATACAGAATTTTATATAGATGAAATGGTTTGTATGTTGGGGATAGACACTTCTTCATATTCTCTCTAGAATAAACACATATAACTGATTGAGAGACCACACATCTTGGGCACAAGTGGAATAGGAGTGAAGATTAAAAGTGTTCCCAAGTACTTCTGATCTTTGTTTTGAAATTCACTACCCCAAGGTACACTCTCTTAATTCTATATTCTGAAACTTACATAGTGCATGTTATCAATTACGAATGAAGTAGATCGATTTATCTTCCGCTATGTATGCTTTGTATGCGATACGAACATGTTTTTTCCATCATGTTCAAGTGATTCAACCAAGATATAAACCCTAATAATCAATGTGAAAGACAAAAAAACAATAAATATAGAACAAGGACTCATATCTATTAAAAGGGAATCAAAACAGAGGCATAATATATGGAACAAATGAAGAAAACAAATCAGAAAACTCAAACTAGGGTTTCTAGGCAGCGGTGTACACGCAAATGGACAAGCTTGCGTATGCATAACCCATCCTGCATACAAAGCCAAGGTTATGCGCATGTGGGTTTTAGCCTAGAAACCCTAGCCACGAACACAGCAACACAGAAAATAGAGTAAGACTTCAAAACAATAAATCTGACAAACTATCATACTTTAAAACATAAAAACTGCAGAACCTAAAGTAAGAACAAATATATCAAAGATACGCGAAACAAAAACTATTCCTAACATGCATTGGATCTAACAACAAACGAAAGCGACACGTAACACATCAAAACATATTCATCAATATATCAAATCACTTAACTTTCCAATCGAAACATAATGAGACACAACAAAACAAAAATATATTTCTAAGCATGAATAACATATAAATTAACTAAGAACAACAAAAACACAAATTATAAAAGACCCAAATCAAGGAAAAGCCATAAAGAGAGACTCATCTTGCTATGGAATACAAACTTGATTGAAATTTAATAGGCCCCTCTGTGCTTACACATCAAGATTCAATGAGAAATCAAGGTAAAAGAAGATTTCACTAGTTTATTGGTAATCGCAACTCCAAAACATGATTTGTTTTGAAAAGGGTTTTGAGAAATCAAATTGGGAAAATAATTTCTTCCTTAGAACTAACTAAAGAAAGGTTTTTTAATTTGTAAAAAACATGCAAAGGTGTTGTGTGTGTGTGTGTGTGTTTTAGAAAAGAGAATTCGGGTTTTAGAGAAGATGGAGGCTAAAAAATGGCTCTCTCTAGCTAGGGTTTTGATTGGAGGCATAAGATGAGTATTTATAAGTTGAAATTAGGGTTTTCAAGGGTCCATCGGCCTGCCCATATCAAAACATTAAGTTTTGGGCCCTTAAAATGAGGTTTTAAAACCCAAAAAATCGGACTACCTAGTTAACCCAACTTCAAACAGTCATAACTCACTTAATTCAAGCTCAAATCAGGAAATATTTGTGTTCAAATTGAAGCCCAAGATGTCTACTTTCCAATGAGAGAAACCTTACTAAAAACATCTTTGTAGATCAAAAGTTATGGCCAAAACAGCGAGTAAAGGTCATTTTTCAACATCGTTTTCATAGCGATTTGAGCACTTTTGAGTTGTGATTACTTCTAGACTATCAAAATAACTTCAATTACCTTTTGTAGACATGTCAAGCTTATCATTGGGATCGGGGACTAAAGTTTATTAACTGGGTGCAAAATGAGGTGTCTATAGGCCAAGATGATACCTACGGGACTTCCCTTCTCTATATTGTTGACTACCAAAATGATCCCTTGATCTACATGAGGTGTCTCACGCATCAAAAAGTACCTCGTAAGAAGGCAGAAGTGGAAGGCATTAAGATAATGACAGCGCTACACACCAGCCAAAGGAACATTCCTTTAAGAAAAGTTTGTGAAAACCATGCAGGTATTCAACTTGTTAAGCCTGCACCATCTCTGAACCATAGAAAGAGGAATCCCTAAGATTTGATGAGCTATGTTAGAGAAATCTTCGTTTGTAGTGAGAAGAATTAGAGTACTAACGTTAATCTCGCCCATGATCGCACTAAATTCTTCAAGAGTGGGGCATATTTCCAGACCATTGAATTGGAAAACATGCTAAGTGGGAATCTAAAACTCAGTGGCAGCATGAAGAAGTGGCTCATCTACTTTGATTTGATGATAGAAAGAGATGCAAGAGAGACCAAAAGGGATGAAAGCATCGTTGAAACTAGGGTCAAGCTTCTTAACCCATGCCGAAACCTCTAAAGGAGTGAATTCTAATTGGGAAGCATTGGAAGGTGTTTTCAGGGTTTCTAAGGCTTTGGAGTCCCCTAACAGCTATTTTATACTTAGGAGAGGTTGCTAGGGATTTTTGGCCCGCGACGTTTATGCATGCACGTGGTTAAAGCCTGTGTATGCATGCGCATGTATGCGTGCGCAAAGTTGAAGGCAAAATTAGATTCCTTGTCCCATTTGGAGTAGGGTTTTTCACCAAGGCTTCTATCATTATTCCTATGACCTAAAGGATTACTCAAGGCATACTTAAGCTCGGATTTTCAAGCATTAATGACAAGAGAAAAGCAAGACAATGTATAAAATTCCCAAGAGTTGTAAAATACTTACATGTCCTAAATAAAAGCAAAAATGTAAAAAGATGTTCTTAAATACAACCCAATGTCTCAAATAAAAAATAAACTGTAGAAATACATGCTAATAAAAGAGAAAAGGAAAAAAAAAACATGTTGTGTGTCTGTGTGTCTATCTGTCTGCAGGATCACCAATAACGCCTTTTCCTCGGCTGCTAGCCGTGGACGCAAGGGGGGATCGAAGGAGTTGCCACCTAGTTTTTGCAATGGTCTAGGTGTTGGGATATAAACATGTTTGCATCCAATACAAAACATACGCAGCGGAAAATAAACGGATCTACTTCATTCGCAATTGATAACATTCACTATGTAAGTTTCAGAATATAAGAACAAGAGAGTGTACCTTGATGCGGTGAATTTCAAAACCGAATGAAGAAGTACTCGGGAATACTTTCAATCTTCACTCCAATTCCACTCGATGCCCAAGATGTGTGGTCTCTCAATCAGTTCTATGTTTCTAGAGAGAATATGAAAGAGTGTCTCTCTTCCTTATTTCATTACCTTTTTTTTTTATTATAAAACATACAAACCATTTTATTCTATATAAAATTCTGTATGTTTCTCTCCACATAACTGATTATCTAATTGGGCTAGCCTTTTGGGCCTTCCCAATTGGGCTTTAGTGTGTGGCTTGGAGTGGGACCAAAAGGGAACAAATAAGACACTAGCTCCAATGGGCCTCGGGCTTTTCTGTCAACTCTTGACAAGTCCAAAGTTACCATTAATTATATTTAATACCACTATATAAATATAATTGCACTCTAGGCCTTATTAATAAATTATATCCCAAGACTTTATCATACATGCAACCCCTTCATAAAATATTCGTAGTAACACAAAGTCATAAATATAGACTGCCACTTTGCGAATTACTACATCTTAATCCTTGAGTACCCGGTTTAATCCTTTTGAGTTATTCACCATATATTTATGAAATCCAATTTCATAAATATATACTTTAGTCTTACTAAAGTGGTTAGGCCTAACTCTCTGAATAATTGTACCCATTAAACTTATCTTAAGGGAATATTTTATATCTCCGTTAAGAGACTATGAATTCCATCTTGAGAATATATGTTCCATCAACACTAAATGTGGCTGCCCAACATACTGAGGTTTTGACCGTTACTTTAGATCTCACTCCTGATATATCAAAGCAACCTACATTTCATGATCAGGTCCATTATTCTCTCAGGATTAAGAGTTCATGTGAATACAAGTCGTGAGATTTATTATTCAATTGACAGTCGTTAGGAGAATAATAAATCTCACAGTGGTCCAGTTCAATATGTCTTAACTCTTAAAACATATCAACATATTAACTAGAAATCACAATTTCCATGATCAAGACAAATCATCGTAGTTAATATGTTATAGTCTTCGCAGATGAAATGCCCAATTTCATCACCGACTACGAACCAAAATTCTGAGTTTACAAAGAACTTGTGATTTACATCTTCTGTGACTTTTCACATAAATCACATACTATGCATCTCATGGACTATTTGATAATGTCCGAATATTCATGTTACCATTATTAGATAAGAATAAAACAACTTTATTAAACACAATATTAAGTCATACATCATTTCTCACATAATGTCATACATAATATCATACATAGCATCATACAATAGGATTTAAGGGCACATATCCTAACAATCTCCCACTTGCCCTAAAGACTATTGTGCACTAATCTAACTCCCATTCCTTCCAAATGTGACTCGAAGGTCCTTTGAGGCAAGGCTTTGGTAAAGGGATCCGCTCGATTATTTGCACTGTCAATCTTTGCAACCACCACATCTCCATGAGCAACAATGTCTCGAATGATGTGGTACTTTCTCTCAATGTGCTTTCCTTTCTTGTGATTCCTTGGATCTTTGGATTGTGCAACTGCTCCACTATTGTCACAAAACAATGTGATAGGAACTTGCTCCATTCTCACTACACCAAGATCAGAAAGGAATTTCTTGAGCCAAACAGCTTCCTTTGCCGCCTCACAAGAAGCAACATATTCAGCTTCCATGGTGGAGTCCGTAATACAAGATTGCTTAACACTCCTCCAACTTATGGCTCCACCTCCCAAGGTGAAAACACATCCTGACGTGGACTTTCTGAAATCTAGATCTGATTGAAAGTCTGAATCTGTATAGCCAATGGGAATCAAATCCTCACAACGGTAAACAAGCATATAATCTCTCGTTCTCCGTAGATACTTGAGAATATGCTTTACAGCTTGCCAATGTTGTGGTCCTGGATTTGATTGATATCGGCTGACCATGCCAACTGAAAAACAGATATCCGGTCTAGTACAAAGCATGGCATACATGAGACTTCCTACTGCAGAAGCATAAGGAACTTGTCTCATCATATCTACTTCCTCTTGAGTCTTAGGCCTTTGGTCATCAGACAGAGGAACTCCATGTCTGAAAGGAAGTAATCCTTTCTTGGAGTTTTGCATGCTAAACCGTTCTAGAACCTTATCTATATATCCAACTTGTGATAAGCCTAACATCTTATTCTTACGATCTCGCCAAAGCTTGATCCCTAAAATAAAGTTAGCCTCACCCAAGTCCTTCATATCAAATTGGCTTGACAACCAAACCTTTACTGATGACAGTACACCTACATCATTTCCAATGAGTAGAATATCATCAACATAAAGGACTAGGAACATTACTACTTTGTCTTGATGTCTTTTGTATACACATGGTTCATCAAGATTTTGTTCAAAACCAAATGATTTGATTGCTTGATCAAATCTGATGTTCCATGACCTAGATGCTTGCTTAAGTCCATAAATGGACCTATTCAACTTGCATACCATATGCTCTTGGTTCTTTGCTATGAAACCTTCTGGTTGCATCATATAGATTTCCTCCTCAAGATTGCCATTGAGAAATGCAGTCTTGACATCCATTTGCCAAATCTCATAATCATAATGAGCAGCAATGGATAAGAGAATTCTGATAGATTTAAGCATTGCTACTGGTGCAAAGGTTTCCTCATAATCAATACCTTCTTTTTGAGTATATCCTTTTGCCATTAGCCTTGCTTTAAATGTTTCAACCTTTCCATCTATCCCTCTCTTCCTCTTGTAAACCCATTTGCAACCAACAGGTTTAATACCGTTAGGCGCCTTTACAAGATCCCAAACTTGATTGGAATACATGGAATCTAATTCTGATTTCATAGCTTGGACCCAATGATGTGCATCTATATCATTCATTGCTTCTTCATAAGTGTAAGGATTAGTTTCGGCCTCCTCTGAGATAGCCTCATAAGTCTCTCCAAGACCTATGAATCTTATAGGTGGCCTAACATTCCTCCCACTACGACGAGGCACCTGTGTACTAGACATCTCATGAGTAGTATCTTGTGGTGTATCCAATACAGCCACATCATCCCTAGTTTGAACTATTGGTTGTTCAATTACAGGTTCATTCATTTCAGCCAAGAAAACTCTACTTCTAGGAGTAAAATTATTCATATAGTCATTTTCCAAGAATTTAGCATTTGTACTAACAAAAACTTTGTTATCTTTATGACTATAGAATAAATAACCCCTAGTTTCTTTTGGATAACCCACAAGCAAACATACTTCTGATTTTGGTTCCAACTTATCAGACTTCCCTTTTAACACATGTGCTGGACAACCCCAAATGTGGAGATATTTCATACTAGGCTTACGCCCACTCCACAATTCCATGGGTGTTTTGGGAACAGATTTTGATGGAACTAAATTCAAAAGATGTATCGCTGTATCTAAGGCATAACCCCAAAAAGAAATAGGTAAAGTTGAGTAACTCATCATGGACCTAACCATTTCTAAAAGAGTCCTATTCCTTCTTTCTGCTACACCATTTTGTTGGGGAGTTCCAGGTGCAGTCAATTGGGATACAATCCCATTTTGAGTCAAGTAATCCTTGAAATCCCCAAGAAGGTATTCGCCACCACGATCAGATCGAATGGCCTTTATGTGTTTACCCAATTGATTCTCAACTTCAGCCCTAAACTCTTTGAATTTTTCAAAGGCTTCGGACTTCCGTCTCATTAGGTACACATAACCAAATCTAGAGTAATCATCGGTGAAAGTGATGAAGTACTCATAACCTCCTTTTGCTTGGGTTGACATAGGACCACAAACATCCGTATGAACTAATTTTAGCAACTCTTGGGCTCTTCTACCTTTTGCATTAAAAGGTCGTTTGGTCATTTTGCCTTCCAAACAAGATTCACAAACTGGAAATTCATCAAAGTCCAATGGCTCTAAGAGACCATCTTTGATCAGTCTTTGAATTCTGTTTTGATTAATATGACCCAAACGCAAGTGCCAAAGATATGCATCATTAGTAGAAGGAAACTTTCTCTTTAATGATTTTACATGAGAGGTATTATCTAACTCAGAATTATACAGTTCATGCTTATCCGGAGTTAAAATATAAAGACCATCCACAATATTGCCAGAACAGATAAATGTTTTACCCTTCTTTATTACAACATTGTCTTTAAGGATAACACAATATCCACTCTTACCTAAATAAGTTGCAGAAATTAAATTCCTACGAACATTAGGTACATACAGACAGTCTTGCAATATTAAAACTCTAGTATCAAAGCATAAATTAAAAACTCCAATAGCTACAACTGGAATCCGACTCCCATCAGCCAAGGTCAGAAACAACTCTCCTTCTTTAAGTTTTCTGGTCTCCTAGAACCCCTGCAAAGAATTGCAGATATGATTAGTACAACCTGAATCCACACACCAGGAATCCGTGGGATTTTGTACCAAACATATTTCAAGAAGGAATGAAATTTTCATACCCTGATTGGCAGCCTTGAACTTTGGACAATTTCTCTTCCAATGTCCTTTCTCACCACAATGGAAACATTTTCCTTTCAGCTTCTTTCCTTTGTCGGCAACCCCTAAGACAATTTGTTTACCCTCTTGCTTAGTGAAGTCCTTCTTCTTCTTCTTCTTACCCTTGCCTTTCGACTTAGGTTGAGAAGTAGAAGCTTCACCCACATAGACTTGAACATTAGAAGTACCAAGGATGCCTTCCGCCGCTACCAACTCATTCATCAATTCAGACAAAGTATAAATCTTTTTGTTCATGTTATAATTAAGTCTGAATTCCTTGAATGATTCCGGTAGTGACTGGAGTATCATATCCACTTGGGATTCTCCATCAATGTCGGCACCCAAAACTTCTAAAGTATTCAGATTAGAGATCATTGTAAGACAATGCTCTCTCACTGAACTACCTTCAGCCATTTTGGTATTATAAATTTGTCTCATGGTTTCTTGCCTTGCAGAACGGCCTTGCTCACCAAACATCTCTTTCAGACTTTGCATAATGTCCGAAGCTAGTTCTACATCCTGCATTTGATGCTGTAGAACATTTGAGATGGACGCTAGGATGTAGCACTTGGCCATTTCATTAGATTTCTGCCAACGATCATATCGTTGTTTTTCCTCGGGAGGAGCATCTAATGAAGGAAAGCTAGGACATGGTTGAGTAAGCACATATTTGTGCTCTTCAGCTGTGAGAACTATGTCCAAGTTTCTTTTCCAGTCAACATAATTGGTTCCAGTCAGTTTGTTTTGATTAAGAATGCTAACAAGTGGGCTAAATGATGCCATGTTCAAATCTGAAATAATAAACATGAATATAATAAGTAAACTGGACATTATCAATTTAGCATATAAACATATAATATGGAACCTTCATAAAACCATAATATAATATATGCAACGACAACCCAATCCCGTAATTAATATTCCCCGGTAGCGAGGTCATACCAATCACTATGATTGAGCGAGGATTATCCTCATTATTAATGCTATCATGGTAACTCTTACCAAACAAAAATAATTTGCCGCTTATTCTTTAGCCTCTAAGTGATAATGACATAGCTCTGTAGGGAGGTTAACATCATACTTAGTCTAGTGTACACCATTGTCTAGAATCAATGTGAGTCACCAAGTAACTCCACGGTGGCGTGGTCGCTCTCAATGTAAACACACACTTCATCTATCATTAAGAAGTTTAACCTGTAGTACCATGAATTAAACACCCTCCGTAGGGAGCAAGGCATATACGCCAAGGCGAGGTGATTAATCACACTACTATAAACCGACAATGGAGGCTGTGAGATCCAACCCTTGAATCTCTCTCCCACTAGATATTTTAAATTAAAGGTTTTTATCTTATAAACATGCATAAACTAATTATACACAACCTTGCACTTTTTCTTACGAAAAAAAAGGCGAAAACACAAAATTTAAGTTTGAAAACACTTAGAAAATTCTGATTTTCTTTCTTTCGATCGATCGAATGTGCCCCTCGATTGATCGAAAAAATTAAACAATTCGACCTAAACCTTCTGTCTGATTCGATTGATACTCGATCGCCTCTCGATCGATCGAAAATAAAATTCGATCGATCGACTAGCAATCGAATATTAATCAATTCAAAAGGATAAGTCTCTGTTTCACTCGATCGATCGAAAGCAAATCTCGGTCGATCGAAACTCGTGAAACTCGAATTTCCAGAATTTCTCTAAGGCAGTTTTCAATCGTTTTGCATGAACAAACAACCATCATATGAAAATGATAGACAGAGATTGATATCAAAACTGAAATCTATTGATGCTACAGCCTTAAAGATCAATTTAACATTCTTAAATTCATATTTAAACAACATCATAATATCAATATCAGTTTTTATCAAATCATAGTTTCAACGACCATGCAGAAATCTATCAACTTGAAACTATAATCTCTAATTCCAAAACGAACAAAAACATGTTATACAGATTCGAAATGAAGACCGCTCTGATACCAATGTTGGGATATAAACATGTTTGCATCCAATACAAAACATACGCAGCGGAAAATAAACGGATCTACTTCATTCGCAATTGATAACATTCACTATGTAAGTTTCAGAATATAAGAACAAGAGAGTGTACCTTGATGCGGTGAATTTCAAAACCGAATGAAGAAGTACTCGGGAATACTTTTAATCTTCACTCCAATTCCACTCGATGCCCAAGATGTGTGGTCTCTCAATCAGTTCTATGTTTCTAGAGAGAATATGAAAGAGTGTCTTTCTTCCTTATTTCATTACCTTTTTTTTTTTTATTATAAAACATACAAACCATTTTATTCTATATAAAATTCTGTATGTTTCTCTCCACATAACTGATTATCTAATTGGGCTAGCCTTTTGGGCCTTCCCAATTGGGCTTTAGTGTGTGGCTTGGAGTGGGACCAAAAGGGAACAAATAAGACACTAGCTCCAATGGGCCTTGGGCTTTTCTGTCAACTCTTGACAAGTCCAAAGTTACCATTAATTATATTTAATACCACTATATAAATATAATTGCACTCTAGGCCTTATTAATAAATTATATCTCAAGACTTTATCATACATGCAACCCCTTCATAAAATATTCGTAGTAACACAAAGTCATAAATATAGACTGCCACTTTGTGAATTACTACATCTTAATCCTTGAGTACCCGGTTTAATCCTTTTGAGTTATTCACCATATATTTATGAAATCCAATTTCATAAATATATACTTTAGTCTTACTAAAGTGGTTAGGCCTAACTCTCTGAATAACTGTACCCATTAAACTTATCTCAAGGGAATATTTTATATCTCCGTTAAGAGACTATGAATTCCATCTTGAGAATATATGTTCCATCAACACTAAATGTGGCTGCCCAACATACTGAGGTTTTGACCGTTACTTTAGATCTCACTCCTGATATATCAAAGCAACCTACATTTCATGATCAGGTCCATTATTCTCTCAGGATTAAGAGTTCATGTGAATACAAGTCGTGAGATTTATTATTCAATTGACAGTCATTAGGAGAATAATAAATCTCACAGCGGTCCAGTTCAATATGTCTTAACTCTTAAAACATATCAACTAACTAGAAATCACAATTTCCATGATCAAGACAAATCATCGTAGTTAATATGTTATAGTCTTCGCAGATGAAATGCCCAATTTCATCACCGACTACGAACCAAAATTCTGAGTTTACAAAGAACTTGTGATTTACATCTTCTGTGACTTTTCACATAAATCACATACTATGCATCTCATGGACTATTTGATAATGTCCGAATATTCATGTTACCATTATTAGATAAGAATAAAACAACTTTATTAAACACAATATTAAGTCATACATCATTTCTCACATAATGTCATACATAATATCATACATAGCATCATACAATAGGATTTAAGGGCACATATCCTAACACTAGGAACCATATATGTAGTTCCTTTCGAGGAAGGATCTTTTGATCTTACTACCAGAGATATGGGTTCGGAGTTAAGGTATGATCTTGAAAAGGTGTTAGGTGACAGACCAAGAATGTATTGACCCCTTGTGATGAATTAATTGATTAATTAGCCAAGTTTATTATTTAATCACATTAGCATGCAAAGCATGTGGTAGCACAAACATATCATCAATTAACTAAAGTATCCAGCGGAAAATAAAATTGACACGGTGATTTGTTTACGAATGGGGAAAACCTACATGGCAAAAACCCCACTGGATGATTTTAAGGTCATCACTCCCGAGAATTCACTATTATCAAAACAAGTGGTTACAAGTAAAGGAATCCCAGTACCTTATACCAACTTAAAGTTGAACCCTTACTCCAATACCCAATTGGACTTGTTCTATAGTGATAATCTCTCCTTTTCAATGCATGGCTCCCAGTACGTGACTAACCAATTGCGCGAATCCCAGTACGCGACTTGATCACCAACTTGAGAAGGATGTTGGCTGCAAAGTTCTTTAGTTCATCCAAACGATGAAGATCATGAAGTTACTTGGTCACAAAACCCTACGCTATACAAACACAGCAGCTTCTTCAAGAGGAAGATGAACTAGGGCAAATTCTGTCTCCGGTCACAATTTGCATGAACAAAACTTTACTTCACACTCGCGCAATTGTGCAACCTTTGACAGCCCTTAAAATAATCCTTATATATGTTTAGGGTTGTGAGAAAAGAAAGCCCAAACATACATTCACAGATTGAATGAAAAACAGTCCTAAAAAGTTGAACTTTATAAACCTCGACAAATACCCTATCTATCGATCTAGCTGTCACGCCACAGGCTTCAGCAGCTTTTAGACCTCGATAGATGCTAGCTATCGAGCTAGCTGTCGAGCTTTAAAATCCTACACTTTCTTCCTTGATTCTTGGACGGACTTGCATGGCTTTAATACTTTAACTTGAAACAAGGTTTCTTGAAGCATTAAACACATCCTAGATCTACCCAATTACAAGTAAAGTGCGTTTTGTCAAAGGATTAGCCAATTACATAAAATAGTGATATATGTTCCTAACAATGAATCACATATGTCCTAACAATCTCCCCCTTTGGCAATCTGTGACCAAACCACAACAAACAAATGAGATGTGAGAGAAGTCATAAATCATTCAACCCATATTCACTTGTTGAATACAATAAAATTTATCCTAACACAAACTCTTAAAAAAGCTTGCAAGAAGAGAGTTCGTGGCATGAAAGACTTTAACAACTTGTATTTCTGAAACACTTTAAACAAAACTCATCAAGGCATCTTTGTGTGAAAGAAATATGTGTATAAAGAAAGAAAAGAAATAACACTTGGAGAGATAGGTGAAAGAACATACATCAATATATATAAAGCAAATATAAGCACAATGTATGCCAAAATGATCACAAGACTAATATACAAGATATAATGTGTCCAAAATAGAAAGAAAAGAAAAGATACATAAAATCCTCACTACATCCTTCAATATACACACTCCCCCTAACAAAAATCTCCTATGCTAACCCTCCCCCTATAAGAATGACTACTCTTATCTCAAAACTACTCCCTCTTTTTGTCACGAGTGACAAAGGGTAAGTATCAAGTAAACATCTTGTCATTGCTGGGTGAGCTAGCATCCTCATCCTCATCATCATCATCATTGTCGGAGTCGGATGCCTCGGGAGGAGGAAAAAGAGACTCTACGAAGCCACCAAGGCGAGCCTACCGTTTAGCAATACGGCCGACACGTGTTCACTTGACATAACTCATCAATAAGAGTGTCAAGGTGAGCATCCATACGCTGAAGCTGCGCTATGATCACATCAAATGTCACTCCACCCGTCGAAGAATAAGGAGCAGAGGTAGGTGGAGCGGTAGAAGCCGGAGGAACTGCCATTTGCATTTGGGGCTGCCTCGAGAGAAGTTATGCAAAACTCCGCTTAACGGTAGCGGCGTCAATGGCACATATAAATGAGAAGTGGGGAGACTCAGGATAGGAGACAGTAAAGTGGTGAAGGAGCCTCGTGATAGCGGACGGAAAGATGAGCTTATCACGAGTCGCCATGTCCCTATAGACATCGATGAGGGAAAGGATAAAATGTGAGGAATGTCAATAGTGAGACCCTCAAAGAGTAATAACAAAAATCGAGCGTAAGGCTCTGTGATGGTGTTATAATGAGATTGTGGATGGAGAACAAATGTTATCACCATGTTTAGGAATCTCAGACCTTTAGTAAAGGCCAAGCAAGGGGTGTTTTGGTGGTCACCCTAAGAAGATGATGTCTCACAAAATAGAAACGTGAGCTCATCTTTGGACACTGTCCTCAGATGCTCAGAGCTAGGGTAGTCAGGATGCGCTACCCTAGGGACGTGTAGTACCTCAAATACAATACCCGGGGTAACTACCATGCGTAAACCCAAAACGCGAGTGACAAACTGGGCTATAAAGTAGTCAAATCCATGCGTATTGGAGTAGAACTTATGTATGATCATGGAAGGTCACGTGACCAAGGCGCCACATAGTGACTCCCAACCCTTATTGTAGATGACAGTGGGTAGGTCAGTGTCAGAAAATTTAACAGAATGACTTGGCGTTCCGAATGAATGCCGCGTCGTGAAAAGTTCTTAAAGAAGTCCGATTTGTCCTTATCATCTTCGAACCAGACGTGAAAAGGTGTGGGGTCAGTATAAGAAGAAGAAGAAGGTGCCCCAGAACGAAGAGGGTTCTAAAACGGAGTAGACATACACTTAGGTGCCATGATCCAACTAACGTAAGAAAGAGAGAAAGAAAGAAAGAGAGGGAGGCAATTAGAAAAGTACCAAGCAATTGATATTGTTGGGATAAGTGCCCTTAAATCCTATTGTAATATGCCATGTATGATATTATGTATGACATTATGTGTTAAATGATGTATGACTTAATATTATGATTTATAAAATTGTTTTATTCTTATCTAAAATAATGGTAACATGAATATTCGGACATTGTCATATAGTCCATGAGATGCATAGTATGTGATTTATGTGAAAAGTCACAAAAGATATAAATCACAAGTTCTTTGTAAACTCAGAATTATAGTTCGTAGTTGGTGATGAAATTGGGCATTTCATCTGCGAAGACTATAACATATTAACTACGATGATTTGTCTTGATCATGGAAGTGGTGACTTCTAGTTGATATTTTGATATGTTTTAAGAGTTAAAACATATTGAACTGGACCGCTGTGAGATTTATTATTCTCCTAACGACTATCAATTGAATAATAAATCTCCCGACTTGTATTCACATGAACTCTTAATCCTGAGAGAGTAATGGACCTGATCATGAAATGTAGATTGCTTTGATATATCAGGACTGAGATCTAAAGTAACGGTCAAAACCTCAGTATGTTGGGCAGCCACATTTAATGTTGATGGAACATATGTTCTCAAGATGGAATTCATAATCTCTTAACAGAGATATAAAATATTCCCTGGAGATAAGTTTAATGGGTTCAGTTATTCAAAGAGTTAGGCCTAACCACTTTAGTAAGACTAAAGTATATATTTATGAAATTAGATTTCATAAATATATGATGAATAACTTAAAAGGATTAAACCGGGTACTTAAGGATTAAGATGTAGTAATTTACAAAGTGGCAGTCTATATTTATGACTTTGTATTACTACGAATATTTTATGAAGAGGTTGCATGTATAATAGAGTCTTGGGATATAATTTATTAATAAGGCCTAGAGTGCAATTATATTTATATAGTGGTATTAAATATAATTAATGGTAACTTTGGACTTGTCAAGAGTTGACAGAAAAGCCTAAGGCCCATTGGAGCTAGTGTCTATTTGTTCCCTTTTGGTCCCACTCCAAGCCACACACTAAAGCCCAATTGGAAAAACCCAAAAGGCTAGCCCAATTAGATAATCAGTTATGTGGAGAGAAACATACAAAATTTTTTATCAGAATGAAATGGTTTGTATGTTGATATACATGTGAAAGAGAGTCTCCTTCATATTCTCTCTAGAACAAACACATAGAACTGATTGAGAGACCACACATCTTGGGCATCAAGTGGAATTAGAGTGAAGATTAAAAGTTTTCTCAAGAACTTCTTCTCTTTGGTTTTGAATTTCGCTGCACCAAGGTACACTCTCTTATTCTTATATTCTGAAATTTACATAGTGCATGTTATCAGTTGCGAATGAAGTAGATCTATTAATTTTCTACTGCGTATGTTTTGTATGCAATACAAACATGTAATTTTTCCATCAAATATATCAAGATATATAGAATTGGAGGGACATATGTATGAAAATTCATGAACATATGACATGCAAAAATAAATTCATCGTGGGCTCAACCTAATCCAAACCTACTAGCACACAACATAGCACAAAGTAAACACAAATCTAAAATGCATGAAACATTGTTATAGTGCTCATCTAATGTAATGCATGAGGTTTTAAACTCATTTAAGTAACACCCAACCCAAAAATTGCACAAAACCTTCATCAATTTTGAAAAACCCCAAAAATTTTCAAACAACCCAAAACCTAGATCTAAATGCATGAAATGCATGAAGAATGAGAGGTAGAGAGGTCATACCAAGTGATTAGAAGCAAGAATGAGCCAAAAATCATGTGGAGTGAAGGTTTAGAGAGAGAAAAGTGAGTTTGGGAGGTGAAAATATTGAAATTTTTTGAGAGATATCGATGGAATGAGATCTGAAATCGCGATGCCTCCTTATGTACAACCTTCATAAATCTCGATCGATCGAGAGCTATCAAGAAGCTATTGAAGTTTAAAATGCATGTTTTAGCTGTCGAACCAGCGAGCGAGGAGCTATCTAGGATCAACCAAGAGGTTTTCAACACAAGGAAGCTCGATGGATTAAGGTAGCTATCAAGAAGCTATCGAGGAGACAGAAAGTTGCTTGATGGATCGAACTAGCTATCGAGAGCTATCGAGATTGCAATAAAAATGAGTTGAAGGGTCTCGATGGATAGCCTAGCTGTCGAGAGCTGTCGTGAAGCTGTCAAGATAGCTTAAAACAATTTTTCAAGAAGAGAAAAACACAGATATGAATGCAATCAACCATGCTACTCAAACAAAGATCCAAACAACATTTTTAAGCTTTCAAAATCATTTCTCAACTATAAAAATGATAAGCACATAGATTCAAAACACACACACACACACACACACACACTAAACAAGTCTAACCAATTTTATATTTCAAAAACAAGTTAAAACAGTTTAGTGAGCATACATTAATACAACTATTCCTTGTGATGGCCAAATCACATTGTACCTGCACATGTATCAAAAGTAGCAAAGAATATTGCGTGTTGTGTGTGAAAACATCACATGATTGCACAAGTGTCTACATGTTATGATGATTTGAGATACAAGAAAATCTATTTAACTCAACACACAATCATAACTGTTTGATGGGGACTATCACCTTTGAGGTACATCCTATAACTCTCACATCTCCTA
Source organism: Lithocarpus polystachyus (assembly GCA_033629205.1). Classification (NCBI taxonomy): domain Eukaryota; kingdom Viridiplantae; phylum Streptophyta; class Magnoliopsida; order Fagales; family Fagaceae; genus Lithocarpus; species Lithocarpus polystachyus. The sequence continues at coordinate 51,549,781 of CM066166.1, forward strand.
GAAGACACGCTTGCAATCATATATAAAGCATTTTCATTCTTTTTGCTATTATTTCTTTGCATATTTTTCTTTTATTAAGCATATCATGCATGGGCATATAAGAGAGAAAAGAAATACCCAATTATGTTAAGCTTATGACATTGCACTTCACCGAAGCATACAAATGTCATTTCATGATTGTCAAGCAACAGTGGTGAGATGGTTATTTATACCTTTCTCTTAGGATTTTTTAGTCATTCCCGTCAAAAAGAGTGATACGAGTGTTAAGTACAAAAGATTACTTAATCTTACTAATCACAACCATGAACCACAAAGCTCACTTGCTTAGTTGTGCATAGAGATGCTCATCTAAGCTACAAAAGATACAAAGTTTAGAAAACTTTGTTTCAATGGCCATTTAAGGTACACATGTACCAATGTACAAATACACATACTGTTTTTGTATTTTTCAATTTTTTAATTTTTTTTTCTTATTTTTGAAAACAAAATAAAACAAAACTGAAAATAAACAAACAAAAACATATTAGACAAAGTAAAGCAATGCATAAAACTAAATGCAAAAGCGCGAGGAAGGAGGAAGAGAGGAGGAGATCAATTCATGGAGATGACACTAATGTTTTGGCGAAGGAATTCAAACCATTTGCTGTCAGGAGGTTTGGTAAACAAATCAGCCTTCTGATCATCAGTGTGAATAAACTTAAGAGTAAGAGCACCATCATCAACAAGCTCCCTAATGAAATGATGTCGAAGCTCTATGTGTTTAGCTCAAGAATGTTGAACCGGATCGTTAGAGATGTTGATGGCACTAGTATTGTCACAGTAGATGGTAAGATGCTCTTGACAAATACCGTAATCATGGAGGAGTTTTTGCATCCATAGAAGTTGGGTGCAACAGCTACTGGCAGCAATGTACTCAGCTTCTGCAGTGGATAATGAGATGAAATTCTACTTTTTGCTCATCCAGGAAACAAGATTATTACCCACATAGAAACAACCCCTTGATGTACTCTTTCTATCATCAGCATTTCTAGCCCAATCAGCGTCAGAATACCTAGCTAAGACATCATTTGTGTCCTTGTTGTACCACACACCAAAGTCGGCAGTGGTTTTGACATACTTTATGATTCTTTTCAAAGCAATCATATGAGACTCTTTGGGATTAGCCTGATATCTATCACACACTCCCACATTGTAACTAATGTCAAGTTTACTAGAGTAAGGTAAAGAAGACTACCTATCATGCTTCTATTGAGAGATGAATCAACACTTTTACGTAACAAGTCAACAGTGAGTTTAACATTTAAGCTCATAGTGGTTCTAACGGAAATAGCAGATTCCAAACCAAACTTTTTCAAAAGATTTTTAGCATATTTATATTGAGATAGAAATATACTTGAATCTTGTTAACAAATTTGCAATCTAAGGAAGTGAGTTAGCTCTCCAATCTTGCTCATCTCGAACTTGACCTGCATGAGTTTTGAGAAGCTATGAGCAAGTTCATCTTTAGTTGACCCAAAAATGATATCATCAACATAGACTTGAGCAACTATCAAATTATCATCTTCCCTCTTTATGAAGAGAGTTTGATATGCTTTTCCTCTAGTGAACCTATGTGACACCAAGTATTGTGTGAGCCAATCATACCAAGCTCTAAGGGCTTGCTTTAACCCATAAAATGCCTTCTTGAGGTACAACACATGATCCGGGAAGTGTGAATCAATGAATCCTTTTGGTTGAGCCACATAGACATCTTCTTTGAGCAACCCATTCAAGAATGCAGTCTTCACATCCATTTGATAGAGCTTGAACCTCAAGCGGCATGCCAAGGCTAGGAGAATTCTGATGGACTCCATACGGACTACCAGAGCAAAAGTCTCGTCATAGTCCACTCCTTCCATTTGTGAGTATCCTTGAGCCACAAGACGAGCCTTGTTGCGGATCACATTACCCTCCTCATCAGTTTTATTGCGGAATATCCACTTTGTGCCGATGATGTGCTCACCTTACCAAGGTCCAGACATCATTCCTCTAAAACTGAAGTAGTTCATCATGCATAGCCTCAACCCAGCTTTCATCTTGAAGAGCTTCCTCAACTTTAGTGGGTTCAACTTGCGATAAGTAACAAGAATAAAACACAAAGTTAGCAACACATTTATCAATTGTATGCTTCCTTAGTGTAAGTTCATTTATGTTTCCCAAAATCACTTCAGGAGGATGATTCAATTTGATCCTATAAGAAGGTCCTTTCTCTTCATGGGTTTCAGAATCAGGTGAAGTAGATAAGTCTGTTGAATCTTCTATAACACTTGGAGTATCTGGAGTACTAGGAGATGCAGGCTCTTGTTCAACAATTTCTTGAACTTCCCTGGGTTAGGCAGGAAGAATCTCTTTGGGGATTTCCTCACCAAATTTCTTAGAATCATAATCTGAGGATTCATCAATAACAACATTTACTATTTTCGTTACCTTTATGGTTCTTTTGTTGTATACTTGATAAGCCTTGCTTGAGGAGTATCCTAGAAATATTCCTTCATCACTCTAGGAGTCAAATTTTCCCACATTCTCTCTATCCTTGAGAATGAAACAAGTACTTCCAAAGATTCTAAAATATTTAACATTTGGCTTCCTTCCCTTCCCTAACTCATATGGAGTCTTCTTGGTACTGGGTCTAAAGTACACCCTATTAACCATATGACAAATAGTGTTGACCGCTTCTCCCCACAAGTTTCTAGCCACATCCTTGTTGTGCAACATGGCTCTAGCCATCTCTTGAATAACCCTGTTCTTCCTTTCTACTACACCATTCTGCTGAGGATAATGGGAGCAGAGAATTCTTGAGATATACCTGATCTTCTACAAAAGGACTCTATATATGAGTTCTTGAATTCTTTACCATGATCACCTCGAATTCGATCAATTTTCATGCTCTTTTCATTCTGCAATCTTGTGGACAAAGCTTTAATGTGCTCAGGAGCATCAGACTTAGGTTGTAAAAGAATAACTCAAGTGTACCTAGTGAAGTCGTCTACCACAACCATGATATATCTCTTTCCACCAAGAGACTCGGTTCTGGTTGGGCTCATAAGATCCAAATGTAGTAACTCCAATGGTCTGGATGTAGCAGATGTTTGAGTGCCCGAATGTTTAGCTTTTGTCTGTTTTCCAAGCTAGCATGGTCCACACACTACATTGCTCACTTTACTGAGCTTTGGTATCCCCAAAACTGACTCATGCTCAGATACAATTGAAAGACGTTTGTAACTAGCATGTCTTATCCTTTGGTGCCACAGATCTTCATTTGGTAAACGAATGATATTGTACACAATATCAGCATCAGGAACTAAGCTATAACAGTTGTCTAAAGTGCAAACACCACTTATGAGCTTCTTCCCGGATTCATCCCTGACAAGGCATTTTCCCTTTGAAAATAGTACCATGAAGTCTTGATCACATATTTGACTTATGCTCAACAGGTTCACTCTCAGACCTTCTACATATAGAACATTTGCAATGTTTGACAATCCAGGTAGAGATATGATTCCCTTTCCTTTAATCTGTGACTTGCTCCCATCACCAAAAGTGACATTACCACCTTTCTTAGACTCAAAAACCTTGAAGAGAGATCGGTCTCTAGTCCTATGTCTTGAGCAACCGCTGTCAAGGTACCACAAACACGTGTCCATAACCTTAAATGAGGACTTCATCATGAAGCACACTTCGTGCTTGGATGACAAATCAATGGGAATGGTGTTTTCTCTCTTCTGCCTTTTATGAACTAAACCTTTAATTTTCACTCTTCTCAAACGAACTCCTTTGCACATTTTCATTCTGAGACAGTCTAGTTTCTTCTTTGTCAATCTGAGATCTTTTCCAATGGTCATCATAATAGAATTCAAATAACTTTAGACATGCATTTTCTGATACACTCAAATAAGTAGAGATTAGAAAAACAAGATGTATTTGAAAACAAAGATTTCTTCAAGCCGGTTATAGCCATGACAACAGGCGTCAATGGATCACATAGAAAAGATTAACCCTAATCAGAGTGTGCCTGCTCTGATACCACTTGATAGGCCAAGAATGTATTGATCCTTTATGATAAATTAATTGATTAATTAGCCAAGTTTATTAATTAATCACATTAACATGCAAAGTGTTAGGATATGTGCCCTTAAATCCTATTGTATGATGCTATGTATGATATTATGTATGACATTATGTGAGAAATGATGTATGACTTAATATTGTGTTTAATAAAGTTGTTTTATTCTTATCTAAAATAGTGGTAACATGAATATTTTGACATTATCAAATAGTCCATGAGATGCATAGTATGTGATTTAGTCACAGAAGATATAGATCACAAGTTCTTTGTAAACACAGAATTTTGGTTCGTAGTCGGTGATGAAATTGGGCATTTCATCTGCGAAGACTATAACATATTAACTACGATGATTTGTCTTGATCATGGAAGTGGTGACTTCTAGTTAATATGTTGATATGTTTTAAGAGTTAAGACATATTGAACTGGACCGCTGTGAGATTTATTATTCTCCTAACGACTGTCAATTGAATAATAAATCTCACGACTTGTATTCACATGAACTCTTAATCCTGAGAGAATAATGGACCTGATCATCAAATGTAGGTTACTTTGATATATCAAGAGTGAGATCTAAAGTAACGGTTAAAACCTCAGTATATTGGGCAGCCACACTTAGTGTTGATGGAACATATATTCTCAAGATGGAATTCATAGTCTCTTAACAGAGATATAAAATGTTTCCTTGAGATAAGTTTAATGGGTACAGTTATTCAGAGAGTTAGGCCTAACTACTTTAGTAAGACTAAAGTATATATTTATGAAATTGGATTTCATAAATATATGGTGAATAACTCAAAAGGATTAAACCGAGTACTCAAGGATTAAGATGTAGTAATTTACAAAGTGGCAGTCTATATTAATGACTTTGTATTACTACGAATATTTTATGAAGGGGTTGCATGTATAATAAAGTCTTGGGATATAATTTATTAATAAGGCCTAGAGTGCAATTATATTTATATAGTGGTATTAAATATAATTAATGGTAACTTTGGACTTGTCAAGAGTTGACAGAAAAGCCCAAGGCCCATTGGAGCTAGTGTTTTATTTGTTCCCTTTTGGTCCCACTCCAAGCCACACACTAAAGCCC